>JAJGOT010000305.1:290000-657500 GCA_022457155.1 Cladopsammia gracilis
TGATCGAACCATCGACAATACGCGCGCATAGTTAAAACACCCAAGCTCTAGAGTTTGATTTGGCCAAAAAAGGCTTAATTTCGCATAATGTTTTCTGTATACGCTCTCCACATTTTCCAATGGAGCATTTACCGTAGCAAATGAATTAGAAACAATGCATAGCAAATCTGCAGATTACAAATGGGAAAAATTAAAGCAAACCTATCACATGGAGAGTTGAAATGGCAATTGCTTCAGCGACTTTGTTTTTTGCTGTACACTTGTATCCTCCTTCCATGCTTTTTGCAGTGTTCGGTAACAGAAGGAAGGATCCATGTTCATTCTCGCTTACAACTGCAACTGGGGGAAGGCCTCCATCCTTGCTCCACAACAATGTTGGTTTTGGGACTCCAGTGGCTTTGCAGCTAATGTTGGTTATTTTGCCTTCAGGAACAGTTTGGTTTGTTGGAGACACATAAACCTGAGGAGTGACTAATTTAGACCAAACAGATAATAATCAATGAAAACGAAGACTACGACATAAAATATGTATATTACAAAATTATTCTGTAGAAGAATTGATGTTTTCTTTTTGTAAGAAGCACAAAATACTGCACATAAAATAGGCACAATGCATGGTTTTAACCCTCGGATGTGCAAGGGGTTTTCGTTTTTCTTAAGGTTTTTCTCCGATTTTTTCAAGAGCATTTATTGTTAGAACATGCCATCTTTAGTAGCCGTTTATTTACCCTTGAGACACATTTTGATAAAGATTGGCGATAATCGGTTGCTATGGTAACGAGATATGACGTCATAAGTAGCATGAGGTCAAGCCACTTTTGGATAAAAATGTGTTTTGCACCTTTTTTCGGTGAAAAAAAAAATGCTACCAAAAGTAGCAAAATGTTTAAATGTATCATATTTTGCAACTCTATCCAAAAATATTTGCAATTTCCCCACCTTCCCGATAAATTTAAATTTTTAGTAAAATCCATCTTTGTGGCCATTTTAGATGACGACACGGACCTCCAGCAGCGCTACAACTCATAATACTTAATTATCTTGTAGAACACATCACAGGCTATCTATTAGATATAAAATATTTCCGAAATATTGTAACAAATGTAGATAGCAGAGCGAGTAAGAGGATGTACCATCCGAGGGCTTACAGAAAGGCAAATCTCCCAAGGGACATTGGTCTTACTACATACATTACAAAGATCAGGCCGTTGCTAGAGTATGCCTCGCCGATCTGGGAGGGGGGGAGGCTACCTGGCTACCTTGAAGAAGATCTTCAGAGAGTGCAGAATACATGCCTTGATATCATAGGACTCCCTAGAGACACTGTTGAGCTACTTAAAACTAGGCATCAAAATTTAACAAAGAAATATAATAATTGAAAGCCAAAACAAATGGCTCTCGGACTTTCCTTAAAAAGTATGATCTTGACAACATAGATTGGTGTAAATCATATAACTTGACCTTTCTATGTACTCGGGAAAAAAAATTACAAAACTTCTAATTTAAACTCCTCCACAGAAGAATAGCCACCGATAATTATTTGTTTTAAATTGCTATTATACAAGGTGACCTTTGTTCCTTCTGCAAGGAAAATTCGGAAACTCTTGTTCACTTCTTTTGGGAATGTCCATAAGTACGCAACTTTTGGAACGAAGTTAAAGATTGGATTTACAGCCATCCTTGCTTCTCAACCGAAAACTTCTCATTTCTTTTTTTGGTTGGGCTTAGTTGAAAATACTTCAAACCTCCTCTTTCACCACGCCCTCGTCATTGCTAGATACCACATATATTGGTCTAAATCAATGCTCTCTATCCCATCCCGAGAACTTTATATTCGGAATATTCACTTATGTTTGGATGTTGAGAAGCCTTATGCTTTTAAAAATGGGACCCGAAATAAATTCAACAGGAAGTGGGGTGCCTTTACTCACAACAGTAGTCTGTAGTTTTTCCTTCCTATGTGAGTCTGGTGGCCATGGAGAACAGTCTATTTATTTTTCTTTATTTTTCCCCTTATCATATATCAGTATGTATCTGCACTTTAATAACTTTGGTGTCTCCATTAACTACAAACTTTTTCTGAAATGGACAATATAATGTATATGATATATAGTACCCTGGACAGAACAATTGAGGATTGGGTTAAATGACAATAATTTTCAAAAGCTTCACCGAAATTCCATAAAAAAAAACGGAAGTAAAAAATGAGGAAACTTCACACATGGATTTTTTTTTTAAAATATCACACCACAAAACGGCGGGAAAACACCAGCAGTCGCGTCGGTCTTCGCGCCAAAAATTCGCAATGCTCGTGCAATGCTTTATTTTTTCTTAGTTTTCAAAAATTGATACATTGTACTTAAAAATCATAACATTACTATTTTCCTACGATGCCTTTTAAAAAGGGGGATTGAACAATCCTTCCTATAAACAGAAACAAAAAATTAGTCTCATAAGCAAAAGTGAAAACAGAGGAAAACCATTTTCTCCGCCTACCTACCTTGAACGTATCGACCAAGGTGTAGCGGTAAGAAGTGCGCTTACAGAAGCTGGAGTCCGAGATAAAAAATGCCGCTAAAAGATGGGAAAGGCTTTTGCAGAGCAAGGGAGACCTGACACCTTTGAAAAGAAGTGGTGGGAAAGGAAGAAAAGTGGCAAAAAACTCACCTGAAGAGAAATTACTGGAGCGACTCGCAGACAGGAATCCTTATGCCAGCGTCGATATTTTAGCTTGCCGACTGCTCAACAGAACGGGTGTAGACATCAGTTCAAGAACTGTCAGTCGCCAGCTGTATCAAAGAGCCGAAAAACAATTCTCATTAAAAGTTCCAAATAAGTCATGCAGTGAAGTAAACCTCGAGCGTATTTTAGATATGCAGATGAGTTATCTTGAGGGACTACAGCATGCAATCGCTCAAGGCCAATGTTTCCCTGAAGAATTCTACTTTGCAGATGGGTGTCCTATTTTCATCGGTGTTTTGCCAATGCAAGGGCGTTGCAGAAGAGGAGACCAGCTATATGGAAGAACACCATATCGGCCCAGAAAATTCGCACTCCACTCAGCAATAGGTCCAAGAGGCTACTACAAAGTGTGGTTATCCGAGAACAATGCCACTGATGCAGAAGTGAGCATGAGGCACTTTGTTTTGGACAACATTGAATCGCCCGTACATGCACCGAACCTTGGTGGGCGGCCACTTCCCGACATAATTCCTCCTCACAGCTATTTCATCTGGGACCGTCTTGGTAGAGCTGGGAGGTGCAACAATCCGACAAAGCAGCACTACAATCCCGAGATTCACGACCGATTCCATCAGCGCAAGATCGAAGTGGTGATGCCTCCACCAAAGGGACACGAAGGCAACCCAACGGAGCTTTTCCAAGCGTATGTCCAGGCAAACGTGAAATAATGGAGGACTCCAGGTCAATCAAGAGATGGATCCGGTCCACGAAACTTCTACGAAGCGCAGCAGGCTGTATCAGATGTTCTCACTCGGCTTCAATTCAACATTAATGCCTTCCACGGCTGGTATGCTGCTCGTGCTTCAGGCCGCCATCTTACGAGCCGATGGGAGAACGACCGAGTGGCAAAACGAGTCTTTCGACAGCGACAATCGGGAGATGCTGAGGTTTTCGGTGGCCACGAAAGCTTTAAATGCTTGTTTTGAAATAATGACCAATTTTACCATCCAGCTTGGCGAGTAAAAAATCAGAAAATACCGAATTTGTACAGCAATCCGAACCGAACAACAAACTCGTTCATTGTGTGACATATGCTTTCCGCGAAATCACGTGATTTTCATTTTATGTCATTTGACTGTCCATATTTGGAAGCGCTGTAAAAACAAAACGAATGAACTTCTTGTCACGAAAAAAAATTCCCATGTGTGGAATTTCATTATTTATGTAATAAAATCGGAATTGAGAAAAATGTGTCCCTTGATTTTATCAGTATAATTAATAAAAATATCAAACCTCAATTGTTCTCTACGAGGTACTATAGTTTGGAAGAAAACTGTAAAATATCTTCTATAAGGTGTCATAACTAATGAATGTATTTTGTGTTTATGCGTGTCTATGAACGTTATTAATTTTAATTTTATTGTTAGCAATTAATAAGTGTAGTATTAATTAATAAGTAAGTGTAGTCTGTAGTGTTAATAAGTGTATCTATGTTATAAGCGTGATATGTAAGCGTATCGTAAGTATTGTATTAGTGTTTATAGCTAAAACATGTAATGTGCAGTGTAATACAGCAATAAAAAAAAGAAACGATCGAGGGACCCCGGCCAAAGATCATAAAAACATCGATATTTATAACTCGAGAAAGAAAGCCGTCTTGTAGAGCACATCACAGGCTATCTATTAGATATAAAATATTTCCGAAATATTGTAACAAATGTAGAAAGCAGAGCGAGTAAGAGGATGTACCATCCGAGGGCTTACAGAAAGGCAAATCTCCCAAGGGACATTGGTCTTACTACATACATTACAAAGATTAGGCCGTTGCTAGAGTATGCCTCGCCGATCTTGCGATCTGGGGGGGGGCTACCTGGCTACCTTGAAGAAGATCTTCAGAGAGTGCAGAATACATGCTTTGATATTATAGGACTCTCTATAGGCACTGTTGAGCTACTTAAAACTAGGCGTCAAAATTAAGTTTAACAAAGAAAGAATTCAAACGCATTTTAGAGTCTAAAATACATCCGTGCAAACGTTTTTTAGACAAGGAAGCGGGGCATGCCTATAATCTAAGATCCTCTACCAATGAGTATGCGCACCTCAGACCGCCCATGTCGCGTACTAACAGACACAAATCTTTTTTTCGCTAGAGGTACCAGGCTTAATTTTTAATTCTTAATTTTTAATTTTTCATTGTGCCTTCAAATTTTTATTGTTAAAATTTAGTGACTTTTATATATTTTAAATTGTAACACAAATTTTTAGCCAAAGGTTTGTGAATAAAATATTATCATCAGAGGAGGTTGGACACGGGCCAAAAGGCATCATGGGATGAATTTTCGTTTTGAGCGACACTCGTTCAGTTTCAAATGAACCTTCGAGCTGTGAGGGCCTCGAGGAGCGGCAAATTTTCAGACTTTTAGCCGCCATGGAAGCACAAATCGGCCTAAATTGAAGGTTATGCGATTACTTTTGTATAGATACCATTTATTTTTACAACTGAATTACTTGAGGCATCATTCTACGCCGATCGAAAGACTTACTCGTGCACTGACTACAAATTTGAGCCACAACAAGCACAAATCGGCCTTCATTGAAGTTGATAAGATAACTCTTGTTACTTAGCAGGGTTTTAAGCCGGTTGATCGATCGAAAGACTTATTAAAGCAAGGCTGCACAAGGAATTCCAACCGAGGAATATTTTGTTACGAAAGCCATAAGCCTAAATCACGGAATTACCAAGGTTGGTAACCACAACAATCGATCGTTGCATTTTATAGTCCTCTTGAGTTTCAATGTTATAATTTTGAAATACACGAAGGGAATTTTGTTGTACTGAATGCTGGTAGTGCTGGATTTGTGTTGTTACGAGGTATAAATACATAAATAAAATAATAAAACTGTAAAATCATGTGAAACAAATAATTAATGAAATCAATAATAAGTTTACAAAAACAGATTTCGGTCCCATGGACCATTACAAATCTCACAACTGTTGACTTTTTTTTATATAATATCACAGATTATTCCTTGTTAAAACTTCAGGAGGAAAACATGAGTTAAAAACCTAATGGAAATAAAGCAGTGACTAACATACATTTTTACATCTGAACAAGAACCATCCTTCTAGAAAGAAATCCAATTCTGGCCATGAAGACCTGGTAGAAAATTGTGATTAGGAGGACCTCAGGCAAAAAGGAATTCAAACTTCTGGGCTTGAAAATGAAAATGCAGAGTGTTTTGGCACTCTACTCTGAGTTTGTGGCAAAACAATTCAAGGTACTAAGGAACCATTTTTCTTTGGGCCCTCTTACTTGGAATGTAATTAGAGCACAACAATCAGGACTGTGCACATGAGAACAACTATATGTTCTTTCACTTGAACACAAGTCTTGGGTAATTTATAACAAATGTGCAATTGCCTATGTCATAAGCAACCAGGAATTGGAAAGGTGGTTGCTTAGGAAGGATGGTTGCTTATGAGAGTCAAAGTACAACAATACAGAATGGTTGCTGAAAGGGAGCAAACTGTAGTTGTTCCAGTCATTTTAACTAACAACTTTCCTATCAGACAGATAATTCTTAATGAGTTATTTATGTAAACCATTAAACAATTCCCTCAAAATTGCAATGCCAATTAGTGGTGGAGCAAGGAAAGAAGTGTTGAAATGTTTCTATTTTGAAGCAGAACTATTTTCACTACAAGCTCCCCCATCCTACTTCATGGTTTTATTGGGTAATTAAAAAAGTAAATGAAGCCTTTTTAGAAGTCGGTACAGAAATTTCACCTGCTGGCTTACAGCCCCCCCCCCCCCCCCCTTGCCATCCCTGATAATTAAGCAGGGGCACATCCAGGAATTTTTGAAAGGGGGGGGGGGTCCGGGTGCATGTACCCCAGAAATTTTTTTCCGATTTCACCCTCTAAAACGCCAATTCCAGCATTCCTGAGAGTCAAAAAGCGTTTGTTAATTAAAAAACTTTACAATCGGTCAATTGGTGGAAGTGAAACAACTACGGATAAAACAATTTTATTCTATTATTTTTTATGAACCACATAGGAGACATAGGTCTGAAAGGGGGGGGGGTCCAGACCCCCCGACCCTCCCCATGGATCCGTCACTGTGACAAGGAATACCCAGGGGCATAGCTAGGGGGGTCCTGGGGTGCCCATGACCTCCACTGTGTGAGATAATTTTAGTAAAACACAGCGTGGATGTTGACATGACAATCTGGTACCGGTAAGTACCCTGGGTGTGACACAGTGTGACACCCTCTTTGAAAAATCCTAGCTATGCCCCTGCATACCATAGTTAAATGGAGTTGATCAGGAGCCCATTGATATTTTAATAGAAAACAATTAATAGTAATCAAAATAATTATAGCAATTCATAAGTGATACAAAAGCTCCAACAAATATCCAGTGAGCTAAATTTTTCCCCAACTATGAAGGTTACTTGAAATTTTCTTTGTGGGTGTGCCAGGATTTCCGAAGGCGACCAGACCAAATTCGAAGACAACCCGATCTATTCTGAAGATGTCCGAAGATGTTCCGAAGAATTCAGAAGTTTCCATGGACCTCAGTCCTCCATTTTATAATATCCAGCTGTAAACGTAATGTTCAGAATGATAAAAACCTACAAAAAGTGCTAAATTTTCATTAACATAACTATATTTTTAATTGGATCATGTGATCAGTTAAGGCTGATAGCTCAAATTTGTAAGTCAGGAGTGAGAAATAGCTCCATAGGCATGAGTTGGTATGAGATTGGAGTTTTGGACTCGCAGGCATGAGACTTGGCAGGTATATGTTCTATATATGCCACCATGCAGAACTTAAGTATAATAAGTTTTCATTGTTAACTGAAGACAAAAGTAAGCAACCCGGGGTTGCTGTGCATTTCTAGCAGGCTACTGTTAGAGCACAATCCATCAAATATCGGTATAGACAATTATTATTTATCTTAGGAATTAACAAAGAAATATATTTAACAGACTGATTAAATCATTGATGCATTTTGTCTATACAAGTTTATAATTTTATTTATATAATAACAGTAAACACGTTATTGATAATTATCTGCTAAAATATGAAACAACTGACAATATGGGGGCATTTACTAAATGACAATAATTCACAGTTTTCAACTCAATTGTGGGTCTCAAGAGCTTTGGATTTTTGCTAAGAGCAGGGCTTTACAAGACATGATAATGACAGACAAAAAACCCTCACTGCCATGCCTCAAGTCCCAATATTTTGGGACAAGCAATAAAAAATGTAATTCTTGTTTGGCTGCTATTTTCAGGAAAAAGAGCAGACTGAAGGGCTCCACATTTTGCTGTTGAACCTAGAAAAAGAATAGACTTCATTAGGAAGCCACTACAATAATATGAAAATAAAACAATAACAAACATATAAGCCTTTAGTTATTAAGGTTATAAAAGCTCATATATAAATTGCAATGTTCAACTCTTATGATTAGAGTGTAGATTGCACAAGAATATGAATCAAATATCATGTTTTTCCTCAGAAGACAGAAACTTTGATCTCAAAAGGTCGAAACAACCTTACAAATTACAGCTTACGCACACTTGTCACACTTGTGATAACCTACGAAAATGACCGAACTTTAATCGCAAATAACAGAAAATTGGTGAGAGGTACGATGTGGTACGACGTCCTAAATTAAAAGAATAACTTTTTCTACAAAGTCCGATTTTCGTGGCTAGAACCCACGCGATATAGCGTCAAGAAACGAACGCGTTGGTTGACTACACGACGTGGACGAAAGCCGCCATATTGGACCCGCTTGCGAGGAAGCCCAATAATAGATAATTCTACTACAAAAGTTGTAATATAAACAAGTAAATAGAAAAAGTAGCAACATACCTTTTATGAAAACTCCTTTACTGGAAAAAGCGGACTTCATATTTGAAGAAAAACACTCTAAAAAACCATGAAATGTTGCGTGGAGAAATTCTCGCAAAAAAGACTGTGAATGAATACGGTGATCTGATTGGTCGACTACTCCTACCAGGATACCTTTCGGCCCGTGTCCAACCTCCTCTGTATTATCATTATAAAACAGCAAAAACCCAAGGAAGGGGTTGCACACCCCCCCCCCCTCCCCCCAAGTACCACGGTGGGGGTATATAAGTTTGCGTGTACGTCCGAGTGTTAACCATAAGCGTCATATCCTTGTCCACGTGGCCAGTTTTTTAAAGAATGAGGCCTTTGTATAGTATCACTAATTACTTTGATGTGATGGTAACCCATCACTGATTAACTTCAATACTAGATCAGTTTACCCCAGCAGTTCATCTGTTCATCTGTCTAAATGACGTCAGATATATTTAGTTATTTATTATTTATTTATTCTTATAAGCAAAGATATGGTAATACATAAGCTCATGAGCATGAAAAAATAAACGATAACATCAAACGACGTTTAGGTGTCGTCATGACGCCATTTTCAAGTTCACAATGATTAGAATAAACTGTCAGAAATGATTCGCTGAAGAATAACATAATAAAAAATGATGTAATGTCATGTAAATAGTTTGGCTCCAATTGAGTCCGACATGTCGATATGCGCTGTTGCAAACCATGCTTGATCGTGCGTATCGCTTATTGTCGTATTGGTCGTATTTGTCTGAAGAATGTGACCGTTTGAGAGCACTGGATTTTTGTTGCCTTGAAGGCCGAAGACCTGCAACCAATACCTGCTCCTGGAGAGAGTCCAACAGTTCGAATAGACCAGCCCTTTAACCCTCGGACGTACAAGGGGGGAGGGGGGTTGCCACCCCCACCCCCCTTTAAGGTTTTTCTCCGATATTTTCAAGACCATTTAAGATTAGCACATGCCGTTTTCAGTACCTGTTCATTTACCCATGAGACACATTTTTGTAAAGTTTGGCGACAACCAGTTGCTATGGTAACGAGATATGACGTCATAAGTAACATGTGGTCAACCATTTTTGAAGAAAAAAAGCGCGTTTTTCACCTTTTTTTTAGCGAAAGAACATCAAAATGTTTAATTGTATGTTATTTTGCAACTCTAGCAAACAATATTTGCAATTTCCGCATTTTTCCGATAAATTTGAATTTTAAGTAAAATCCAAGATGGCGGCTATCTTGGCGGCCATTTTGGATGACGTCACGGACCCCCAGCAGCGCACCAACCAATAATATTTACCTTATCTTGTAGAGCACATCGCGGGCTATCTGTTAGATGTAAAATATTTTCGAAATATTACAACATCGCAAAAACCCAGGGGGGGGGGGGGGGTTGCAACACCCCCTTGTGCCACGGTTGGGGTATACGTTTGCGTGTACGTCCGAGGGTTAAATGATTCGGCAGACGTAGTACGCAAACAACTCAAAGACCTTAGCCAGAAGACTCACACAGTAGCAACGAGATCCGAAATGAGCTGAGCTTAAAGTATAAGAGAAAAAAAACGCCTATTGTAAACCAGCAGTGCGTAGTTTATAAATTTCTATTCTCGCTGCTAAAATTTCCACGAAACAACCCAGCGCAGAATTTTCCTACTCCAAACGCCTTCTGTGACAAAAATATAAAAAATTACCCGGTAACCCTCCAGGGATCTCGCTAGCCTGTTTAAGTGATTTATTCTGTTTTTTCTGCCTTTCTCGCCAAGTTATGCGGCGGCAGGGGTAATTTGCAGAACGCCGAACGCAGAACGCCGAACATTGTTCTCACCCACAACAGTAAATAAAAGCTAACCAATTTAAATCAGTGCTTAACCCTAAATAATGTAAATAAGTGCTACAGTATTTAGGCTTAAGCACTGATTCAAATTGGTTAGCATTTATTTACTGTTAAGGGTGAGAACAATGTTCGGCGTTCGGCAAATTTCCCCTGCCGGTAACGCGGTCCGCTTCGTTTTGTAGTATACTTTTGACTTTCCGAAACGTCGCCGAAGCCTTTTTTTTCCTTTTCGTGATGGCTGCCCGATGAGTGCCTGATGGCTACTGGGCGGACAGTCTCCTTAATTACCTCGGGCCAAAGCTAATCAGGTTCTTGTTGCGTGTCATTGAACACGCCGAGGGACAAGTTCAAGAGGTATTTTTGGTCCGTTGTTCTTTGCTTTCTTGTGGTTATAACCTTGTTCTACGCGGTTGGCGTGCTCTCCTGATTTGTCTTGCCATCGTTTCGCTTCCCCTCCGGTCCTTCGGTTTTCTCGCGTGTGTCGGTCTTACGTTGTCGCGCCGGTTTGGTCACCGGGTTTTTAGCCAGCGCCGGCTAAACCTTGGGTTCATCGTTAGTTTATTTCCCTTTAGTTATCCCTTTAGCACATTCGTCTATCCGTTTAACTTTTTCCGTTGGGATGGTGGTAGTTGTGGGGGTTTTAGCCGTTACTTTTTCTGGTTTTCTATCGGTAGTCGTTGCAGGTATTTACCTTTGGCGGTCTCACTGACATGCGTTCGGCCTGCTGCTATTGCTTTTTACAGTTTTCGTTTCTCGTTTTCATGCGCCGGCTTTGGCGTATAAGTTAGCTTTCATGTCTCCGCAGGTGTTTTCTTCAATTTTTTACATTGTTTTGGCAGAGTCTTTTGCTGCCTGTTTCTTTACCGGTTTATGTTACGAACAGCGTCAGTTACTCTTGTGATTAGCGTTTTTAGCTGCTCCCATGCACAGTATCGCAGTTTTGTATCCAGCGCCGGTAAGAGTTGCTTGTGTATCGAACGTGAAAGTTTGCTCGTGTGTCGAGCTTAAGAGTTCCTCGTGTGTCGAGAGTGAAAGTTTGTTCGTGTGTCGAGCTTAAGAGTTCTTCGAGTTTCGAGCGTGAAAGTACGTTGCTCCTGTGTCGAGCGTAAGAGTTCCTCATGTGTCGAGCGTGAATGATGCTCGTGTGTCGAGCATAATAGTTCCTCTAGTGTCGAACGTGAAAGTACGTTGCTCGTGTGTCGAGCACTTTTTAGTTGCTCGTGTGTCGAGCGTAAGAGGTGCTCGTGTATCGAGCGTCAAAGTTTGCTCATGTGTCGAGCTTAAGAGTTCCTCGAGTGTCGATTGTTAAAGTTTGCTCGTTTGTCGAGCATAAGAGTTCCTCGAGAGTCGAGCGTGAAAGTTTGCTCGTGTGTCGAGCGTAAGAGTTTCTCGTGTGTCGAGCGTAAGACTTTGCTGTCGTGTCGAGTGTGAGAGCTCCTCGTGTGTCGAGTCCAAGAGTTATTTGTTTGTCTGGTGTAAGGGTTGCTTGTGTGTCGAGCGTGAGAGTTGTTCGGTTATCGAGTATGAGAATTCTGCTCGTGTGTTGAGCATCAGTCTGCCCGTTTGTCAGGCGTAAGACTTGTTTGCGTTGTCGCGCGTTGGAGTTGCTCCCGCATCGGGCATTGGAGTAGCTCGTGTGTCGAAGGTAAGGTTCGCTCGCGTTTCAAGGGTTAGTTTACCCGCATGTTGCGCGTTTAAGTTGCTCGTGTGTCGATCGGTTGTTTGCTTGAGTGTCGAGGCATTCAGAGCCGCGCGCCTGCCAGGCGCGGGAGGCCGCCCGTGGGTCGTGCTTTGAGCGTGAGTTGTTTACGTTCTAGCGCTTCAGTCATCGTGTGTCGAACTCTCATCCTATTTAATCGTGAGTCGAGCTTTTTAGTTTTGCTCATTCGAGCCTAGGGTAGCTTGTGGGCCGAGCCTAACAGTTTCCTGGATGTATATATCGTTTTTATCTTCTTGTTATACCCCGGGTCCACGTTCCCATCTCCGGTTACCATTCCCATCCCTCACCCTCCTCCTTGCCGTGACCAGAAGGGTAATATTAATCACGCCCTATAACCAGCCTTAGGACGAGTTCCTGGTCCGGCTTGGCTGGAGGGTATTTTCCCCTCCCGGTTTGGGGTTTCTCCTCTTTTCCTAGTTGCCAATTTTTTCCTTTTGTCTTCACCTTAGGATCGTTCGCCTGCGTTGTTTACTATAGCTCTTGAGAAAGCCGGACCACTGCCTTGTATTGAGATGGTGCCTAGAAGATTGGTCTTCGCCTCCCCGTCTATGTTGCGTTTTCCGCCTCCCGTGAGCTTCGTCGCTGGGAACCTGTCTTCCTGCCTGCCGTTTTGGCAAGTCATTTTACAAGATCACCCCAAAGCCTCGGAGATCCTTTGTTATATCTCAGAGAGATTTATAGTGCAAGAGTTTTGGTTCTTTTCCGCAGCGTGCTTAAAGGGCGAGCTTACCATTCCGACGCTTCTCCTCAAGTTATGCTTCCTAATTCCTCATCATGCGTACGTTTTAGGGATTCTGTTACCCAGACTATCCTCGAAAGGGTGGCGAATGGCTCCCTCATTGCTTGGGTGGAGGTAAGCAAGGTTGACCCTCCACTCTTGGGTATGCCGATTACGATTGAACCTAACAAGCCCAGAATGTGCCACGACGAGAGGTTTTTAAACTTATGACACGACGAGAGGTTTTTAAACTTATGACAAGACAAGACAAGACAAGACAAGACAAGGCAAGGCATTTATTATCATAATTATCAGCATGTACAATTTCTTGGCACGCAGTTAGCAAAAAAAGACGATAGTCCAGGCGTGCCAAATTAATTCTATTACAAATGAGATATTACAGGTTATGAGTTAAAAGCAAAGAAAAGAAAAGAAAAAATATGTGTAATAAATTCTAAGCAAGAAAATCTGTTTAATGCAAAACTGTAAAAGAAGCTAAGGTTTAGGATTTGGCGATTTTATTTCTCGTATTATCATGGTAGTGTCAAGGTAATCATCTTTGTCTTTTAAAATTTCAAAGAGCACACTGATTAATTTTCGTTTAAACACATATTTTGACATATCTCTCATTCTACCTGGTATCTCATTCCATATCTCTATCCATATGGATGAAGGACTGTCCTTTCTCATTAGATTACATCACTGATTTTCCCCGATACGTCGCCCCAGGTCATTTTCAACCTACTTTTGACGACAAGAGTGGTTACAACCATATCCGCTTGCACCCTTACAGTTCCAGCTATTTTGGTTTGCACAGTGAAAGAGGTGGTATTTCACATATGCCAACTTCCCGTTAGGTTGGAAGGATAGCGCCTTCTTGTATCAAAACTATCGGAATGGCAACAACCACCTTTGTTTCGGTCAAGCATTTTGTCGGTTCGGCCATCGCGGACCGCTTGACTTCTCACTTCAAAGCTCTTTGCATCCACGTGGGTGAGTTTATTCTTAGTTTTCGAAGTGGGTGTTCCATAACCATGTCCATGGTTGGTGTATCCCTTGAGGATGTGGCCCGACATGTAGGTTGAAGATCTCTGGGTGATTAATATGTCTCATGCGGCCTCAGCGTTGGCGGATAGTACGCACACAGCAGGCGGTTCCACTACCGCGACAGGTTTAGCAGCTGAAACATTTCGTTCCAAAAACAATCTGGCAGTTTCTCGTTTGCATTCCCATAATGTGTGCCCTTTCCCAATATATAGTTAGAGCTACAGTTGAACCCCACTAATTCGAACTCGGCTAATTCGAATTCCCCGCTAATTCGAACTCAAACCCATTTCCCTTGGATTTGCCCTTGTTTTTTCAGTCATTACTATCGGCTAATTCGAATTCCCCGCTAATTCGAACTATTTTCCGTTTCCCTTGGCCTTAAATCAACCCTTTTAATTCGAACTCTAATTACAAAATTAAAAAAATTAAAAACTAAAATTAAAAATTAAAAACGTAAAAATTAAAAATTAAAATTAAAATTAAAAATTAAAAACTCCCTGAAGAAGTCTACGACAGTTGGACGAAACGCGTAGGAGAATTAAACAAGTTTTGCAACTACAGTTTGCAGAGTGCTGCTCACTAGTTTAGTGTTTAAAAAATTGTAATAAAATATTCTCGCTGCTAAAATTTTTACGAAACTAGCCAGCGCGGATGTTTTCCTACTCCAGACGCCTTCCGTGAATAGAACTACATGGTTCGTACAACTTCAGACAAATAAAATTCAAGGACTTTTCAAGGACTTCTGAAGGACAAAAAAATAGTTTTCAAGGACTAAGTTTTATTTACGAAATCGAAACACTTTGCCCCCCTGGTGCATAAAATCGAGGCAAAGATTACAATTTTGCTTTATGTACGCATTCACGTATTATGCCGACATTTTCGGTGGTTATTTTCAGATTTTAAAAGTCGCTGGTGGTCAAAGTTTTCGTAGCAAAATCATTTAATTTATCAGAAAAGTGATAGGGCGTACATAAAGTCCTAAATTTCAAGGACTTTTCAAGACCTAATGAAGAAATCAATTACTTTTCAAGGACTTAACCAAATTCAAGGACTTTTCAAGACGACTGCTAAAATTCAAGACCTTTTCAAGATTGTACGAACCATGGAACTAACAACTAACTCATGCGCATGAAACTCTAAGACGCGTTGATTGAAGCTACCAATTGTTCTGTACTCGCTTTTAATATTTACTTTATTGATTCCCGATGACATCCACACTTGTCTATTACTTAACAAGCCGTGAATTATTTCTGTTACATTTGAAAAGATTACTTTAAAAAGCATTCAAAAACTCATTAATAATTCATAAGCATATCAGCCAATCACACGACGCAAATCGATCACGTGTATGAGCCTTTATACCTGGTAATCTACGGTCATTGTGAAAAGCCTGTTGGCGGCTTTGATTTCAGTCACAGGGGAGTTCGGGGCTGAATGCGCAAACAATGCAATTATCGCTGAATTTTTAATGAGAATGATTTTAAAATAGTGCAGTTGTTGTACTCAAAATCGTTCGTTTTATGATACAAGCATGAAACTTGGTGGAAAGACAAAGGTGTCAGTATTTATCATTTTCTGATATAGGGCCAGCGCAAAATCGTACGCTGACAATTAAAAGGGGCGTATCCTATTTGCACCACATGGAAACAAAGCATATACACGAAAATGTACATACAATTGTACAATTTAACAATGAAACCACGGATTATTTCAAATTTTCTTTGGAAATATGCTGTTGATAAATGCGATATAACCACCTGAATGCCAATATATGTCACGTGACCTACCAATGACGTCACTATGGTGCATGAAAGCGAGGTTAAACGTTAACAAAGGCAATAAAAAAGAAAATAAAAGAAAATTGATTCAAAACAATAAAAAAAAGTTTTGCTAGATTTTTGCACTTGTTCAGACAGCACTGACCTACGTCAAGTTTATAACTCAATTTGAACAGAGGGTTTCGTGGTGGCGCATGTGCATGTGCATGAATCAATTTCCACGTGTACTTCAGTAATCATATACTATAAATAGTCCAAGCAGAACGACGGATGACCAAACTTCACGAAAAATGTTAGTGAATTACACCGACACTGTCGACATTGAATTTAGTGTTAACCTAAAGGATTTATCCTGGTGGCTGTCTGGCGCGCATGCGTATAGCTGTTAATCATTAAAGGCGACTGAACGCGAATGATTTTCGCAATTAAACTTCCCACCTGAGTTATCTATTCGCTTCTGATAGGTTTCTAAAGAATAAAATTAAATGGGCTTCTGTGAGAGCGTGCTCATGTGCCAAGTCTCCCTTTATTAAGAGGAAAAAATGTGAGTGCTTAAATAAACGGCAAATACTGCGTACAGAATTGAAACCGATTTATAGACACTGTTTTCTCTATGAATCCTGGTTGCACTGTCCACCGCACTTGCAAAGCGCTGTACAAACAAGATTAGCTCGGGTGCATTTACACCGCCTTTTGCATCCCTTCTGACAGCCGCAATGAATCAGTTCATAACAGGTATTTTGCGCTTGAGGCAGAAGTGTCCACACTGGCTTCCACTCGTGTCCGACCTTTTCCCAACCCCACTCACTAGGACTTGGAAGAGCTGGCATGTGAACAAGTGTATTCCCCCAAATGAAACCGGCTTGGTATACTGCACGCTTTGTGTGTTGTAACAAGGCTGCCTGTGTTGGTGGTATGTTCTCAAGGGTGCGGGCATTTCTGGAAAAAAAGCTCCTGTCTGGCCTTGTTGACCGACGTTTCAGAACTTGTTCTGCTGTATAAAAGTACCACAAATCTCTCAATCAATGCCATAATATTATCGGATAATTCTCCTGGAGTGACAGTCAAACTTCCGAAGACGTTGGTTATTTCTGGAAAGACATTCCAAACGTCCCACGCAGACTTCTTTCCTTTACCAGAAAAGAATGACACTGTATCACAGCCTGTGATAGCATGAAACATCGGAAGAGCTCTGGACTTATCTGCTCCCAGTTGGACAGCAATGTCATGAACTGGAAGAAATCTAAAATGTTTGCCCGTTCCAAATGCAATCCACATCTCATCTACGTCCATGTCCTTTACTTTGGATACAGCAAGCACGACAATGTCGGTATCAATTGTTCTTATAAGAATCTTCCGGTGTCCGCATTGTGAGGCATCTAGTGCATGCAAGATTATCCGTGTATCTGCCTCTTCATGGGAGCACTGCATCAAACTATCTTGTCTGGGCGAACTGAGTATATATTCCCCATAAGTGGTGTACAGCTCCTTATTTTCAATACTAGTTGATTCGAGTTCCTTTGCAAGGAATTGGAATAGTTCTGTCTTATTTTCATTCACACGCAAGAAGCTCTTCCAGTTCTTTGGGAGTATCGAGGAAGGTGTTACTCTTCTTCTTGTACCTGTACCCCTTTTCTCTCTTGCAGCAGATTTTAAACTGTCGTCTTGATAGACATCCCATATCACGTCCACTCGTTTTACATGGTCAAGCTGTTTGATGACATATGGTAGAAATACATGTTCTGCATACTCTTGAAAATTTCTTGCCGTTCCTGGTGATAACATTTGGACGACTACAGCTCCATCTAGGATCATCACATCTGTGGGAGGTATGTTTGAACTTGGCTTACATAGACTTTCCAGGCACGTCACAAGATCAGACTTTTGCCCTTGTCTTAGTTTTCCCATCTGTGCCAATGTTGGGGGCCATGGCTGATTTTCGTGCTTAAAAAATTCTTCAAGATTCCCGTCGCGGCTTTGGCATGCAATATACAAACGGGAAAATAAAGCACAATCACTCTTCAGGGATGCCAATTTCTCTGATCCTTTAGTTGGGGTCTTGGTGAGTGGTTCGCGAAACAGTGGCAGCTTGTTCTTTTTTATTGTCTCGGTAATGGGCTTGACTCTGTCAACAAACCTCTCCTTGACAAATTCCTTATACTGCTTTTGACCAATGTCTAAGACATTCCGTACAGTTTGAACAACTGCATCTCCCATGATATCTTTTGTGTCTAACACCAGCAGATCCTTACTGTCCTCCTCAAAGGGATTCCCCATCTCCTCAAATGCGTTAACTAAAGACATAACGTCCTTCTGAAAGGAGGCTTGGACACTGGAAACTTGTTCGTGATGTCTACGATCTTCTTTTACCAGCCGCACGATTGAATCTTCAAACTCTTGAATCATTCTTGCAGTTTCTGGTCCTGCAACCATCCAACGCCTCAAGGCCCCAGGGCTCTCAGTGAGTCCGACTGCGCCTCCATCTCCTTTCACAGACGCATTGGATTGCTCATGGGCATGATCAAGGGCAATTGCAGAGAACACCCTTTGAGACTTGTGTACTACAAACTTTCCGTTAAGGAAATGTTGATGTACCTCAGGGTGCATAGCTGACAACGCACACATGTCACGAATGTGGACGGCAAGCCATCTGGCATAGTGAACATGATCCATCGAAAACATCCAAGGAATCAGCTCTGAAAGAGACTCCTTGTAAAGAAGGAAATTGCCTTCTCGAAAAGACCTCACCAGGTGCAGTACGCAAAGTTCAAATGCTAGCACTCGGCACCAATAGTGAAACTGGGGGTGTTCTTCAGACTGAGTTTCTGTCCAGTCTACAAACTGAAGTGGATTTGCCTTGCCGTATGGTGTCTCCAGATATTTTCTATATGCCTTGTTCTGCAGGATGTACAAGCATGCAGCAGTAACTTGATGAGCACGCCGAGTTCTTCCTAAGTGAGACGCCGTAATGAATGACTCCGCAACTCCCCTAGAAGCCACTTCAGCAGCCACAATAGCACTTGTCCACCCACTTCCGTCAAGCCAATCACCAAGGACTTTAAATGCAGCCATCTCGATATGCAAGCCCCCCAGCATGATGACATATTTCTCTTCGCCATGCGTTGGAGGCCAGTTCCACTGTATTTGCTTAGCAATTGCGAAAAGTGGCTGATCTAATGTAACTACTGGAACTTGATCTGGGTTGACATGATGCACCGAAGACTTAATGATATCCATTGCATGGCGAATCATGGCAACTGAATGTGAATTTTCTTGGAACATGGGTAGAAGTGTGACTATTGCTGGTTCAAATGTTGTTTCTGGTTGATTCGAAGCATGAAATGCGGCCCATGAAATATAATCATCATTTCCCAGTGCATCCCACGAGGTAAGTTCTTGCACGTTATCGAGCCACTTGTACTCTACTTCCTTTCCACTACCAGACACTGTGATTTCAGTTAAGTCCACTACACTAGGAACTTTTGGTACCAATGGATCGTTCTCATGCAATGCTACTGGAGGGACATTGTAAAATGCCATTGGTAGCTGTGCTACATGTCTCTCTCCCTGAACAGTTCCATCCAAAACAGGTGTGTCACGTTCGGTGCCTCTGCAGTGGGATGCTGAATCAACGATATTGCAGTGCCATGGAAAGAGTCATGCGCCGTTGTTGAACTCGGATTGTGATCAATGTTATCTACTCCTGCTGTGACAAAAACATCGTTACTTAGTTTTGGCGGGCACACAACATTCTCCTGCTCAAAGCGCGTGGTTACACAATTTGCTATATCTGTAGAGATACTAAGAACACCGTCATATGAGATGCAAAGGCCATGGTTGTAGAATGTGTCTACAAGAGTTTTCTTCCTCGTTTCGCCGTGGATTTTAAGAGAGGCATACACCGGAAATGGATAATCTTTATCTCTGCTGTGGCGGGTGGAAGTTGGGAATTTTCCTTTGGATCCATATTTACAACTATTAAATGCCAATAGCTGAGAGATGGTGAGAGCTGCTGTTTTCACTGGCTTGTCCACAGGCATCTCCGTTTTAATGCTTGGCCCATCCAAGATCATATCAACAAGTGCTAACAGTGATGCAGGGATGGATTTTGTCTGACAATCTGCTTCAAATGTTCCCCTGAAGGTTTGTTTCACGTTGAACATATCTCTTCGAACAATAGAAGCTGCTCTGGCTAAATGAAGCTCCTCAGAGTCAAAATCGTTTTCACAGGCCTTCCGTATGGCATCTCCGATGGCGTGATTGAACATTAGTACTACATGTTTACCTTGTTTATGAGCACCAAGATCCGGAAATGCTGCCAAAAGTCTCTCTTTTATTCGCGTAGAATTCACCTTGGTAGATGACTCAGGTACCCCAAGCTCCTGGAGTTTTGCTGCGTATAACTGTGCTAATGATGCTAATTTTACTACCGGAACAGTTTCACCACTGCAGTCACGAAATTCTTCTAGATAAGAGACCAGCGCAGCGAATGCAATTCCATGCAAGGATTTCTCAGGGTTGCTCTCTGAGGCTGAAGTTCCGTCAGAGCTACGCCCCTCGTTATACAGTGATTGCAGACATTTTACATGGTATTTGGCTTCAATGGCTATCATGTCCCCAGCTGACAGCTTCGCTAGAAGTTCGGTTTTATTCAGTTTGATGGCAGCCTCTCTTACTTTTCTGTCAAGTCCGAAGGTTGATGCCTCCCGAAGGCCAGAAGCTCCAGCTGGTTGGTTACAAAAGAAGCATGTTTCATCATTTTCTGTCATGATATTTTCCGATGTGGCACTTCTTCTCTTGGCAGGACTACTAGAATGTTCCGAAGACGTCTCTTCTGTTGATTTTCGCTTCTCTGCTCTTTTAAGTTTGGTATTGTTGACTAGGTCTTTACAGGATTTATGCCATGACCCTTCATTTTGTGTGTTATATAGGCCGCTGCCATCATCAAGTTGACTGACTTTTACATTAAACGGCATCATTCCAAGATCTTCAAAACGCTGGATATTTTCTGCCGTGCTTCTGTACCCGGCTCCAGCATCTTTCCTTTTCGATTTGGCAGGACATTGGAGACTCTCGTTGTTTTGCTCTTGGCATAGAATGCATAACTTCCAGTCAATAAGTCTTTCATCTTGAGGTTCAACTGTGACTTGAGAATTGACAGGTTCGAGAGGGTTCATTTCTTTGAAGGACTTGCTGGACATCTTCAAAATTAAGTAAACGAATTTGTATTCAATACAGATTGATTAAAGTTAGATTGCTTTCAACATGCAATACATTCAGTATCACTTGCAAGATAGAAAGCTAATTAATAGTTTATAAAATCTATGGAATTTGTAATATTCAAAACCAACTTTTAATTTTTTTTTTAAAGAAATAAACTTCATTAAACGTTATTACTCTTCCACGATTACTTCTTTCCTTACATTTCATCATTAAAGGCTATTTGTGTCAACGGGGCCAATAAATATGTAGCTCTGGCCGAATGTTACTTTTGTTGTTGGCTTACATGTATAAACTTCACTCGAGTAAGATGTTTTAATTCTTTGCAACTGAACGCACTTAGAACATTACCTCATTTGAAAACATAAAATATAAATGTAGTGGTTTACATTAGTAGTGTTAATATCTGATGTTTGTGTAAAACTAAAATCTGCGTTTTTGATTGACGAACAAAGGCGTTTGCAGTTGCAGCAGTTGCAGGCGTTTTGTGTTGCCTGGTAAAATTGCTGCCCTTCTACCACGTTCCCAAACATGGCGACGAACGACCAAGCAATCGTGAATCTGCCTGCATATTTTAGATCAGCTGTGTGGAAATATTATGGTTTTCCGGCTAAAGACGGTACAACACATAAGTCTTAAACCATCTGCAAGAAACATTTTCATAATCGAATCGAAATATTCGAAATCGAAAGGCAATAATCGAGATCGAATCGAATCGCAAGGAATGTGAATCGTTACACCCCTACTTGGCACAAGTGCTGAAAAAACGCCTTTTTTTCTCTGTCGGGTCACCTACCCCGGACTTTCGTGTTTCGCTCGATTATCCCTCGGTCAACACATTACTTTAAGTCGAATTCCGGTTTTCGGGAATGACCTAATCAGTAGAGTCACCAGAATAACGTCAAATAAGCATCATGCCGTCACGCCGACCCACAAAACACTTAGAGGTGGAACATTTTATTTTTGTTGGTGTGTGTATGGGGTAGGGGGAGGGGAGTGGGTGGTAGTTTGTGGTTTCGAATTGTGGTATACGTTTTGAGTCATAGCTATGTTTTAGTGAGTCGACAAGAGTCAAACTGAGTACAACATGAGAACGATGCTGAAAATTGCGACAAAATATCTTCAGAGAAATTATATCGATAAGAAAACAAATTAGCTCGGATATCTCGAAAGTCTCTGTAAGAGTCAATTTTGACAAAAACACCACTGCTTTGTAAAGAAGTCACGTGACCTATACCCCCGTCTTATGTGATGTGTCAGCATCTTCGTTCATCGTCAAATAGGAAATAAAACCTTTTTTGCTGACGAAGATCTGCAAAGAATTCTCTTTCTAGATAAAAACAATGGTGAATTTTTCAAATTGATCATTTTTCCGAGTTGGAAGCTCTGGAGAAAGCTGTCGATTGTGCATTTTATGAAGCCTCGCTTTCATGCTTAACAAAACAGCCGTTGATGGACTGCTCCTGAGACAAAAGAAGCCAATAATGTTGTCAAAACTGTAAACTATAAGAGACTAGAACAACACTGTTGTGGCAATATTAATGTTGTTGTTGCTTTTATGATTTCGCCTAGCGATAGTTTCAATAGCTAATTTTCATCCATTAAAATGGGAGGTGGAAATACGATGCCCTGCACACGTAATTATATATTTATTCATAAGATTGAACTCAACCATGCACAGTTTTTTAGACAGTTTTAACATAATATTATCAAAATTTTCAAAACAGTATTATGTGTATAGAAAAACCACTGAGAGCGAACACGAACGTGTTTTCAAACATTGATAACTTTTTTATAAAATTTATGGACTTGGTTTGCTGTTTTCATTGGTTGGCTTTCTTTGGAACAAAGCTAAGGTGGTCGCGTGCGTAGTTTTCTTTCCATAAACGGTTTCCTCGTTTCTGGCGGGCTGTGTTGGGCGTTTACATGAATGCGCACGATCCTTACTGCGGAAGCTGAGCCGGAGGAAGCTCTTAAAAATAGCACTCTTTTCCAAGTTGGAGTGGTTTCAATGCGTTAGTAAGTTCCTGAAGCCCCACGCTTCTTCGTTGTGGGTTACTGCCGAATATTAAATGGCCAACCTGGCTCATCAACAGAGCTCAGCACTTTTTACACCGTGCCGCAAAAAGTTCATAAAATGTCTGAAATCATTCGCAAAAAGGCGCAGTCCTCACGTTTGATTTGGCCATGTATGTCAAAAGCAAAGCAAATTCAATTATCTTTACACCATGAGCTAAAGGATAATTTCATTCGATTTTAGGATTTCATATTGCTTTGAATTTGTTTTAGCCCTTTTCGGAAAGACATATCAGAACTCGGGCTTCAAACTCCAGGTCTGTACGACTGGATTGATGGAATGATGCTTGCAAGCCTGCATCGGATCTAGGGATGGAAATAATTATTTGAGCCTTTCGCACCATGCATTTCTTCAACGTTTTCACAGGTATCCGTAAATTGTGATTCAAAATCCAAAGACGATATCACTTGAATATGTCATAATCTACAAGATACTAATGTATAGGCAAGAGGATATATATCGTGATGAGAGTGAAACTCGTTAGATATTTTAATTATGGATTGATCACAAATCCATTCTTCGACAAAATATTCAACATTGCAAGTGGTGTTGTCTTGCCAATTGACATCACTGGTGGTTTAGTGAAACGCACAGCATCAGATCGTGCGCACATGAATAAATTGCATATAAGCGTTTGAATCGCAATGAGACTAATTTCCGGGAGCCAATTCTAACCCTCACGATTAAAACATTCGACTATCAATGAAGAAAGTCACCGTTAAAGCAGCAGGTGAGAAAATGTCCACGATCGGCGGAGACATAGACTGGTTTTCACATATTTTGTTCGTAGCTAAAGTGTCTTCCCTATCTCCCTTGCGCACCCTGATGGCGCGAGACTATTAAAAGTATCCACCTTTCGATCTTAGAAGCTGACGAAGTTGTGGAACCACGGCTTTCGATACAGCCAGAAATTAAACAGATGCACATTTAATTGACGGTATGGCACAAATTCAAGCAACAAAATTTTGCAGAGATGCAACATGTGATACCCTTTTCTCAACGTACTTTGAGATTGTCACCTCTCCAGTATTTGCCAGTATCAATCAAATAGTTATAGTGTAGAACGAAAGAAAAAAGTGAGAGCCCATCGACCCCAGTTCCCAATCAGTGGAAGAAACACATTTCCAACCCGCAAAACAAGGCTAACCGTTGGACTCCTTAATTCCTATCCAAATCCTGGTGCACTGAGGCAAGCATGGAGCAACTTCCTTGGCATAAGAACCTTGACATTGGTGGGATTTAACAACAAGAAGCTTATCTACGTCTATGCAGTATTCAGTCCTCAGATACTGATCTACTCGTCCTCTGTGTACTGTGAAGAAATTGGTTGTCAAGAGCTGTGCTTCCGGACTAGGTTCACCTAAAATACATTCCGATGATACCATGTGTAAAGCAAATCCTCCTTTTCCCGCATTGACAGAACGAGACTCAATGTGGATTTGGAAGCGAAATGCTTGGAAAGTTTAACGGAAAAACAAAAGACATCAACAAAGCTTAGGGAAGTTGAGGCAAACGGCAGATGTACTCATGCAGTTTCAGGCCTGGGTTTAAACATATGTTCAGAAAATAAGTTCGATCGGCAAGCATGGAGCAACTTCCTTGGTATAAGAACCTTGACATTGGTGGGATTTAACAACAAGAAGCTTATCTACGTCTATGCAGTATTCAGTCTTCAGATACTGATCTACTCGTCCTCCGTGTACAGTGAAGAAATTGGTTGTCAAGAGTTGTGCTTCCGGACTAGGTTCACCTAAAATACATTCCGATGATACCATGTGTAAAGCAAATCCTCCTTTTCCCGCATTGACAGAACGAGACTCAATGTGGATTTGGAAGCGAAATGCTTGGAAAGTTTAACGGAAAAACAAAAGACATCAACAAAGCTTAGGGAAGTTGAGGCAAACGGCAGATGTACTCATGCAGTTTCAGGCCTGGGTTTAAACATATGTTCAGAAAATAAGTTCGATCGACTATATTGTCGGCTAGATTCCTTAGAACAGGATAAAATGTTCCCTGACTGTTAATCTTGATATTTTCCTTTGTCTTAACGCATACCTTTGACTACGCAAATCGGCGATATGGTAGCAAATTATCATTGCATTATTAAATAAATTGGCGTTTGTACACACAAACGCATAGCCCCACCGTAGTACAAGGGGGACGGAGTGATTGCAACCCCTCCCTTTGGTTTTTGCGATGTTACAATATTTTACCAATACATATTCTGAGGTACAGGGTGTAATCTACAAGGTAAGGTAAATATTATGGGTTACAGCGCTCGTGGGGTTTCGTGTGGTCGTTCAAAATGGCCACCAACATGACCACCATCTTGGATTTTACTAAAAATTCAAATGTGTCGGAAAAATGCGGAAATTGCAAATAGTTTATGGTAGAATAAAATATGACACAATTAAACATTTTCTGCTTTTGGTAACGTTTTATATGCTTTTTTTCACCGCTAAAAAGTGAAAAACATGCATTTATACTCAAAAATGGCTTGACATCACGCTAGTTATGACGTCATATCTCATTACCATAGCAACCGATTATCGCCAAACTTTACCGAAATGGGTCCCAAGGATAAATAAACAGCTACTGAAGACGGAATGAGCTAACAGTAAATGTTCTTAAAATCGGAGAAAACCTTAAGGGTGTGGCATCCACCCACACCCTTCCACGTCCGTGCGAGGGTTAACATATATCAGAAGCCCATCAATAGGAGCCTCTATCTCCCATACTAAGCCTTGAAGTCAACCCTTTCCCTAGTAGATTTATTAATATAACGGCTCTGAGGGAGGTTTCGCACGCCCACAGTTAAAAGACCCAATCAAAACAGAGCTATGACAGTGGTAATGTCTTACGTCAAACAGCCCGTCAGGCTGTGAAATCAGAAATGGCGGATAGCGAGGAAGGTTTAGATGACTTATCGGACGAAAGTTCTGATACGGTGGATGTCTTGTCGAGCGAATACAGCACATCCTCTGATAGGGTAAGTACGAGTGTATAAAAAAAAAACAAATTAGCCCCAAAACTGCGGAATGTTAACCGTTCTCTCCATAAATATGCGTTGCTCTAAAGCAACCACCAAATGCAACCACCAAATGCAAACCCGGCAACTGATGAGGTTCAAGTGGAGAAGCAAAACCATGAATCATACAGTGGCATAAACAAAACAGTCGCTAGACTAGCAAACTAATTACCAAATGGAGGTAATACTAATATCGATCTCCAGGCTCGAACAACTTGTAGATATAAAGCGGAGCAAAGCGATGCTTTAAACAAAGCTTTGACCGAGACAAATTTTCGAAGTTACAGAGCTTTCATTGAAGCTTAAACTTTCTCTGCTAAACTTGGATCTACATAAAATTTTCCGTGACACACTCTTGCAACTACAAACACAAATAGCTGGGCCCAGCGTGATAAAAATATAGCAGGAAAGACATTAACGGTCAACATATCATTTCAGATCCTATCACTTCGAAGAGAGGAAAAACAAAAAATGTTGAAAATCAACATAAAGACAACCCACTATTCGCAAAAGCAAAACTTTAAAGAGACATTATAAGAGGTCAAATACTAAAAGAACAAAATCACGAAATATGATAATCATTGACTTGAAATCAACATGTAAACACGTACGATACAAACTCAAAACCAAAACATACCGAACACACGAAGGGTTGACGTGACAATTGCTTTATTTGCTTTGTTTTCTGCCAGGCACTGGTATGTTCCTCCCATCCCTTTTGTAGTGTGTTGTATCTGAAGGACTGATCCGTTCTCACTCTCTGTTTCCAATGCACCAGGAGGAAGACTTCCACCCTCAAAGGTCCAGGATAATGATAGCTTTGGGACACCAGATGTGACTTTGCAACTAATATTGGTTGCTTTGCCTTCAAGAACAGTTTGATTTGTCGGAGACACATATACCTGAGGGGAGACTGATTGAGACAAAACTACAGATTAATAATTTGGGATTACCGTTCAACATTTCCATCTTCGAGACATTATTGACAAATGTATATGCATATACATAAAATGATACACGAGCAACATTAATCTAAGAGAATAGATTCAGAATCGAAAAACTAATATTTACAAATACATATTGCTTTTTTTTTTAATCTGGCAACGGCCTTTTTGGAAATTTTCAACCTCGTCTCCTGGGCCTTCGTCTCATTGAAAATGGCGGGCCGGGCTTAGAAATGTTTTCGTTTCGTTTGAACAACGGTTTCAGATTGCTAGAAAAGAAACACCGCTTACTAGTTCCTATGGCTAAAATAACCTCCGAAAACGCCATTTCATCGTGTGTCACGTGACAACTACTCCATGATTTCTTTGTCCAGTTGACCTTTGGTGAAGGATTATAATATAGAGAGCAAAATTACTGAATGCTGATTGGTTGACCTTGAGGGCATTTTTTCTTAATTGAGGTCAAAAGTACTCGCTCCTGATTGGTCGAGCATTAAATTTTCTCACTCGTGATTGGTTGAGCGCGTCGTTCTCTTTGTATTCAGTTGGCTTGGCGGGATTTTGAAGAAAATTTACAAACGGAGCACTCGCATGTTTTGCCGGAGATTTTGTTATAAAAAAGGAATGAAATCGGAAAGGAATTCTATTGATGAATTACAGCATTTAACGGCAAACAGGAAGCGATTATTCATGTGTTAAATCTTGGATTAACTAGGCGCCTACAGGCCAGTTTGCGTCATCTTACTTGAAGACCTTGAAGAAATTCATGGTCACAAAAGCCGGTTAAGTTCTATCACTCAAGCAGTTTAAGGCCTGGGTTGAAAGTGTGTTCGGAAAATATGGTTGACACTTAATATCTTCACCGAGAAAACCTAGATCAAAATGAAATTTTCCCTGAATGTTAATCGTGATGTTTTCTTTTGCCTTAACGCAAAAGTTTGGTCACGTGACATGTCACGTGATCAAAATTTTAAAATAACGTAAATCGGCGATTTGGTAGCGAATTTTCTTTGTATAGTTAAATAAATTAGCTTTTCCGATGGAGGTTTAACATATTTAACCTTCTACGTTTAGAATGATTGTCCTCAAGTCTTTACATTACAGTTATAAATAATTATAGGTTGAATTTTGGACTGAAAAATGACCTTTGTCCTCATAATTTTTTTTAGAGATTTATGGACACTCATTCCAAATGTGAAGGGCTGGAGATATTTACAGCCCTTTTCAGTGTTACGTGCATAGCGCGAAAAGGCGGGTGTTTCGACATCCATCTTTCGACGTCTATCTTTCGACATGCTATTTACGCGTTACCAGGGTAGAACTAACCTCTTTGCTTTTGGTCAGACGTTAAAGGAAACAAACTGACTACTGACTATTGACAATGCTAACAAATATGCAATGCTAACAAATAAACCATGCGAAGAAAACTCACCGCAAAAGAGCCAGTCGACAGCCATCCGTATCGGGACACTTGATCTATGGCCGTTTTTCATTCTTTCCGGGTATTCTGATGAAAAAACTCGATCCATCCCACTGTTATTCACTACTAGAAACGCCGTGTTCGCTTTAGATTGTTTTTTGACGTAGTAAACATTGTCTAATACAATTTCATCGGCATAATTTTCGACTGAGTCAGCAAGAACCTGACTGATCCAGCGTTTGGTCTCCCTCAGGTCTTTCGAGAGTTTGTGGATAAAACTCAAAGGTTGTCCGATAGCTTGCCCACTGGCGGTTTTCGTATATAATATCACTTCTCGAGTTCCTTCCTCGGAATCTTCGGGAACTGGCAGGCCAAAAACATTCATCGCTTGCCTAAATTCGGCATCCGAAACAGTCGGGAGTTCCGCCATGTTTACGGCAACAGTGACTTGTTACAGCAGGCCTGGTTACAAAGTATGTCGAAAGATAGAAGTCAATAGACGTGGAAAATAGTTCCTATTGCACGTAACACTGAAAAGGGCTGTAATCTGCATCAGAAAAGCATTTTTATTTGTTGTTTTCTCTCAAACCCGTCACCAATTCGTCAAATATTTGCTATTTTAAGACAAATGGCCACGTTGCATGTCACGTGACGTATGCCAAAGCTTATTATACTTAAAAATGTTAAGGACGATAATATCTTTCTATGTGCCAAATTTCGATTCAGTTCCTTCCGTTTGTAAAAGTTATTACGAATAAATCGTTTTTTTCCCGGTCAAAGCCCTTGACCCAGGCCTTAAACTACTTGAGCACTTCACTGAATATATGCGGATTTCTGCGGACCTAAAGAAAAGAACTTTGACAGATTTTGCTGAAAGGGGCAATTTGCATTTATTAACAGAGGAAATAATAAGGCTGAAAGAAGCAAAAGAAAGCAATTAAATCCCCAAACGTGCAAGTTAGTTTGAACTCGCTATTTGTTGTTGTAATCAAAGCGACAAAAACTTCACAACACAGGTACGCTTAAATAAAATTAGCTCTAATTTTTTCGTAAAGTGTCTTTTATCGATACATTAGACTTTGTTTTCTAGACTCATAATGTAATACGGAGTCTGTTAATATCTCGTATGTTTAAATATCTTCTAGTGCTTCTTACATCGGTGCAGTCTTCTATGCGATCATGTTCCTCGAATGTAGGTGTGAAGTGATTATATATGCATAATAAGTGCGAGGGAAGTATTTACATTTTAGGTACTAGTCTCCTAGCTCATGCGATATGTTACACATAACAGCCAAATGTATCTTTGACATTGGAAATTTATTGAACTACAGTGAGTTGAAAAGTTTTTCTTGTCAGCAGTTTGCCAGAAAGTATTTTCATTTCGGGTCGGTTTCTAAGTATGAGTGACTCTTGAAAAGTCTGAAAGGTTTCTCTATAATTTTGCCCTCTACATTATAAACAAATAATCCCATGTTCCGTCGTAAAATTAAGGATTGATACCACTTGTGTTTTCAGAAGCTGTAGAAATTGCCTTTTTTACAGCTTCTGAAAACATGCGTGATATTAATCCTTAATTTTACACGGGCCCATGCGATTACATATACAAATGCAGAGCTCAACGAAACTGATCTGATTGGTTCATCATTTAGGTGGGTTTCATCGGATTCACTTTCTGGTGTAACTAAAAAAGGGAAAAAAAATGAATCTGCTGTTTGGCATGCTAAGCTTGCGTCCATAGCGAACTACGGATGCACCCTAACAGTTTGTTTGGAGAGCATAGCGAAAGTGCAAGTGTACGTTACTTGAGGCGATAGTTGAGGCTATCAATTTATTTTTAAAAGCATTATTTTAAAAACGTTAGCTTAAAAAATATATACGACGGAAAAGAAACATATTTTTTTAACTAAATTTTATCCGAGCGAAGAAAACTGCCGTTTATAAACTAGAATCAAAGGCTCATGTGAGCAAACTCGTGAATATACAAGGCTCTAAATATAATATTTTTTCACAGAAAAACTTCAAAGCTTTACAATTATAAAAGAAGAAAGTGGCGAAGCCACTGGGTCGATTATTTTTTGGTGATATGCTGTACTTAGTATTTATTTTCAAGCATTTTTAGTAGCGAGTGGTACAACATTGGAAATTTCTTGCGAGCTGGGAGCTTGTGAGGTTAGCATGACCATCTCAGAATACCAAAAGTTGTGCTCAGTGAGCGTGGAGCGTGATCGATCGAGCGAGCGAAGGCGTAGCGCGAGTGCGCGAAAACTCGACGTGTTCCCTTTCTGGATATTGATTCAAGTGACGTCATTTTGGCGCAAAATTTTGAGGATTCAGAACTCTGTGAAACTATCAAAATTACCTTCCCGCGTTTTGTAATGGCTTTTGGACGCAAATGTCGCTCGATGTTTGAACGGAGGAGGTAAATAGCCCTACCGAATCTTTTTTCGTGTTTCGGTTTCTGAAAATATCGATAACATTACAGGAGAAAAATTCCTATTGCGTATTTGTACTATTCAGCGTGCTGCTTGTGATAAAAGTCGTTCGCGTGCGCCGGGGTCTACTCCCAGTCCGGAACCAGAAGTCAGAAGCAAACGACTTTGAGAAAGTCTAACCAGCTTGAAGCTGGCCTTACGCCGTTTGCGAAGTTTTAGTTCGTGCAAGATGATTTGGGTGAGATATAAACGACTGAAATTTCGTCTCTAAGATCATTTTAGCGGAAAAAACTCGATGACTGAGAGTTGAAAATACAGTCGCGGTTGAGGAAATTATATCCCGTGGTTGACAAATTTAACAGTTTTAGATATCCGGTATAGAAGTTTCGTAGGGAACATTGAAACTTTTCACTGCTACCAAAATCCGATACAAAAGTCTTATTTTCCAACACTTTACGGTATCCTATTAAGGCAAAAATGGCAAAAATTTCATTGATCAACAAAATGTCAAATAAAGCATGAGGAAATTGAACTATTGACCATGACAGCTGCTGTTTCTGTAGCGCAGTGTAAGCCACTGATACTCAATAAGCTGCTTTTAAATGCCTCATCTCAAAACAAGTTAACAACAGCAAAACAAATGATAAATTGATACTCAAGTAGTTTAAGGCCTGGGTCAAAGGCTCTTACCGGGAAAAACAGTTTATTCGTGATAACTTTAACAAAGAGAATGGAACTGAATCGAAATTTGGCACTTGGAAAGGTCTTATCGTTCTTATTATTTTGAAGTATAATAAGCTTTCCCATAGGTCACGTGGTCATTTTTCTTAAAATAGCAAATATTTGACGAATTGCCAGTGGGTTTAAGAGAAAACATATAATAAAAACGCTTTTCTGATGCAGATTAATTACTTCCAGCCCTTCACGTTTGGAATGATCGTCCATTGTTCGTTAAAAAAAAAATTGTGAGGACAAAGGTCATTTTAAAGCCCAAAATTTGACCTTAGATTATCTATAACTGTAATTTTAAAACTCGAGGACTGTCATTCCAAACGTAGAAGGTTAAATATGTTCAACCTCTATTAGAAAAGCTAATTTATTTAACTATACGAAAAAAATAGCGGCATATCGCCGATTTGCTTAATTTTAAAATTTTGATCACGTGACATGTCACGTGACCACACTTGTGCATTAAGGCAGGAGACGTCGACATCAACATTCAGGGAAAATTTCAATCTGGTCCAGTCAATTTAGCCGAAGATATCAAGCGTCAACCATATTTTCCGAATAGACTTTAAACCCAGGCCTTAAACTGCTTGAGTACAGTGTGTTGCCCAGTTTCCGGCCAGTACCAGTTTCCGGCCAAAAAACAATTACGCCGGTTATGTTCGTCGGAGTTTTAAATTTTCGTCCACCGAAGCGTTCCGAAAGAAAGACGAACATTTCCGCTACACATTGGTGGTTTTGGCGTTCTTTTTGAACAAGAAACGGCCGAGGAAGGAAATGTTTTGTTCAGGTGATTGAACGTTTAGCGATTAATTTTGGCTCGTTTCACTGCACATCAAAACTACCGTAGATAAACAAATAGCTCGTTTCACAGGAAATATCTCAAGGAGCTTCTTAATTCTTGGACAAATGTTAGATAAAAGATGACAGTGATCAGGGAATCTATCATCGTCAGCTGGAATAGGGCTGTTCCTGAAATTTTAGCAGTCAAACTCTCAGCGAAGATTTCGACCTAGTGTGCCAGTTTCCGGCCACTAAAAGACACATTGCTCATAACCTTTTTCTTATTAAGTGAAAGAACCGAATATTAAAATTTCCTGGTCGAGAAATTAAAGATACATGTGTTAGTGTAACAAAGATTACGAATTAACAACAGCTTATGCATGTATAGCGTGACTAAAAGTACGTAAGTCATGATTTGTTTTAGTAGTAGTCTGTCAACAAACTGCGGAAGACACGCTTCCGGGTCACTAAGGTCATACGTATTTTGAATACTGAGTAAAACGGTAGGTGACATAGCTTAATATTGAAACTTACCTGATATTTATAACTAGGCGACCACTATTATCAAGGGACTTACAAGTCGGTTTAGGTCGAGCGGTTTCAAGGAAAATTTACTTTAAGTCGGTGGCCGGAAACTGGGCTAGCTGTCCGGAAACTGGGCAACTTACATGGTATAATTTCTTTAATACTCGGGGAAGGCCGCCAACCATTTAACATTTTAAAGGTAAGTAAATGAACTGTCTTTGAAAGGAAATTGAGAAATTTTCCGTACAAAACAAAGGAGTTATAGCGATTACAAACTAAAGTGGCCGGAAACTGGGCAACATACTGTATAAGCGAAGCAGAATAAATGGATTTCATGATACCAATACCAGTACAATAATTGTTTTCACAATTCGTTTTAGAATGTACTCCAACAACAAACAACTGCTTAGGTTTTGTTAGTAGTAGCAATGTTAATGTGAAAATAGCAAAAAATGTTAAAACACAAAATAAAGCCAACTTTTTGTTTTCCTTGCAATACTCATTTGAAAGTGCAGCTACAGGTTTGAAATGTTTTGGTAGATTTTCAGTTTACAAATATGAATGTTACTGCGCTTTTCAATAAAATGCGTAATCTGAAATTCAAATCACCACCAACGGTTGCGTTTTTCCCTGCCGTCAATCAAATTTCCGACGGTTTCCGATTACTTCCGAGCGTTTTTGTATCGTCAGTGAAAGTGGTAACATGGTTCGTTCGTAAGTGAAAGTGAAACATGGTTCGTAAATACGGAACATCAATGCTTTGGAGAGTCATTTTTTCTCAGTCTAATCTTCTCTCGCCGCAGGAAATTGCCCGGCTTCTGAAAGCGAGCAAAATTTTTGTGTACTACGTGCTCAAACAATATAGAGAGACGAAAGGAGTTGATTATTCGGAAAATCGTGACACAGCATATTAGCGACGATCAGTAGTTGGTATGATAGCGGAGCACTTGCCAGGCCGAAGGCCTGGCTGCGCAGCTCCATACTCATAGAACCTACGCCGTGATTTTTCATGGTCATGGCTAGCGGAATGTTTCGCGGGCGCGTGTGTGCCCGCCCGTGTTGGACAACATCCGGGATCTTAGCAATTTTGTTTTTCGCGCGGCCACACAGCCGTGAGCTCGGTAAACACTTTAGTTGTTTTCTTGTGCCTAGCGGAGAATTAAACTCGTTATTTTCCTGCATTTGTTCGCGGTTTGCTACTCAAGACAGGGATACTAATTAAGGTATACTCAGAAGCCGTTTTAGTGGAAAAAAGGCGAGCTTTCAGGGATAAAGTCTTGCTTCGAGGAACTTCATGTATTACGTTTTTATCAATGCGGGAGATGATTTCAGAACCAGAAGCGGCCGGAGATTTGAATTTCCAAGCAAGCGAGGAACTTAAAGGTAAAACAGATTACAGTTTTCGATGAGAATTTATGTTGATATCAATCTGTGAGTGACTTGTTTTTAGTGTTATTGTAAGTTTTGGCGAATTGATTTTAAAACGTGCCTAAAATGCTAAATTTAGTTGTATCGATCTCTTGAATTTCATCGAAGAAAGCTTGAACTCGATGAGCTATAATTAACGCGTTTTGCTTTTAAACGTAAACTAATGGAGATTTGAATAAATTTTTTCGAAAGAGGATTGTTGTCCATTTTTATGTGTTTGTTCATTCATTAGATAGATTGAAAAGCGATTTTATGTAAACAAAACAAGACTTGATTTTATAGTACAGTGCTATCTTTACTCGCATCGTCTTGTGCAAATATGTTTGTGTATTTTTGCAATTTTTGATTTTCAAATCAGTTTCTCGGGCAATTTTTGACAAACATAAACTGTATTTTATTCGGAAATTAGTGGTACTATTTATTCTAGACAGGGAAAAGTTGTTTTTGTGAACTTTTGTACGGTCTATAAAAATGTACTGTGTAGACGGTCGCGTAATACTGTTTTTGAGAATTGCTAAAATTGAAAATAGCCCGTTCGTCAATCTTAATTCTTGTGCTTCCAACCTTTCACCTTAGTTAAGTTTCACCTTAGTTAAGCTTGTTCAAAGTGCGACGCTGTTAGGCTTGGGCTATCTATATATATTATTTTTGTATCTAATCCTTCTGTGCACGTTTACTGAACACGGACTATCCTTGTTTACACGATTTTTTTTTGTTTCGATTTTTTTTTCAGGGAGAGATATTGTGCTTTTTCGTGGACTTATGAGACAATTTCCAGAACTATTTTTCTATCGTAAAATCTCTAGTGTGGTCAGGTGAAAACGGAGACTTTGGAAAACGATGAGGTGCTGAGAGCGTCACATGCCATCGGTTACAGTCCAAATCAGAGCATCTATCACCTTTAACACATGCGCAATCCCCGGTCCCAGTCGTTTTCATCGTTTTCGACCGTTTTAGTGTGGACAGGTGGAAACGATGCAAAAACGCTAGTGTGGGCGAAAATATTTTGCTTCGTTTTCTTCGAGATGAAAACGGAGACTTTTGAAAACGCATTAGTATGGTCGGCGCTTAAGTCTGAGGTGTGCCAGACTTGTGAGAAAGTGTTTCCCATCATGGATATAGGCGTTTTAGATCCGAGTCTTAAAATGCCGTAGTCTACAATTCCACTGCAGTGAAATCATGAATTCTTTCAATAATTTTTAGCTCATTTAATAGTTAGTTCTTTAGTTGAGTAGTGTGTCTCAGTGGAACAAGGATAAACTTCCGTTGTTTTGTAAATAGCGTTTGATTTGGCATATCCAACATATAATCTGCAGCATGGTTGCTGTTTTGTAAATTTTAAGGATGCTAGTGCTGATGCTAAGCAAGGAATGAGATAATTTCATGTCTTAAGGATTTACAAAACAGATTTATGCTTTAGGCTTTTTAAATACTTTTTTTGCGACGAGTAGGAGTCGTGTTTTGCCTGTCTATTTTTATACTACTTTCTAAAACGCTCGGAAGTAATCGGAAACCGCCGAAAATATGATTGACGGCAGGAAAAAACGTAACCGTCGGTGGTGATTTGAATTTCAGATTCCGCGTGTTATTGAAAAGCACAGTAAAGCTATCTTAACCCTCGGACGTACAAAGGGGGGTGTTTGCCACCCCCCCTCCCCAGGGTTTTTCTCCGATATTTTTAAGACCATTTAAGATTAGTACATGCCGTTTTCAATAGCTGTTCACTTATCCATGAGACACGTTTTCGTAAAGTTTGGCTACAATCGGTTGCTATGGTAACGAGATATGACGTCATGAGTAACATGTGGTCAACCCATTTTTGAAGAAAAATGCGTGTTTTTCACCTTTTTTCAGCGAAAAAACATATAAAATGCTACTAAAATCATCAAAATGTTTAATAGTATGTTATTTTGGAACTCTAGCAAACAATATTTGCAATTTCCGCATTTTTTCCGATAAATTTTAATTTTTCGTAAAATCCAAGATGGCGGCCATCTTGGCGGCCATTTTAGATGACGTCACAGTCCCCAGCAGCGCCCCAACCCATAATATTTACCTTATCTTGTAGAGCACATCGCGGGCTATCTATTAGATGTAAAATATTTCCGAAATATTGCAACATCGCAAAAACCCAAGGTGGGGGGGGGGGGGGGGTTGCAACAACCTCTCCACCCCTTGTACCACGGTTGGGGTATACGTTCGCGTGTACGTCCGAGGGTTAATCAAGTGGAATATTTTCTCTGCTGTCATTTTGTCTAATTATTCCTATATTACTTTAGTTTTCCTATTTACTGAGTGGAAAATAATAAACTATACTTCTAGTCGATGCGTGGGAAAGGCACCGCAGTTTTGAGCCACTCGCCTCATAAAAAAACTTACTCGGTTCACACAATGCCTGAGCTCCCTTGTCATCTGGACAGTCATAGTCTCCATCAGTGCGCTTGCAAGATGCCAGGTCAGATTCATGTCCACTGCAAGACACTTTAGACATCAAGTAAGGAATGTTCTCTTCCTTGACTTCCGAAGCAATAAATTCAGCCAGTGCGCCTTTAAAGCCCAGTTGATTGCAAACGACTTTTACATCGTCAAGACCCCATTCCTTTCGGCAGATCTGACCCCACTTTCCGCGGTAAAAAACTTCTACTCTTCCACCGTACTCAATATTTGCACCATTGAGTCGAACAGGAACTAAAGTACGGGAGTTAACAAACATTGTTTGTATCTAGTTATGTTTTGAATATAAATATTGGAGTAGGCTTTGTTTAAAGTGCCAGTTCGGTCACATTTTAAAATTTCATTTTCGTACATTTTTCGGAAGGAAGTAATGTAATTAGTAACCTGTTTGTTTATGGCCGTACTTTTCGCATTTGCACGGCTTTTCAAGAAAAAGCCAGCGAAAGTGACGTCCGAGCCTCAAAAATTCCTCTCACCATCACAATCACTCACGACAACAACGGCAGCGATAACGGCGCAAAACAATAGGCTTAAATGAGCGAAAACTATGCCTCTGCAAGTGCGTTTGACGTTTTGCAAAGCGACAACTCCGAAGAGAAGAATTTTATTTTTATCTAATCAAGCAAGTATTAAAAACATATTAAGCCTTTTGTATGACTTGGTCACGTGTTTGGATAACACTTAGCAACGGCTGCCTGGATGGCAAGCGATCCACTCGTCGTTCGTTAAGCAGAACAATGCGTGGATAGCCTGTCATCCAGGCGACCGTTGCTAAGTGATATCCAAGCACGTGTTCAAGTCATGCAAAGGGCCTTAATCGCGTGGGTGAAGAATCCTAGTAGCTGAAATTAGATAAGGTAGCAAATCACCTAACAGAGGCCACTTAATTAGACTAAAAAGTTCCAAAGTTTAATCAATAGTATCTCGCTTTTGCTAGTATTTCCTACCCATAACTCACAAAATGTGACAGTTCCGTTTGAATTGAAAGGTCATGTTGTGGTCACCATGGATGAAAAACAAAAGATTCCAAAGACAATTAAAACAATACTGTCAATAAGTAGCAATGGTTGATAATAGGCATATATCTGCTGACGTCACAGATCATTGTTTACATTTTGTCTCATAAGCATACAAATTTTCGTAGAGAAGGCATCGTGCAAAATACGAATTGACTTCAAAAGTTGAAAGAGTTTGTATGCAATTGCTAGCTCTTTGCATAGATTTAAGAAAATATCAGCTCCCGGTATCTAAAACTGCAAACTCCATGGCAAAAGTGCTAATGTGCTAATGAGCCATACATTCTTTGAAAAATTTCAATTTTTAAAGCAGCATTGCACAAAGAGTATCTGGTATACTGGGCTCAAATTTCCAGAGAAAGCTAATTGTCCTATGCCCTTTCAATATTCCGAGTGTTTTTTAGATTGATTAGAAAATGAGACGCAATGCTTATGAGGCAACAATTGTAAACAAATATTCGCCTATTAACGTCAGCAACACCAAGAAATACGTTTCTCTTGGAGCATGACATGCTAGATAGATCATACCTTTACACTTCTGAAGATCATCGTTGCTGTTATGGACGCAGTCATGAGTCATTGATCTACAACTATGGTGGACGGTTGTGTTTGAACCATTGCTGCCGTCCTGCCCAGTGCTATTGTCATTAGGACCATTGTTAAAGTACCCCATTGCCCTGCATGTCAAATTCTCTTCAGCATCATTCCAACTTGCCGTGCAAAGTTTCTCCCAGGTTTTGTTCTTGAAAATTTCCATAGTTCCAAGGGATGGGATATCCTCTGTACGAAAGCGAACTGGAAAAGCTAATTCAAGAAATACATATCAGTACAACGAACATGGTTTAAGCTGACCTTTTCGACCATCTTTTTGAATTCATACATGTCTTTAACCCTCGGACGTACAAGGTGGGGAGGGGGTGGATACCACCCTATAAGGTTTTTCTCGGATTTTTTAAAGACCATTTCTTTTTAGCTCATACCATCTTCAGTAGCTGTTCGTTTATCCTTGAGACACCGTTTGGTAAAGTTTGGCGACCATCGGTTGCTATGAATCAAAATGAGTATTTTTCACCTTTTTTCGATGAAAAAAATATTAGCAATTTCCTCATTTTCCCAATGCATTTAAGTAATGCTCCACATAAGAAATATGGTAAACTTCATTGTTCTGCGGCTTTGGCTCTTTCTCAGATAGAATATATTTGGTTTCAAGAATAGAGGAGGAGCTGATGGTTCATAATTATATTTCATTATAAAAATAAAGAAAATCCATTTGCGTCAAATAAATTTTAGGAAATGTTCGTGCTTAACCAATCAGAATAGCAGAAAACAATAGCTAATAATGTTGCTTCATTGATGAAGCTCCCAAAATACAATATCTTTTAAAACTTGCATGTTGTGCGATTGGGTCTCAAATTACTTGAAACCTTAAAATAATTAGACGAAATGCACCTTGAACCTTAACTTTTGAGCAGTTTTTGAGTCTAGGCCAATGAGATCACTAGTTGTAACAATGAAAAAAGTTGATATTCCATCGGGCATAGCCGTTCAGCGCTATCCTTCTTATGCGGATCATTACTTAAATTTTTAGTAAAATCCATGATTGCGGCAGTAGATGTAAAATGGGGATTCTGGGCCAAAAGGCATACCTCTAGGAGATCCTCCTTGAGAAAATTTATCAAAACCTTGAAAAACTGACGCTCACCTTGAGCGTTAAATCAGTTGTTCTGCCTAACTTGAGCGTAACTCAATTCATATTTTGATTTTTCAACTCCTCTATGCTCACAATTAAGCAGGAATTACTTTATGTTAAAAAACTGTGTCAAACGTCTTCAAGCAGAAATACGCTAATGATCTTGGGATACCAACCACGAAAAACACATTTTTTGAGCAGTCCTCTAACGTTTTCTTATGTGCTAGTATGTTTCTAGGGGTTTTCCCCTTGTTTTCTTCGGAAGAGCTTGAGGGAGAGATGCCTTTTTGGCCCTTCAAAATCCCCATTTTACATCTACTGTCGATAGGGAAAGGATAAATAAAAAAATGAAGAGAGTTGATGCCCTTATGGGATATGGTTTAAAAATATATATATTTTTAATTTAATTTGGAAACACTCATCCCTAGGGGTTAAAGCCCTTATGGGATATGGTTTAACAAAAAATAAAAAGTAAAAAATATATATATTTTTAATCAATTTAAATTTATTTTCCTTTATTTCATTTGGAAACACTTATCCTTAGGGGTTAAAGCTCTTACAGGATATGATTTAAAAAATAAAAATAAAAAATAATTTTTTAAATTAATTTAAATTTATTTTCCTTTATTTATTTGGAAACACTTATCCCTAGGGGTTAAAGCCCATAGAGAGAGAACAGGTTCCAAAAATAAAATAAAGAGTTTTAAAATAAAATATTTTTTTTCAAAAACTTAATTTAAATTTTATTTTATTTATTTATTTTTGGAAACACTTATCCCTAGGGGTTAAAGCCCTTTCAACAAGGAAAGTATAAATCAAAAATATTATTTTTTATGTCATCTCAAAAAATGGATCGATTATCTGTTGACGACTTAAGACGAATTGCTAGGGAAAGAAATATCCCCGGTAGAAGTAGAGCAAGAACAAGAAATGAATTGATTCGCCTTTTGACTGGGGAAGAACCTCCTCTTAGACAAAATCTTCCCCAAATGAGACAAGAAGCCAGACAACTTGGTATGAGGCGATATTATTCTGCAAAAAGAGGTGAAATTCAATCTTTTCTTGATAGAGAAAGACCAAATCATTTAGATGCACCTAATAGAAATATAAGTGCACCAATTCTTCAACCAACACCTTATCAACCTCCTCAGCCAAGGGGTTTTCTTCAAAGGGTGCAAACGACTTTCAATGAATGGACAGAATGGTTGAGAAATCTTCCTGAGAGAGTCAGACAACGTACTTCAAGAATGGTAACTGATTTTCAAAGCAATTGCAAACCTTTATCGGGAAGAATTCAAAGTCACAGAAGGGCCTTCAGCTTTGTCAAGATTTGTAAGGCAATATGTTATCGAGGGAAGACCTGGATTAACTCCAGAAGATTTCATTCAGAGGATTTCATGGCAAATGATTCAATTGTTGGAAGCAAACAGTGGAACAAAAACCAAGTTGGTTCTTAACTGTCAAATGCAAAGGGAAGAATTGAGAACTGGTAATGTTGTGGATGAGAATGCTGATTTTCATTCTGAAATAGAAATCAATATGGAAGCAACAAATGAAAGATAATTATTTGAAAAGATGATAGAGAGAGCCCTTGAAAATATGGAAACATTTCAGCTGAGAGGCTCAGCATGGAGGTTTGTTGCCGTGAATAATTTTTCTATTCATTTTGTTGAATATAACCCTTTGAAGGGAAACTCGTTCTTTCCTCTACCTCAAAAGATTGCTAGAAAGAAAGCTGTTATAAATCTTAAAAATGAAGATGATCAATGCTTTAAATGGAGCGTTACAAGAGCTCTTTTTCCAGTGAAAAATCATCCGGAGAAAATCACAAATCGTTTAAGAAAACAAGCTGAAACTCTCAATTGGGAAGGAATTGAATTCCCAACATCAACTAAACAAATCAGTATTTTTGAAAAAAACAATCCAGATATTTCAGTCAATGTTCTTGGGTTTGAAAACGAGGCCCGTCCATTGAGAATTGCAAAGGAAAAAAAAGGAGCATAATATCATTCTTCTTCTTCTTGAAAAAGAAGGGAAGAGTCATTATTCAGTTATTCAAAATCTGGCACGTTTTCTTTCCCAAGTAACAAAGCATAAAGAAAAAAAGATCTTTTGTTTGAATTGTCTTAACATTTCCCTAGCGAAAGAAGGTTAAAAATTCATGACGAACGTTGTCAAAACAATGAATCAATAAGAATTGAAATGCCAAAACCTGGAGAGTTACTCCAATTCAAGCATCATAATAGATCAGAGAAAGTTCCTGTCACTATCTATGCAGATTTTGAAGCATTCAATGAACCCATATCAGGAGCAGAGCCTTCATCTGAAAAGAGTTTCACCCACCAGTTTCAGAAGCATAAACCATGTGGGTTTTGTTTTAAGGTTGTGTTTCCTTATGAAAACCTTCCTTCCATTCCACCAGTGCTTTTCAGAGCCAAATCACCAGACGATGATGTGTCTCAGGTATTTGTGGATAAAGTAACGGAAACAATCAGAGAAATATATAAGAAGTTTGATAGAAAGAAGAATATGATTGTTAAAGAAGAAGATAAAAAGAAAATTGAAAAAGCAAAAAGTTGTTGGATATGTAAGGAACCATTCACTGAGGAAAATAAAAAAAGTCAGGGACCATTGCCATTATACAGGAAAGTTTAGAGGTGCTGCTCATAACAAATGCAATCTCCAATACAGAATCCCAAGTTTTGTTCCAATCATCTTTCATAATTTAGCCAACTATGATGCTCATCTTTTCGTGAAGCATCTAGGAAGAACTTCAGGAAATATCAAGCCTTCCAAACAATGAAGAGAAATATATTTCCTTCTCAAAGAACATTGTTATGGGCCAATTTAACAACAAAGATGGGAAAGAAATTAAAATCAAACAGGAAATGAGATTTCTGGATTCATTTAACTTTAGTCTTCTTCCCTTGATAATCTTTCAAAGAATTTGAAAGCTGGAGGCATAGATAATCTGAAAGAAACCAGGAAAGAATTTGGTGAAAAACTGATCTTCTTTCCCGTAAGGGAGTTTATCCCTATGATTATATGGATTCCATTGATAGATTTAAAGAAACTGAGCTTCCACCAAAGGAGGCATTCTTTTCAAAGTTGAATTGTTGTGGAATTTCCTTCAAAGACTATGAACATGCCCAAAAAGTATGGAAAGAAATGAAAATCAAAAATATTGGGGAATATCATGATCTCTATCTGAAAACAGATGTGTTACTTCTTGCAGATGTTTTTTAAGAATTCAGGAATATCTGTATGAAAAACTATGAGCTTGATCCAGCATGGTATTATACGGCTCCAGGCCTTTCTTTCGATGCTGGGTTGAAGAAATCTGAAGCAAAGCTGGAGCTATTTAATGGCCCTGATATGCTCCTGTGTTTTTGAAAAGGAATCAGAGCAGGAATTTCAGTGATATCGAAAAAGGTATGCAAAAGCAAACAATCCTTATATGGGAAAAGATTTTGATCCAAATATCCCAATAAAATATTTCATTTATTTGGATGTAAATTCACTTTATTCTTTTGCAATGACTCAACCACTTCCTGTTGGAGATTTTGAATGGATGGAATCATTTGAGAATTGGGAGAATACCCCTTGTGTTTTGGAAGTGGATCTTGAATAGCCAAAATAATTACATAATCTTCACAATGATTATCTTTTTGTCCGGAAAGAAAGATGGGCACCAACAATGTGGAAAAACTTATAGGCACAGTTGAAGACAAGAAAAACTATATCATCCATCACGCTTATCTCAAACAGGCTATTCAACACGGGTTGAAACTGACAAGGATTCACGGGGGAATTTCCTTCAGAGAAGAATCTTGGTTGAAATCATATATCGAACTTAATATTAAACTCAGACAAGCAGCAAAGAATGATTTTGAGAAAGATTTCTATAAACTCATGAATAATGCTATATTTGGAAAAAACATGGAAAATATCAGGAAAAGATGTGACATAAGACTTATTGGGGAAAGAAGACAAGCAGAAAAGTTTGCAGCAAAACCAACTTTCCAGCATTGTACTGTTTTCGATAAAAATTTGATTGCAATGCATATGAAAAGTCAGAGATTATTTTTCAACAAACCAATTCCCTGTGGAATGTCAATTCTGGGACTTTCCAAAGTACATATGTTTAAATTTCATCATGATTATATTAAGCCTAAATATGGAGGAAAAGCAACACTTTTGATGACAGATACTGATTCTCTTGTTTCAAGATTGAAACAGAAGATTTTTACAAGGACATTATCAATGATGTTGAAGATAGGTTTGATACGTCAAATTATCCTGATAATCATGATTCAGGAATGCCAAGAATAAATAAAAAGAAAAATGGTCTCATGAAGGATGAAGCTGGAGGAAAAATAATTAAAAGATTTTATGGCTTAAAATCAAAATTATATGCCTATCAGATGCATGAAGGAACTGAAGAAATGAAATGTAAAGGAGTGAAAAAAACAAGTCATAAAAAGACATATCTCTTGTGAGGATTATGCAGTCTGTCTTTTCTCTAGAATACCACAAATGCGAAAGATGAATTTGATAAGAATCCATGGACATGAAATGTTCTCAGAAACAGTGAACAAGATTGCTCTTTCTGCAGATGATGATAAGCGTTTCATTTGGCCAGATGGAATTCATACTCTTGCATGGGGGCATTGGTGGTTAGCAGAGAAACATGAATGAAAAAAAAAACAGATTTCAAAGGAGAAAAGATTATGCTGCAAAATGAGTTAGTATAAACAAAAATTAATTTCAAAAATTAATAAAACTAATCATATAACAAAATCTACAAAATATCTCTTTCCATTTTTATTTATAACTCTTCCATATAGCCGTGCATTTGATACAGTTGGTAGAGTCACTCCTATTGATCTTGCTGCATTTGTAAGAGTCTCAAATTCTTCATATTCATCTTTATCAAGATCAATCACTTTATATACAGAACGAAATTTCTGTTTAACAATCACTTTTTGTTTTTTTTTGTTTTTTTTTATCCCAGAATGTATTTTTACCCTTTTTTAAAGCTTTGGAAAGATATTGCTTTGAAAAACCAAGGTATTTAGCTGTTCTAGACATTGAAAGAAAATACCAGAAAAAATCCTCAGCTTCATTCGTTATAGCCCACATTTTTAATAATAGAAAAAAAATGATTATTTTGTTTTTAAAACGTCAACCAAATAAGGGATATAATGAGTTGATACTTAAAAAATAAAATATTTTTTTTAATTATTTTTTAATTTTCTTTATCTTTTTTTTAATTTTATGTTTAGTAACGTCAACCAAATCAAGGGTGTTATTACATTGGTTTACGCCTAAAAAGGGATAAATAATAAGTTGACACTTACAAAATAAAATTAAAAAAATTTAAATTATTTTTTTTAATTTGATTTTTGATAACGTCAACCAAATCAAGGGTGTTATTACATTGTTTTACCCCTAAAAAGGATGTAATACATGGTTCTACCTATTATTTAAGGGATAAATGGGATTTAAATTTTTAAAAAAATTAAAAAATTAAAATTTTTGAATGATTTTACATATTATTAGGGATGTAATACATGGTTTTATCCCTTTTTAGGGGTAAAACAATGAGTTAACACTTAAAAAAATAAAATAAAGTAAATTAAAATTATTTTTTTATTATTATTTTATTTTTTAAGTTTTATTTTTTGTGTCAACCAAATCAAGGGTGTTATTACATTGTTTTACCACTAAAAAGGGATGTAATACATGGTTTTACTCCTAAAAAGGGGTAAAACAATGAGTTCAAATAATTTTTTTAATTTTTTTTTAAATTTTTAAAATTTTATTTTTTAAGTGTCAACCAAATAAGGGAAATCAGTTTACAAGAATAAAAAATGAAATAATTAAAAATATATATTTTTTTAAAAATATTTTTAATTTAATTTTTCCATTTTTATTTTTTTAAACAATATTCTCCTTAAATAAGGGCATGAATTTGAGTTTCTTGCCGATGCAGCAAGGTCAATTCGGATGACTCATCAGGCCCTAACAAAAGCAAGTAGGGAAGGAAGAGTTTTGAGGAAAAGTGGAAAGAAATATTTTCCTGGACCTTGTTATCTGATTTCAGAAAAAAAGTTTGTTTTTTGTTTCACCATCTAAAAAGATAACCAAAGAAAATTATGATGTCCAAAAAATCACACTCGCAGAAGCAGAAACAAAGAAATCAGGAAAGTTTTCCTTCACTGCTCTTCCAAACGAATATGATGGCAAATCAGCTGAAGTCATGGTTGAAGGCCGCATGAAGATTTGGGAACACAAAAATGAATGAAAAGAAAGCAATTTTTCTCTTGGTTTCTCAATGGAAGATGAAGATCAACAACAAATGTTTGAGCAAATTGAACCAAGAATCAGACAATAGGCTGAGGAAGCAAAACCAGCACTCACGAAGCTGAATCGAAAGCTCAAATTTCAGCCCGATTCATTGGTTCTTCTCAAGCAGGATCAAAGTGGATTTCTCAAAGTCTATTCCAAGCTCTATCTCAAAAACGGAAAATCAATTGCATCTTCAACCAAAAAGTTGGAGAAAGATCCAAAAAAAAAATCGACCCACATTCAATCATCGGGGTTCCATTCAATGGAATTCTCATCATGAAACTCAGGCAAGTTTTTCTCAGCAATATCAAGACCATTTCCCTTGTGGGAAAAGAAGTCCTTGTGAAAGAAATCATTCATCCACCCAGTTATTTCGATGAATATGAAGATGTGGAACCTGTTGAAACTGAAAAATAAAAGAAATTTCAAAAGGAAATCCTTTTGAAATTCAATCTTCATCCGGCCCGGATTCACAACTCTCTTCAGAAGAGTCGTCCCAAGTTGAAGGCAACAAATCTGGGTCTGCTTCAACATCATCTTCTGGTTCCCAATCTGTATCCAACTCCTCTACTAAATTTTCGTCTTGGGAATCGTACCGACTTTCTGAATCACTCATTTTATATTTCCAAAAGGTCTAGATGTTAGCAGGCAGGTTATAATTTTAAGAAAAACGACAAAACGTTTTAGTTTGAAAAACATGTTTCGACAGCAACTTCTGTCATCTTCAGTTAATAAGTATTGTACAAAGCGTTGACAATGAATATATAAGTGGGAACAAATGTTAATTATGCTAGTAACAACAATGTAAATAAAAGCGTGACAATGTGAGAATTATAAGGATAGTTTCAAATTTACATGATATAATTGTTGATTCAAAGACGGTTTTTCTCTATGAATATGAAAAGCCTCTTTTATCTTAAGTTGGAAACTCGTAGAAGCGTGATCTAAAATATGAAAGCAATCTTGTGAACACAAGGTACGGCAATGTTCAGAATTCAGTAGATGTTTGAAAATGTGCGAGGTCCTGTCATTGACTAAGTGCTCACGCACGCGTGTGGAAAAATGCCGGGTTGTTTCGCCGACATAACAGGCATTACAGCCCGCACATACAAACTTATAAACCACACGCGAACGAAGCCCGTCAGGGACAGGGTCTTTCACGCTAAACATGTTGCCTATCTTAAAGGAAGAAAAAACTAATTTTATATCCAAATCATTACAATAGTGCTTGATAAATTGACGAATCTTTTTCTGAGTAACGACAGAAAAATGGCCTGTATAGGGCAGCTTAAAGTAAAATGTAGGTGAAGTGGGAAGAGAATCCCGGGGACAATGATTACTTAGGGTCCCAGTAATGTAGCGGTTTACAACTCTTTCAATTAAATGGGCAGGGAAAATATTCTTTTTTAGGATTTCCATAAGCTTAGTAATGTCCTCGTGTAGCCCCAACCAGGTGTTATTAATCTTATAGGCCCTATCAACAAGAGTCCTGATGAGACCCACTTTGTAAGAGTACGAGGTAAAACTGAAATAATTGGTTAATTGAAAGAGTTGTAAACCGCTACATTACTGGGACCCTAAGTAATCATTGTCCCCGGGATTCTCTTCCCACTTCACCTACATTTTACTTTAAGCTGCCCTATACAGGCCATTTTTCTGTCGTTACTCAGAAAAAGATTCGTCAATTTATCAAGCACTATTGTAATGATTTGGATATAAAATTAGTTTTTTCTTCCTTTAAGATAGGCAACATGTTTAGCATGAAAGACCCTGTCCCTGACGGGCTTCGTTCGCGTGTGGTTTATAAGTTTGTATGTGCGGGCTGTAATGCCTGTTATGTCGGCGAAACAACCCGGCATTTTTCCACACGCGTGCGTGAGCACTTAGTCAATGACAGGACCTCGCACATTTTCAAACATCTACTGAATTCTGAACATTGCCGTACCTTGTGTTCACAAGATTGCTTTCATATTTTAGATCACGCTTCTACGAGTTTCCAACTTAAGATAAAAGAGGCTTTTCATATTCATAGAGAAAAACCGTCTTTGAATCAACAATTATATCATGTAAATTTGAAACTATCCTTATAATTCTCACATTGTCACGCTTTTATTTACATTGTTGTTACTAGCATAATTAACATTTGTTCCCACTTATATATTCATTGTCAACGCTTTGTACACTACTTATTAACTGAAGATGACAGAAGTTGCTGTCGAAACATGTTTTTCAAACTAAAACGTTTTGTCGTTTTTCTTAAAATCATTTTATATTCTTTTCATAACCTTTTTCATATTTTTCAATATTCTGGTACATATCAATAACCATCTCATCCTTTATTTTCATTTCATCGATGAATTTCTGCGAGTCACATTCATCACCTCTTAAGCAGGCCCTCAGATCGGACAGAACGTTTTCATATGTTGTGAAGGCGGATTCGCATTTTTCAATTTTCTTTTTATAATTCTTCACTTCCTGGAAAGTCTTCAAACACAATCCAGCGCCACTCAGAACACCCAAAGCAATTGGAGTGAGCGTCACGCCTTCAACAATAGTGCCAGTGGCAGCAAGAAATGTTGAGCTAAGGTTCAACAAAAGATTCACTTTCTTGAAATGCTTGAACGCTCTCTTAATTTTTTATAACACCAGAAACGCTTGTGGTAAAACCTATAAAAATCTTTTAATTCATTAACTTCATTCTGTTCCAGTGCCGGGTCAATGTGATTGAAATCAAAGACGTTTTCCTTCATTATTTTAGATAACTTCAAAAAGAAATGTGATTTGGATTCTACTAACATTTAATGCCTGCTCCTCTATTCTTCCTGAAAATATATCTCCCGCGTTATAAACAATATTTGAGGCGTTTGCAACCGAAAAAGTATTTTTTTTTTTGTTTTCTATTATCCGCGCTCACTTTAGTTCCTCTATATCCGTTATCCAATCCTTTATCTGGGAGGTATAAGGTTAGTTGTGGAAAAGGAGATGCTTTTGTTAAAATTTGAGCATACGCTTCAATTATTTTGCAGTTGATTGGGATGATGATGTCATTAAAATAATTATCAAAAAGTATATTTATACCATCTCCTGACGATCTTCTAAATCTTCCAATCAGCATGAAATTATTGTTCAAATTTGAACTGAGAAGTTTGTGTCCATTCAAACCCAAATCAGCCTGCATTACCATGTCCCCATTCTTAAAAACATAAGCTGAATCAAAAACAGCGGGAACATCGGCATGAGAACCTGCCAGGCCATAAATAATCAGCTTTGCATCTCTTTCATTCACGTCTAGAGGTTCCTTGCCATTTCAGATCCAGATATGTATACTCAGGCGGGGAAATCTTCCATTTATGCATGTGGATAATGGATCTTGTATAATCAGAAAACGTCTTGGTTGTTTGTTGATTGATATTCAGACTTGTGCTTACAACATTAACGCTCACATTATTCATTTTGGCAGGAAAGAATTCAATGCAAATAGTGTATTCTCCATTTGGAAGTTTAAACGTATTGAAACCAAGACTCCCAGAGTATATATCATTAATATCTTTGAATATTTTCAAATCATATGCCTTCTTATTGTGGTAATAAAATAAGTTTACTAAAATGGCAAGAACTTGCAAAAAGAAAAGCTGAGTTGGAAAATAAAATCAATTTCGTTCATGATGTCATCACCAAGACAAAGATTGGTGAACAAACAAGCCAAACAGTATATGGCAAAGTGTTTAAACCCATAACATCGAAATTAGATGATGTTATTATTTCTAATTTGTTACCTCTGAAACAAAGATTGTCATTGGAGACAAACCAGGCATTGATTATCTTCCAGAAGTCGATCCATTTGAAGAAAAGGATGTCGAAGGTTTATTTGATGACGATGGCGCAGCTGTTGCACCGCAAGCAGCTAAACAACAACCCTCTCAACATATGAAGAAGGTGAAAAACCACCTGAATATGTAAAGTTATTTCCCGAATCTCAAGCTTTGTTTCCTGAATATGCTGTGGCAGAAGAAGATGAAGAGAAGCAGACCACTAAAGATGAAGAAGATGAAGAAGAGACGGAACCAAGAGGTAGATTGGATATCTCATTAGATGTCCTATAAGGTTTACTAACTTATGCAAAAATGGATAAAAAATTAAATGACCCAAATTTATCATCAGCGCAGAAAAAAAAATTATTACCAAAAACATAACATGGGCAAACCATACAAAAAAATCAACTGAAAGGCCAGAAAGCAAATGTCACAAAAAAGTTCAATCGAGGTGAAATAACTGCAGAGAAAAAGCAGATATTTCATGATTACATGAATGAGAGATTTCAAATTTTGAATGACTACATAGATCATTACGGTAAGAAAATAAAAACATTGAAAGGCTCTGGGATCAGCAGAGCTGTAATCAGGCCAAAGCTTGGATTTAGAAAAAAAAAAAGAGGTGGAAACCTGACATTTTTCAACGACCCAAGAGAACTTCTGCAGAAACTTGAAGTCATTATTGGCTCCATCTTAGCTGGTAATACAAACATCCATATGAGAAATACTGGAGTTGCAATTTTAGACATTCTTTCGAAAGAAGCATTGATCAATAGATCTCGGCATGAGAAAATCTACAGAAACTATTTTGGAAAATAAAAATGCAAAGCGAAAGAGAGATTGTCTTATCATCCTTTTCTGTTAAAACAGGAAACAACATACCTGAAAATTTCACGACAAAATTTAATCAACCAATTGTTTTGGACCCAAATGCACAATATGTTGTTGGGCTTAACAGAATTATCAATATGAGTTTAACGTGGTTTAACATCAATGCTGGATACAATAATCAATTAATCAGGGTCAGCTCTGACGGTGGGAAAACATTTCAGGATATCTCTTTCCCAGCTGGAGTTTGGACCTATGAAGAGATTAATGCTTTTGTTCAAAAAGCAACTGTCGTTAAAGAATCTGGGAAAGAAGACGTTTTTCCAATCAGCCTGGCTTTTAATACCACAACTTTTAGAGTGACAATAGCAATGGCAGAAAATTATCAACTGGATTTCACCCAAAGTAATTTTCACGACCTCCTTGGCTTTGACAAAAATAAATTCTGAAGGATAAAATAAATGTTGGCCCAAGAGTTCCAAATTTTAGTCAAGATACTGATATGTTGAACGTTCATTGTGATCTGACAAATGATTCGCTTGTTGATGGTCAAGATACTGATATCATTTATTCCTTTTCAACATCTGTTCTGCGGCGATCATATAGTTTTACTCTTGAACCCATGAGAGTAACATATAATCCTGTGAATAAAAACACAATAAGCAGTATTCGAATCTATATCACTGATGGAAAAAGAAGGCTTATCAACCTGAATGGGGCCGAATAAAATCATAATAGATATGAACTGTGTAGCGCCAATCGTATCAAATGAATATGTTTGAAAACAGTTATAAAAGCGCTTTTGAAACTAAATGTTCAGACGTTTCGGGACTTCTGTCCCTTCCTCAGTGCCGATACGGCTTTCTCGTTAATATTAAAAAAACAGTAATAAAATGAAATCATGAATTTTCTCGTTATTATAATACCAAAATTAGGAAGGTTTGTTTTAAATACAAAGGAACAGGTGTCATTATGGATAATATTTTTAAACCAATGAGGACTGTGGCATCCTCAGGCACGTTAAGGCATGGTTTTAGGCCTAAAGTAGTTAGGAAAATACATTCTCTAGAGCACCTCCCAAGGTACTTTTTCCACATATTTTTATAATAATTCCCGATATCCATTTTTTTAAAAATTCCCAAAGTACATTTTTCTATCATTTTCTTGCGAATCCCTGTCATAGCTTTTTGATTTTAAAGGGAAATCAAGACCTAATAAATTACTGTAATTTTTTGTATTATTGGCATATTTCTTATGGAAAAAAAAGTTTTTTTAAAGGGAAATAATTAAAATTTATACGGTAACTCTTGTTTATATCGTTGTTTTTCTATTTATTTAAGAGAATCAAAAAAAAGTCTAATAAAAATATTCTTAAATAAACGGTTTTACTTAATACTTAAAATTTATTTCTGTATAAAATCTATTTAATATCCTTATTGTGTTTAGTCTATAAATTAAACGGGGAATAAAGGTTTTTTTTAAATTGAAATAAAAGAAAACGAAGTAAATGAAAAAATTGAAAAAAATTCAATAACTTAAAAAAAATTACAGAAAATATAATAAATTCTTGAATTGCTTTAAATTTCAAAAAGGTATGAGCTCGCTCGCCCTTCGGGCTCGCTCGCGGGATTCGCAAGAAAATGATAGAAAAATGTACTTTGGGAATTTTTAAAAAAATGGATATCGGGAATTATTATAAAAATATGTGGAAAAAGTACCTTGGGAGGTGCTCTAGAGAATGTATTTTCCTAACTACTAAATGGGGCTTTTGGATATTAGGTTTTTAGGTGATTTAAGTTGAAGGTAGAAAATAAAAAAAACAATTTTTAAAATAATAAAGGTTTAAAGAAAATGAAATATTAATATGTATAAGATTATGAACGCAAAGCCAAACACAAACCAAATCATAAAGAAAAACCAGAATCCTAAAAAAATGGATTCAAGAGATATTCTACAAGAAAGATTTCATGCTATTGACTTCTTGTTTGTAGAAGTTTTGGAAAAATTAAAAAAATCTCTAAATTTAGAAAATAAAAAAGAAAGGAAAACAGCAAAAAAAGAATTGAAAGAAATTATTATAAATATAAATTATAAATTGGATCATATTCCAGTTTTGAATTTATATTATAATATGCCTGAAGATATGGAAGATTATGTAACTTTTGTATTATTTCATCATTCAGGTGAATTATTCAAATATTTTATAAATATTGGAGAAGGAACTATGACACTTTTTGAAAATTCAAATGGATATCCAACTTGTAATGAGAAAAAAATTGTTAAGAAATTATTAAATAAATTTCATAAAAAGATTGTGATAAAAAGTGAAGATCAAGATGAAAATAGAGACCACGATGAAGATTATGGAAATTATTATCTTGATACAGAAGAAGTATTTGATTATATTTATGGATAAATTTTAGCCCCAGAATGGGGCTTTTTTTTATGCTGAAATTTATAACTTTTGCGGAAAAAAAAATAAATAAAGTTAAAAAAATATTTATATATAATAAAAAAGGATGTCTTCATCTGATTTAAATAACTTATCATATGATGAACTTATGAAAATAGCAAAAAAGGAAACTAAAGAAAATAGAAAAATTAAAGAAGAACGAAAGAAACAAAAATTGATTGAATATATTAAAAATAAAAAAGAAGAAAATGATAAATTAAAAAAGAAACCAATAAAACTTAAACCTAAATCAAAACCTAAACCAAAGAAAATTAAAACATTTGATGATTATTTTCTTGAATGTATAAAAAATAAAAAGATTCCAAAAGATACTCCAAAATATTTAAAGAAAGCACTTGAAAGAGCAATGAAAGAATACCACGTTGGAATTAAATTTGAAAAATCTGCTCTTGATAATTTTGCTGAAAAATATGTAATTGAAGGAAAACCAAAAATCTTTCCTAAAGATTATTTTAAAGAAAAAGCTTCACAATTAAAAGATTTTCTTAGAAATCATAGAAATATTAAAGTTAGATTTATATTAGTTTGTTTAATGGAAAGAATGGAGCATGAAGATAAAATTAAAGATAAAGCTTATTTTCATTCTGAAACACATATTAATCTTGAAGGTATAGATGCTAAAGAGATTTTAACTAAAATAATTCTAGAAATTCTTAGTAAAATTTTAATTTATCAAAGAAATGGTTCAGGTTGGTATTTTAAAGAGATTTTATCATTAGAAATTCATACTATAAAATATAAACCTTTGAAAGGATCTTCATATATTAAACTTCCTGATTTTATTTCAAGTAAGAAAGCTATAATAAATTTAGAAAATAAAAAAGATGATAAATGTTTCATGTGGTGTATTTTAAGATACTTATATCCACATAAGAAAGATCCTCAAAGAATTTCAAATTTAAAACAATATGAAAATGATCTTAATTTTAAAGGTATTAATTTTCCAGTAAAATTAACAGATATAAAAAAGTTTGAAAATCAAAATAATAATATTCCAGGAATTAATGTTTTTTCAATTAATGAATATAATAAATTTTATCCTTTAAGAATTAATGACAAAGATTGTAATAATACAATAGATTTATTTCTTTATGAAGACACCGGAAAAACACATTATACACTTATCAAAAATTTTTCAAGATTAATCAATACACAAATAAGTAAAGATACAAGAAAAAAATATTTTTGTAAAAAATGTTTATCTCATTTTACAAAAGAGGATCTCCTAAAGAAACACATTATATTTTGTTCTAATAATGAGACAGCTGCAGTAAAAATGCCTCCTAAAAACTCATTTTTATTTTTTAAAAATTATAATAAAAAATTACCTTTACCATTTGTTATTTATGCTGATTTTGAATGTTTTACAAAACCAATGAATAATTGTGAACCGGATCCAAATTATTCTTATTCAATGGAATATCAAAAACATGAACCTTGTGGATTTTGTATTTATATTAAATCTTTTGATTTTGATGATAGAGTTGATAGAATATTTAAAATTAATCCAATTATTTATACAAAGAAAAAAGAAGATGAAAATATTGCATTAGTTTTTGTAAAAGAATTAAAAAAAATTGTAAAACAAATTAATTTTAGTTTTTATAATTTCCCACAAATGATGATATTTACAGACTCAGATAAAATAGAGTTTAATAAATCAACAAATTGTCATATTTGTGAAAAACCTTTTATTGAAGGAGACTTTAAGAATAAAAAAGTTAGAGATCATTGTCATTTTACTGGTAAGTTTAGAGGAGCTGCTCATAATAATTGTAATATTTTTTGTAAAAAACCTAGAGTACTTCCTGTAATATTTCATAATCTTCAAGGTTATGATTCACATCTTTTTATTAAAGAATTAGCAAAAATGAAAGGAGATTTAACTTTTATTCCTAAAACAGAAGAGAAATATATATCATTTTCTAAGAAAATTAAAGTAGCTGAATTTATGAGAGAAGATGAAAAAATTACAATTAATTTTGAAATACGTTTTATTGATTCATTTAAATTTTTATTAACTTCCCTTTCAGGTCTTGTAAATAATTTGCAACCTGATGATTTTTATTCTATAAAAAGTTATTATGATAAAAATATAGAATTATTAACAAGAAAAGGAGTATATCCTTATGATTATGTAAATTCTTTAGAAAAATTCAAAGAAACACAACTACCACCAAAAGAAGAATTTTATTCAAAATTAAATGATGAAGACATAACTGATGAAGACTACACCCATGCACAAAAGGTTTGGTCACAATTTAATTGTAAAACTATTAAAGATTATCATGATTTATATCTTAAAACAGATGTATTACTTTTAGCTGATGTGTTTGAAAACTTTCGTAAAACTTGTTTGAAGTATTATAATTTAGATCCAGCTCATTATTATACATCTCCTGGATTAGCTTGGGATGCATGTCTTAAAGAAACAGAACAAAGACTTGAATTATTACATGATTATGATATGTTAATGATGTTTGATCAAGGAATTAGAGGTGGTATAACTCATATATCAAAAAGATATTCAGAAGCAAACAATAAATATATGAAAAATTATAATCCAAATGAAGAATCAAAATTTATTACATATCTTGATGCTAATAATCTTTATGGTTGGTCAATGATACAAAAACTTCCAACTCATGGTTTTAAATGGATGAAAAATCTTACAAAAGAAAATGTAATAAAAATATTAGAAAAGAAAATTACAAATATTGGTTATATTTTTGAAGTGGATCTTAAATATCCAAAAAAACTATGGAAAGAACATAATGATTATCCACTTGCTACAGAAAGATTAAAGTTTGGAACAGTAGAGAAACTTGTTGGATCTTTTTACAATAAAAAGAATTATGTAATACATTATAGAAATCTTAGACAATGTTTAGAATTAGGACTTGAACTTGAAAAAGTACACAGAGGAATATCATTTTATCAATCTGAATGGATGAAACCTTATATTGAAAAAAATACAGAATTAAGAAAACAATCTAAAAACTCTTTTGAAAAAGATTTTTTTAAATTAATGAATAATTCTGTATTTGGTAAAACAATTGAAAATATAAGAAAAAGACAAAATATACAATTAGTAAATAATAAGAAAAAGGCTATTAATTTGTCATCAAAACCTAATTTTGATCGATTAACAATATTTGATCAAAAATTAATTGCAGTTCATTTGAAAAAGACAGAAATATATTTTAATAAACCTATTTATGTGGGACAAGCTGTTCTTGATTTGTCAAAATTTCATATGTATGATTTTCATTATAATTATATTAGAGAGAAGTATTCCAATAAAGCTGAATTATTATTCACAGATACAGATTCATTAATGTATGAAATTCATACAGATGATTTTTATTATGATATAAGAAAAAACATCAAAAAAAAGTTTGATACAAGTGATTATCCAGAAAATCATGAATCTGGAATTAAAACTGGAATTAATAAGAAAATAATAGGAATGTTTAAAGATGAAGCTTGTGGAAAACAAATTACACATTTTGTTGGTCTAAGACCTAAGCTTTATTCTTTTAAAGTTGAAGACATTGAAGTAAAGGAATGTAAAGGAATTAAGAAAAATGTTATTAAAAGGGAAATAACATTTGAAGATTTCAAGAAATGTTTATTCTCAGAAAAAGAAGAAATGAGAACAATGAATATAATCAGAAGTAAAGAACATAAAATTTACTCGATGAAAATGAATAAAGTAGCATTATCTGCAAATGACGATAAAAGACTGATTTGTAAAAATAAAATTAATACTTTAGCTTTGAGAAAATAAAAAAAATAATAATATAAAATAAAATGATTAATTTCACAAAAAAAGATATTTTATTAATATATTTAAGAAGACTTTTTTTAATATAAGATTTTGATGAAGAAATTAGATATAAAAGGTATAAGAGAGAAAGATTTTATAAAAGAGAAAATTTAAAAAATTTAAAAAAAAATAAAAGATTATAATGTATACAGAAGAAGAGATTAAATTATATTCTTCCATATTAAAATCTTATGAAAAAAGTAAAATTAAAAAAAAGAAAAAAGAAATATTCCAATATATGAAAAATGCAAACATGAGAATAAAGAAATTATTGATTATGCTGAAGTTTGTTGTGATTGTGGTCTTCAAATTCAAAGAATATTAAATTATGATGTTAATATATCTGATTGGGAAAGATGTTGTTATAGAAAAAAATCAGTATACCAAAGAAAGTATTTTTTTAAGAAAAAGATCAATGAAATACAAAAAACTTTTGATATAAAAAATGATGATATTTCTAAGATTAATGAAATACTTTATAAAATTGATAATGCAAATTTAATTAAGAAAGTAAATACACAATTTGGAAGAAAGAGAATCATTAATATCACTTTTATTATAAAAAAGATTTTAATTATTCTTGGTTATAGTAATGTTGATGAATTATTACCACTAAAACTTTCAGAAGAAACAAAAGCTTTTTATGAAGAATGGTGGGAATTAGTTAAAAAAGAAATTATAATATCATAATTTTAATTGAGTTTTGAAATTAAGTTGTAGCGGAAAAAAATAATAATTTAAAAAAAAAATATTTATATAAAATAAAAATGAATTCTTCACAAAGCAAATCTATTAATACGCAATACAAAGCAATTCCTATCACTCTTTTTGGTGTAACATATTTTGATAAAATATTATATGGTAAAATGTTTATGATTGATCTTCATTTTCACAATATATATATTAATTATCGAAGATTTTATGAGTTAAGAAAGAGAGAAATCGAAGATAAAATTATATCAGATAATAGTTTAAAAATAAAAGATATATTAAGATATTTTAAAAAAAGTCAAAAAAATAATGAAATAGACAAACAAAAAAGAAAATATTTGAATAGAATAAGAAAAGAAATAAAATATATTAGAAAATATTTAATGAAAGAAGAATATAAAGAAAAAGTTTTATATTGTATTGAAGATGAAAATAATATAAAATTCAGAATTTTAAATTATGAAAAGTTAATAGATTTTACACATTCTAATTATTTAAGTTTTAGCATAATTAAAAGTATTATGTTAAGACAAAAAAAAATATAGAAAATCATTATATCGTAAAGATATTTTTAAATGTCAGGGAAAACTTTCATTGAGAAAAGATAATAAAGAAATAATTAAAGAAATAAGAAAAATTGTTAAAGATTTTGAAAGTTATTTTAAAGAAAAAGATGTTATTATTCATTGGCAAACCGATTCTGATTCTGATTCTGATTCTGATAGAGTTAGTGTTAGTGATAGTCAAGTTAATTATATTTATTAACAATAAAAAAAAATATATCCCTTTTTAGGGATTTTTTTTATGTCGAAATTTATAATTTTAAAAAAAAATTATATAAAATAAAAATGATTGCTACGCAAAACAAATCTGTTTATCCAGAATATAAAGCAATTCCAATCACTCTTTTTGGTGTAAAATATTTTGATAAAATATTATATGGTAAAATGTTTATGATTGATCTTCATTTTTATAATTTATATAGGAATTATCAAAAATTTTATGATATAAAAAAGAGAGAAATTGAAGATTTTTTTGAAGAAAATAAGAAAATAAAAATGAAAGAAATAGTTTCAAAATATCAAGAAAGTAATAAATTTTATAGAGAAAAAATAAATATTTGAAAAAAATAAGAAAAGAAATAAATTATATGAAAAAATATTTAATGAAAAAAGAGTATAAAAGAAAACTTATATATAAATATATTTATAAAGGATATGAAGTTTCTTGGAAAAAAGAAAGTTATGATAGGAAATTTAAAATTCATAATTTTGCAAGATTGGATTCTTATATTTATAGATCTTTTTCATATGATTTTGAAAGTCTAGAAATGATAAAATTTTTTAATAATAAAATGAATATTTTAGATTTTAGAGATATAGAAGAATTAAGAAAAATTAGAGATTTTTTTTCATTAAAAAGAGAACAAAAAGAATTATATGAAGAATTACAAAATTTAATTAATGAATTTGATTGTTATTTTAAATATTATTTAAATTATTAACCTTTTTAAAAAAAATTTAAAAAAATAAAAATATTTATATATAATAAAATGCAACTTACATCTCCCGAAAACATTTCTAAAGAAAATCTAATTTTTAACGAAGCTAAACAATATAAAGTCAAGAATTCTAAGATGAAATATCATCGTATTAAAATCGAAACAACTTATCCTAATGGTAAGCAAGGTTCTCTTATAATTGAAACACCTTTACTTTTTAGTTTTGGTGTATCTGAAAGAAAGAATCAAGAATCTCAAGAATTAGTTGGATATACAATTCCTGTTTGTTTATGGGAAAAAGATAAAGATCCAACAAAAGAAGAAAAAACTTTTTTTAAAACATTAGAAAATATCCAACAACTTTGTTATAACCATCTTGAAGATACAATTGGTGTTGAAGAATCTCAAAATTTATCGCAAATATTATATTATAAAAAGAAAGAATATACTGATAAAAAAGGAAGAACTAAAACAGTAATTGATGATAGTGTTTCACCAGTTTTATATGCAAAACTTATATATTCAGAAAAATCTAATAAAATTCTATCTTTGTTTAAAACAAAAGGAAATAAAAATGTTGATCCATTTGAATACCTTAATCAATATTGTAAAGTAAAATTAGCTTTAATAATTGAGAGTATTTATATTTCCAAATTAGTAAAATCTATTCAAATTAAAGTTCATGAAGTTTATGTTAGACCATTGAAACCAAGAGAATCATTATTAATGATTAAAGAAGAAAGTGATGACGAAGTCGATGAAGAAAATGAAGAAGGTGATTCACAGGATTTGTTTTAAACTGAAATAAAGTATTTTGCCCTTTTAAGGGCTTTTTTTTATGTCGCTTGAAACAATTTTTAATACTACAATAGTATTAAAAATCTTTTAAATCACTCAAAGGAATCCACGAATTAAACTTGTCAGGATATCCACTCCATTTAACTAAAGCTAACTTTTTCTTGGTGTCTCGTTTCAATACTTTCTCAATTCTATATATTTCTTGTTTTGCTTTTTGTAATTCTTTTTCATAAAAAGATCCTTTTACTTCTTCACCCATTAAATCAACAATTTTATAGGTGATAGGTTTTGTATTTAATATTTCATTAACCACAAATATTTCCTCTGTCCAGTTTGGAGTATATCCTTTATCAAATACAGGTCTCTTATATTTTGATATACGAACGAAATCTCCAACCTTAAATTTTATTTTTCCAGGTTTCAAATAAATTAAATCTGAATATAAATTAGCATAAACTTTTTCTTCGTTTTCTTTTTTACTAGCTTGAATTGGAGTCATTTTAATACTAGAATGTCTTGTTTTATTATAATCATTAACTAATTTATCAAGGATGTTCCAATAAACAGTATTGTTATTTACACTAAACATCTTAAACATTCTGGTTTTCATTGTTTTATTCCATCTCTCAACAATGCTTGATTTCTCTTCATTCTCTGTATGATATAATTTGATTTTATTCTTTTCAAGGACCTTCTTAAAATGTTTACTGATAAATTCAGAACCTTTATCTGTCCAAAGCATTTTTGGTTTACGTTTACTTTTTTTAAATATATCATCAAATGCTTTACTAACACTTTCAGTCTTTTTGTTTTTCAATGGTTCAATCCATCCATATTTACTAAAAATATCTATTACCATCAGTAAATAATTTATTCCTTTATTCCATTTACTAAACTTTTGCATTTCAACCAAATCTGCAGCCCAGATTTCATCAATCCCATTTGATATTACAGTTCTCTTTGAAAAATTTCTAGTGATTGGTTTATGTAATTCATCGGCTAATTGTTGAGTCCAATCACTATTATTACTCAACGCCGCTTTACGTTTTTTGTCTTCTTTGGTAAACCCAAACCAAGTTTCTGTTTAGTATTTATAATAAATCTCGCTGTTTGACCCCATTTCGGTATTTCACCGTATGGAATCAGATCTAAAGATTTAACCATTTGTCTATCACATTCATTCTTATTTTTTCCCATATCATAACATATATCATGATAAGCAGCAATTTCATCTACTTTATTATATGGTTTAACCATCCATTCTAATACTTCACCTGTTTCAGGATCATATCTTAATTGTTCATTCAAAGGGTTATACGGACCCATGTACTTATATTCTCCAGGAGTCCAACCACCTTTTGGTTTTGGCAATTTTCCAATGAGTTTATGAATATCTACACTACCTCCTTGGTCTAGATCTTTTCTATTTGTTTTATATTTTAATTTTGGTCTTATTTTTGTTGATATTTCATCCAATGCTTTACTACCAACATCTTGAATCATTGGAGTTAATTTATTTAATCCATAATTAATTGCTTTTTTCTGTAAGTTTTTATTTCTCATAGCTTCAGATATACCATATCGTCCCATTTCTACTGTTTTTTTACCTAACCAAGGTAAAGCATGAGTTAAACCTGTTAATGCTAATTCACCCAAGCCTTCTCCTTCTAATATATTGAGAGGTGATGTTTGTGAAGAAGAAGGCTGAATTAGTTTCCCTGTTTCTTAACAAATCGTGTTTTTTTTATTCCACAAGAAGCACAAGTACACCAATACATTTTTCTTCCATTTTTAGCAGTTTGATAACCTTCTGGTTTCACACATTCTGTTTGTTTTTTTTCTTTCACACAATAAGATTTCATTTTATTATATATTTAGATAAAAAAAATTTAACTTTTACACTTTTTATATAATTCATTAAATAAAAAAGAATGACGAATTATTTTCCATACAAATTAAAATTATCTGAATCTCAATTAAAAAAATTAGCAAAAGCTTATAAAGATAGATCAGAGATTACTTTAAGAATTACTAAAAATAATTTAGTTGGATCAGATGAATTAATGTTGACAAAAACACAAATTAATAAACTTAATAAAGCTAAAACTAATGGAGTTGGTTCTGATATTAAAATAACAAAAACACAAATTAGAAAAGTAGTAAAAGAAGGTGGAAGTTTGTTTGGATCTCTTATTTCAATAGGTTCAAAATTTCTTCCAATGGCTACAAAAGTTGCTAGTAAAGCAGCTCCAGCACTTGCTCAGGGTGCTTTAACAGCTTTAGGATCACTTGGAATTGATAAAATTTTTGGTAAAGGAATTAATATTCCATCTGAATATTTATCTAAATTGATGAGTCTTAAAAAAGAATTAACAAAAAAACAAATTGATGATTTAAATAAAGCTAAACAAAAAGGTGGAGCATTATATTTTAAACCAACACAAAGACAAATTGAAGGAGGATTTTTAGGTACTCTAGCTGCAATTGGTATTCCTATGGCTATAGAATTAGCATCAAAAATATTTGGAAAAGGATTACAAGTTCCAAGAACAGGAAAAGGAAAAGGAAAAGGATTACAAGTACCAATAGCAGGAAAAGGAAAAGGAAAAGGAAAAGGATTACAAGTAAGTGCTAGACCAGGAATGATACCTTATCAACCACCACCATTTTTTGGAACATGGGAACAACAAGGGAAAGGTAAAAAAAAAAAAAAGGACAAGGATTATTACTAGGATCGAACAGTCCATTCAACCAAATTCCAGTATTAGGAGCAATACTTTAAAACCTATTTTCAAAGATATTCCTCTCAGTAATTTTGATCTTTTAGAATATATAGATTATCTTAAGATACCAAATTTTAAAGGAATTTTTTCTAGAGATTCAATTGATCATTTTCATGAAAAAGGATGTTGTATAATTAATCTTGATGATAAAGTAGGACAAGGAACTCATTGGGTTGCAGAATTCATAAAACCACCATATATTTACTATTTCGATTCTTTTTCACTTCCACCACCATTAGAAATTATAGAACATGCAAAAAGATTAAACCTAGGTTTTATTTATAATAAAGGTTATCCAATTCAAGATATCTATTCTGTTAGATGTGGTTATTACTGTTTATATTTTCTTGATAATATTTATAAGAAATCTTTTTATAATCTTTTAAAAGTTTTTAAAATTGATGATCAACAATATAATGAAAAGTTTATAAAAAAATATTTTATCTAAGATATTAAATAAAATGATTCAGAATAGAGTATTAGTTTTTAAAAGTCTTGATGCTAAAAAACAAAATCCATCAAATAAACCAGGTAATTTTACTCTAAAATTTACTCCTGAATTGAAATTGGATCCAAACACTACTCATTATTTAGCATTAGACCATCTTTCTATGACTGCTAGTTGGCATAATATTAGACCTGAATATCAAAACAATGAATTAAAAATATCAAAAGATAAAGGTAAAGCTTATATAAAAATTGTATTTCCATCAGGTATTTATGATTATCAAGATATAAATACTCTTATTCAAAAAAGAATTGGTAAACTTGGAAATACAGAAAATTATGGTATTAATATACTTTTTGATCTTACAACATATAAAGTATTTATTGCTCTTAATGAAAATTATTACATTGATTTTTCTAATAGTGGTAATTTTGGTAAATTATTAGGATTTGAAAAAAAAGTTTTAAAGAAAAGTGCATATGGAAAGAATTTTCCTAATATTAGTAATGATATTGATAATTTATATATTAGAACTAGTTTATTATCTGATAGTATTATCTCAGGAAAACGATCAAATGTATTATATACATTTTCAACTAATACAAAAACAAGATCATTACCATTTGAAATTCAACCTATAAATTACTTATGGAATAGAATGAATAGAAGTGAAATTTTTGAAGTGAAATTTTATATTACAGATGACCAAGATAGAGAAGTTGATTTGAATGATATTGATATAAGTTTAACTGTTGTTATTGGTGAAAGAAAATAAATAATATTATAATGTATAAAATAAAAAAATGGAAAGACGAATAAGAAATTATGATACTGGTGAAGATTATTATACAGATACAGAGACAAAAGGTGGTGGTGTTTTTGATGTATTGAGTAATATTGGAGCTAAACTTACTGGAAAAACTGCATCTAAACTTGCTTCAAAAGCAGCAGAAAAATTTGTAGAAAAAGGTTCTGAAAAGATTGGTGAGAAAACTGGACAATTAATTGGTGAAACGATTTATGATAAATTTAAACCTAAACCTAAATCATCAAAAAAGAAAGAGAAGAAACTTGAAATTGAAACTATACCAGAAGATCTTATTCCTGAAATTCAAGATTATGTAATACCACAAAAAGAAAATCCACCGAAAGAAAATAAAGGTGAAAAAATTGTTAAACTTTTACAAAAAAATAATGATAAATATTCTTATGTCAAAGATGTTTATAAAGATCTTCTTTAAAAAAAATTTTATATAATCTTAAAATAAAATGAATGGAAATTTTAGAAGCCCGAATTTAGTAAAGAGATATGAATATACATATTATGATTTGGAAACACCATTGAATGCTAATGTTCCAAATAATGCTAGACAAGTAAAGGATAATTATAGATTCACAGTTGATAATTCATCAGAAGCTAATCCAATTGATTGGTATAATGCTTATTTAGAAGTTAAGTTTAAACTTGTAACTCTTGCTGATAGTACAGCTGGAATAACAGCAGGAACTGATAATGTTAACAAATTTTGTACAACAACTAATGGTCATACTTTCATTAATGAACTCCAAATTGAATGTAATGGAATAACTGTATATAATAATACAAGAGCTAATGAAACATCAAATGTTTTATCTCTTTTGAAATATACTAAAAGTTATGCGGATACAGTTGGGAAAGATCAATTTTTCTATTTAGATACAAGTACAGGAACTGTAGAACCACGGAAACAATTAGCTGATAAAGAATTAAGAGTTTTATATAATGAAGGGTTTGGTGAACGAAAAAAATTAACAGATGGTGGAAATGAGACTGTTTTTTCAATTCCTCTGAATTTATATAGTTATTTTGCAGCTTTCAAAAATAATCTTCATCCTAATATCAAAATGAATATTTTATTAAAACTAGAAGATGATGCTAATATTATTTTTAAACATGCTAATGCTCCAACTTCAAAAGTCATTATTACTAATTTTCGTTTATGGTGTCCAAAAATTATTTTTAATGGAGAAGGAATGAAGTTGTATCTTGAAAATTATTTAAAACCAAAAAAGTGGACTTACCTAAGAGAACATACTGAAATATCACAAACAACATCAATAAATAGTTACTTTCGTATAACTACAGGAATTAGAAGACCAAGACATGTTTTCATATGGGTGGTACCTACAGCAAGTTATGGAAATCAGGAACAAAATATTTTCACTTTTAAAACATTCAGTATTGGTGCAAATACTCGTAATTTTAGTAGAGCACAATTAGAAGTAAACAACAGTATTTACTATCCTCAATTAGAAATGTCATCAAAAGAAGAATCAAGACTTTATCGTACATTAATGTCATATTCTTCAGCTTATAATGATTTACTAAGTGGACCAATAATTAATAGAGCAAATTTCAAAAATCTTTTTGGGATTTTGTATTTTGATCTTAGAAATCAAGATGAAGATGTTAAAGATGGCGTTGTTTCACTAACTTTTAGATATGAGTTGAATGGTGATAATCCAACGAATTATACAATTAACGCATTGGTTTTACATGAAAAAGAAATTGAATTATACACTTCATCTGGAAAAATGCTTATAAAAGCATAAAAAAATTATATAATTTTTTTTGATTTTAATACTAATTGAAGTATTAAAATCTAAGACTTTACCCATTTATTATACATTTTTTCATGTAATTTTTTATCAATAGCTTCTATTCTTAATAATTCATCATTAATTTGTGAAATATCATTTTTTATAACTGGTGAGTTATTTCCAGCAGCTATTGAGCCAATTAATACCTTTAATCTATCTGTTAATTCTTTTGGATCTTGATAATAAGTAACACTTGATCCGACCATTTTAGATTTTCCTGATGATTTATGAGGTGGCATATTACTTAGCATATTTAAATCATTAAAGATTTTTACTGCATTCATTGAATATTTTGTTTTAGGATTGTATCTCTTTGTTAATAGGCTTATAAGAGATTTATCAGCATCTGCTTCATAGATTAATTTACCACCACGATAAGCATTCAGTTTTAAATTTTTCATTAAGTTTGGTAAATCAATCATTAATCCACCATATTGATTATTTTGAATTTTATAAGCATTTTTTCTTGGTTGTTTATATCTTCGAATACCTGAAGCTTGTTGTCCTGTTTTTAATCCACGACTTGTTAATATCATTTCTAATCTTTTTTCAAATTTATTAAAAATTTTAAATTTTTTAATTCTTTCAATAGTTTCTGGTTTAGGATTTGTTGCTTTAGCTTTAACTATTAATCTACCTATATTATCTATTTCAATATCAGCTACATTCTTGATTTTTAAATCTTTGATTTCTTTTTCACTATCTTCAATTTTTTGAAAAATTTCTTCACTATCTTTCTCCAAGTATTTTGATGGTAATTCATAACCATATTTTTCTAATATATCAATTGATTCTTTGTTATTAAGTTCTTTATCCAAATCATATGTTGAAGGTTTTTTTTTTCTTCAGTTTGAGTATCAGTATCCACTAAAGATTTTGATGTAGAAGGTTCATCTTCTGGTTGATATTGAGGTAATTCTTGGTTTAATGTATAAATATCTTGTATACCCTCTTTTATAGCTTTTTGATTTTGCATCATCTGTCCAGTCAAAGCAAGTTGATTTTCTTTCAACTGCTCAATTATTTTATCCTGTTTTTCATCTGTCTTCTTCTGTTGTTCAACAATAGTTTCTTTTAATGGTTCTCTTAATGTCTTAAAATATTCACTCATAACAACATCACGGATTTGACCTTTGTCTTTCACTTCATTTTTAGCTGCAGTAACAGCTTTAGATATTTTATATCCTTTATATTCTGAATCTGCATACTTTTTGACATTTTCTAAATTCATTTTTATTATAAGATTATATAATTATTTGTAAAAATAACATTTAATTTTATTTCAATTATCTAGCATTATAATAAAAAAAGTATGAAAATCCCAAATTATGATTCGAATCAAAAAACAAAGTCTAAAAAACTATGTGATTTCTTAGATGAAGATTTCAGAATGCTTATTGCTGGTCAAACCCGTTGTGGAAAAACAAATACTCTAATGCATATGATAAGATCCCCATTAGTTTACTATGATAAAATTTATTATTATGGTCCTAATCATAATCAAGAAAAATTACAAGATCTTAAAAAAATAATGTCTCGAATTAGTGAAAAAGTTGGATACTCTGTTTTAGAATTTCCAGAAGATATAATGGAAACAACAGAATATCCAGAAGATAATAGAAAAATTGTTGTATTTGACGATCTTGTTAATGCTACAGATGGAATTCAGAAAAAAATAGCAATTCATTATACTGATGGAAGACATCATGGAATTAGTCCAGTGTATTTAAGTCAGAGTTATTATGATGTACCCTCAAAATTAAGATTAAATTGTTCTCATATGATATTATATCCACCTGTGAGTAAAAATCATTTGAATCTTATTGCAAAAGAAAATTTGATTGATCCAAATCTTTTTAATAAACTTAGACCTTATGAATTCTTGTTTTTAGATAAAGAACAAAAATCAGTTACTAAGAATTTTGATGAAAAAATATAATTATAAAATAAAAATGGGAATATTCAATAATATCAATCAATACACTAATATTGATATCAACGAATATATTAGACAAGTCAGTCAAGAAATACATGCAAGTACAGGAATGAAATTGGATGCTAACAATAATTATGATATTGAACAAAAACGATTAGTAAATCTTGGAGAAGGTATTAATTCTTCTGATGCTATAACTAAACATCAACTTGATACTGGATTAGCAACAAAACCAAATCCTACTGATGTTATTCTTGTTAGTGGCACAAATCATATGACTGGTCATCTTGATTTAGGAGGAAATAATATAATTCGTCCTGGAGGAATTGATATGAATCGAAAATTAATTACAAATATGGATACAGATATAAATAATGATTTAGCAGGTGTAAATGTGATTACTTTGAAGAGTTATCATCCTGATGCACCTGCACATACTCATGAAGTTACTAAAGATATAGATTTGAAAGAACTTTTTAATGTTAGACAAAGTAAGCAACAAAGTTTTGGTTATTTAACACAAAATTATAACAATTTAGTTTCTTATAATGATGTAAAGAATATTTTCTTATCACGTAAAGAAGTCTCTCCAATGGAAAATGATATTAATATCAATGATCATCGAATATTTAATCTATCAAAATTACCTACATTTGATCATGAAGTTGCAAATAAAGAATATGTAGATACTAAATTAAGTAATCCTGCAGATAAAGATCTAAATATGAATAATAAAAAGATTACTAATTTAGCAATTCCTACATATTATAAACATGCAGCTAATAAACAATATGTAGATCAAGAAACTGTAAAAATAAATAATCAAATACATCAATTAGATCTTCATAAATTAAGTAATCCTACAAATATTGATCTAAATATGAATAATAAAAAGATTACTAATTTAGCAACTCCAGTTTCAAGTGAAAAAAATTCTGCAGTAAATGTTTCATATTTAGAAAAATATGTAAATGAATCTCATATCTCAGCATCCTCTCATCCAAAAGATGAATTCAGATATTTAATGGAGAATGTTAATGAAAGTTCATCAGAAAGTAATATTACTGTAACTGGTATTAATGATTTTGCTAGAAGTCCACATATTTTTAACAAAAAAGCTTATGATTTACTTCTTCATATAAATTTTAATCAAAAATATGTTTCCAGAATAAGTTTTAATATGTATAAAATACCAGAAGGAGAATATACTATATGTATAGAATTTTTTCCTGTTACTATGGATAATGTTAGTGTTAATGCTACTTCAACAAGTTTAAATATTGGTCAACAAACAACAAAAATTTTTCAAAAAGAAGGATATACTAGATCTATTATTCATATGCATAAATATAAAATTTCCCCACCTGAATATTTTTTTGTTGATTTACATTGTGATGCATCAAAAACTACACCATTAGTACAAGCACAAGCTTATTTAATTATTTATGGAGTAAAAAATTATGTTAATGATGTTGAATCAAGTGTTTATGATTCTCCTTTTATTTTTGAAAATCAGAAAATGGTGATGGAAACAGATATTAATATGAATAATCATGATATTAGTATTAAAAATCCAACAAAAGATGATCAACCTGTTAGTTTATCTTTTTTGAAATCATTAAGATCTTATTTTTTTATAACTGCTTATTTTAATAAATCAAAATCAAATAACCATCTATTTTTCAATTCAATATCAACTTCTTTATATATACCATTCAATTGTAAATTGGAATCAATAGATTGTTTCTTTACTGAATTACATGTTTCAAGTCGATATTTTTATATAACATTGAAAGTATCTGATAGTAGAAATTCAAAAACTTTATCTTCAATTAATGGAAATGATTATCAATATTTTAGAAATATCAATTTTCCATTAACTCGAACAAGTCATTTTTGGATTGCGATTAATAAAAGGGGAACTGATCAAATTGTAAATGTTAACCAAATTACATTTACTCTTGTATTCAGTAAAAGTTTATTATAAACATTATAAATAAAAATGACAATCACAAGAATAAAATCATTAAGACACAAAGAACAAAAAGATATATTTGAATTCAATCATATTTCTTCAACTTTAAATCCTGAGAAAATCCAACAAATAAAAGATTTATACTCTTTTTATCATAAAAAAACATGGATATATAAAAACAGTCAAAGTAAATATAAAAAAATAAATTATATTATGAATATTTCGTCTGTGTTACTAGCTTCAGTTGGTGTAATCACAGGTGGAATAACCTTAAACCCTATTATTTTAAGTGTTTTAACTGGAGCTGGAATAATATTAAAAACATATCATGAAATGAAAAATTACAAAGGAAAATTAGATATGGTTAAATTTGGATTTACAACTTATGAAAAAGTATTGTCTAATTTACGAACAGCAATGAGAGGTGGTGAATTCGATTATCAGAAATTTATATCTGATATGAAACTTTTAGATCAAGAAATGATAGAATTAACACCTACTTCATCGAAGATTGAAAAGAAATACATTAAAAAGTTTAAGACGTAAGAAATCAATTAATTCCAGGCTTGTTTGTATTTCACGCTGTTATTTTAATTAGATTTTTTTCATAAACTGAAAGCAGGTGTTAAAATATTTAATACACAAAACTGAAACCCAAACTGTGAAACAAATTGAAATCCAAATTGTAAAATTTATCAGTTTTATTTCAGTTTTGTTTCAGTTTTGTTTCAGTTTTGTTTCAGTTTTGTTTCAGTTTTGATTGGTTTAAAAAGGGGAAAACCCCTTCTAGAATATTCATGTGTAAAATCATTAATTATTCAACCATAGTCAAAACAAACTGCAGGTGTTTATATTCAAGAAATATCAATACGCATAATTCGGGGGAATCCCCTTGTCTAACGCGTTAGACAGTTTTCTATATGAAAGTGACCAAAATTTACTAAAAAACCTAATATCCAAAAGCCCCATTTAGTAGTTAGGAAAATACATTCTCTAGAGCACCTCCCAAGGTACTTTTTCCACATATTTTTATAATAATTCCCGATATCCATTTTTTTAAAAATTCCCAAAGTACATTTTTCTATCATTTTCTTGCGAATCCCGCGAGCGAGCCCGAAGGGCGAGCGAGCTCATACCTTTTTGAAATTTAAAGCAATTCAAGAATTTATTATATTTTCTGTAATTTTTTTTAAGTTATTGAATTTTTTTCAATTTTTTCATTTACTTCGTTTTCTTTTATTTCAATTTAAAAAAAACCTTTATTCCCCGTTTAATTTATAGACTAAACACAATAAGGATATTAAATAGATTTTATACAGAAATAAATTTTAAGTATTAAGTAAAACCGTTTATTTAAGAATATTTTTATTAGACTTTTTTTTGATTCTCTTAAATAAATAGAAAAACAACGATATAAACAAGAGTTACCGTATAAATTTTAATTATTTCCCTTTAAAAAAACTTTTTTTTCCATAAGAAATATGCCAATAATACAAAAAATTACAGTAATTTATTAGGTCTTGATTTCCCTTTAAAATCAAAAAGCTATGACAGGGATTCGCAAGAAAATGATAGAAAAATGTACTTTGGGAATTTTTAAAAAAATGGATATCGGGAATTATTATAAAAATATGTGGAAAAAGTACCTTGGGAGGTGCTCTAGAGAATGTATTTTCCTAACTACTGCCTAATTTGCATAAAATCTGAAAATTATCATAACTTTGCGGAAATTTGCCGTAACACGCTCAAACTTAGCAACCGTATAAAACGTGATGACCTTAACTCATTCTTAGCTTAAAGTGTCGAATATTTCGGTCACGTGACCTGTAAATGATAGTTAACGACCAAAATATTCAGAATAAAATGGGGAACACAAAACGAAATATAATTAAGTATTTTTAGGTCTGATACTTTTAAATCCTAAAACCTCATCCTGAATTAGCCTAGTATGGTTGTATCTCTTATTTTTATTAGAAGTTATTAAGCTATTTATTTAGTCACGTGACCTATTTCCATTAATTGCAGCGTTCCTATTTAACATGGACACGATTAAAAGGCTAATTAATGAACAGCCTTCTAGATGTAAAAGATCGATACCCAATAACGTTTACTTATATTTCATTTTGTGTTCCCCGTTTTCCTCCGATTATTTCCCTTTAATTATTATTTACAGGTCACGTGACTCAAAAGTTCGACACTTTGAAGAAAAAACGAGTTCAAGTTATTACGTTTTATATTCTTGCCAAGTTTGAGATTGTTAAGGCAAATTATCGTAAAGTTAGGATTTTTTTCAGATTTTATGCAAATTAGGCTTCAAACCATGCCTTAACATGCCTGAGTCAGCAGTTTTCAAAAAATTGGCGAAACCTGTCGCGAAAGAAGCACTGGAAGCAGGAATTTCTCACACTGGAGAAAAACTAGGCAAAAAAAATGTCTGAAAAATCTGGTGATTTGATAATGAAAAAACTGGCTAACATGAGAAGAGGGAAACCACCAAGCCGTGGACCTCCAAGCGGAAGACCTCTTATGGGCCAACCACATCCATCAACCTCTGCTTCAAGAAGCGGAGAGAGTGCCGAAGATATATTAAAAAGATTAATATCTGGGCAGGGAACCAGACCAAAGACTAGTAAAAAAAAAATAAATAAATAAAATAATATAAATGGCTTTTCGATCAAATGAATAAATTCAATAGCTGGATACCTTTGAGTGATGCGGAAAAGCTTGTCTAAAAGTCGGCTAAGGCGTTAGCCAAATTAAACATGACTAAAAATAGACCATTCACGTCAAGGCATTTCACACTTCCCTAACAACCACCCAAACCGAAAATAGATTTTATGTTGACCTTCAGCTACTCGGGATGTTAGGGAAGTGTGGAATGCAATCTATTGTTTTTCACGTGAACATTTATTGCAGGCAGATACGTAGCACGTGAAGTGTCAGATTATTCCAAGAAAATTTATTCAGCTTTCCGATAATTTAAACAAAAGTTATAACAAAGCATTATAAGGGCTTCAACCCCTAGGGATAAAGCTGTTTCCAAAAAAAAATTAATAAAATTTAAATTGATTTTAAAAAATAATCTAAATTTTAAAATTTTTATTTTATTTATTTTTGAAAACCATTCCCCGTATTATAAGGGCTTTAACCCCTAGTGATAAGTGTTTCCAAAAATAAATAAATAAAATAAAATTGAAATTAAGTTTTCGAAAAAAAAAATTTTAACCTCTTTATTTTATTTTTGGAACCTATTTTCTCTCTCTATGGGCTTTAATCCCTAGGGATAAGTGTTTCCAAATAAATAAAGGAAAATAAATTTAAATTAATTTCAAAAAATATTTTTTATTTTTATTTTTATTTTTTAAATGATATCCTATAAGGGCTTTAGGGATAAGTGTTTCTCTCTCTATGGGCTTTAATCCCTAGGGATAAGTGTTTCCAAATAAATAAAGGAAAATAAATTTAAAAAATATTTTTTATTTTTATTTTTATTTTTTAAATCATATCCTATAAGAGCTTTAACCCCTAAGGATGTGTTTCCAAATTAAATAAAGGAAAACAAACTTAAATTGATTTAAAAAAATATATTTTTTTATTTTTTTATTTTTTAAACCATATCCCATAAGGGCTTTAGGGATAAGTATTTCCAAATTAAATTAAAAAATATTTATTTTTTATTTTTTAAACCATATCCCATAAGGGCTTTAGGGATAAGTATTTCCAAATTAAATTAAAAAATATATATATTTTTTATTTTTTTTATTTTTTAAACCATATCCCATAAGGGCATCAACTGTCTTCATTTTTTGATTTATCCTTTCCCTATCGACAGTAGATGTAAAATAAGGATTATGAAGGGCCAAAAGGCATCTCTCACTCAAGGTCTTCCGAAGAAAACAAGGGACAAACCCCTAGAAACATACAAGCACATAAGAAAACGTTAGAGGACTTCTCAAAAAATGTGTTTTTCGTGGTTGGTATCCCAAGATCATTAGCGTATTTCTGCTTGAAGACGTTTGACACAGTTTTTTAACATAAAGTAATTCCTGCTTAATTTGAGCATAGAGGAGTTGAAAAATCAAAATATGAATTGAGTTACGCTCAAGTTAGGCAGAAGAACTGATTTAACGCTCAAGGTGAGCGTCAGTTTTTCCAGGTTTGTATAAATTTTCTCAAGGAGGATCCCCTGGAGAGATGCCTTTTGACCCAGAATCCCCATTTTACATCTACTTGCGGCCATCTTGGCGGCCATTTCGGATGACGTCAGGGACCCCCAGCAGCGCCATAAACTATAATATTCACCTTATCTACCTCAAAGGTTAAATATTTCGGAAATATCGTAACGCTGCAAAAACCCAGGGGAGGGATTGCAGCCGCCCCCCCCCCCCCCCCCATGGACCAGGGTGTACGTCCGACGGTTAAAATCTTCCTCTATCAAAAATATTTTTGTTGTATGTGTGTTTTTAGGTGATTTTAAAAGTGTCATGTGGATAGAACGATAATTGCATTATTTAAATTTGTCAATTGTCTATTAATTACAGAGCCTGGGAAGACTAACAACTTCGTAAATGATCTAAGCATATTGAATTGTCCTTTTTATAGCAAAATTCAGTTATCTTCACTGACACTGAGTTGTTTTTCCGTATGGAATCCCCAAATAATGTTCCACAATTTCACAACAGACATAAGAGGAAATCTACCTTCATGACAGCTTGACGTGTTTCCACATTCCCTCACGACTACTCTGTTTCCACTGCAAGGGTTACCGCCATATCTTGGTTTCGGATTTACGCATTCTCTTGTCCTGACTTGTATGCCACCGATTGCTTTTGTACACAGGCTCCATTCGCTCCAGTCACTCCAACCACCATGACCTTATGAAGACAAGAAAAAAGTTAACATGCTACGCAAAAGCTGGTTCTTCCAAAGGAAAGACCATTCCAATAATAATGTATATGATTTGCATTATTTTCGTTATGGAAAGTTTAGAAAATGTTTCTTTTTTTTCTCAGTCTCAATTTAAAAATTGTAATTGTAATTGTAATTGTAATTGTAAATCTTTATTTAAACACGGTAAAATCATCAGGAACCTAACCTAGCTAATCTAACTGGCCTAAACAAATTACAAAGCTAACTACAATTAATCTAAATAACCTGTTTTTCATGAATGCCGTGTGTAGTTTAAATTAAAAATTCAGATAAGCTGAACGTTTAAATTGACTTAGAGATTTCATTTCTCTCATATCACAGGGTAGGCTGTTCCATTGGGACCTCTTGGAGGTGAAAGGCTGTAGAAGACGTGATTATCAGATATGACAAGTTCATTTATCACTTCAAAATTAAATATTAAAAGCATTTCCTTCCTACTCGGGCAGTTGTTTGTATTGCATAATAGCGGCCATGTGGGTGGGTTTCCTCGGCAAAAACGGCCATTCACACTAGGAGGAGGATTGGTACAGGTGCGGCCACGTGTCTGTAATCCACCGCCACATGTCACACTGCAGCTTCCCCATGCGTTCCAATCTGACCATCCGCCATCTAAACATGAAAGGACAAACAAGATGCCAAGAATTGTTTCTTACACTCAGTTCGCAATCAGCGCTACCTTCGTGACAAATAAGCTACGTTATTGAAAACAAAAGTGTAACATGGATTGAGGATGGTAATGTTACACTTTCGAAACGTTCTTTTGCTGATGACATTGTTTACATTGTTGCTAAGAGCCGGAAGTGAAGCGAATACTGTGTCGGCCACGCGAAAAAGGTAAAAAACGGAGGTTTGGGCCAAATTTCCGACAAAAAAATGTGTTTCATGAACCGGCCTAGATCCCGGTTAAAAGGGCTAAATATTTCCAAAATCCTAGCGTGCGAATGCAGCCTTCTATGATCGTTTCTGACCGCCCAGGTTGCACGACGTAGAGGTAAGGAGAATTGCTTGGACGACGTCTAATAAACACCTGTTGACATCGGGTTCAGCTTAAGTTGGACTCTAGCATTGGGGAATGACCATGCGTGCTACGAAGAACACAAATTGAACCAAGGAAAAAATAAATATAAATAATAAATTCCTTATTCGATGATTAGTATGAAATATTATGGAATACTTTTTACCGTTATCTTGTGTGTTTGACCTGGTGACTTACAATATACTTACCCACTGGATTATCCAAAGATTGTCACAATAAAGAAAAAACAGATAAAAACATTTGCTAGTATCATTCAATTGTACTTGTTCAAAAGGCACTATGCCACTAAGACATTGCTTTTTATCCCGTTAATGTGCAAGCGTAAACGAAATATAGTATACGGGTACAGTATGCAAATTGGTCATTCCATGTCCCTCAGTAACTTTTTTTTTCCGGGGTGGGGGTGCTAGTTTATATAAGCTATATTTCGCCACCAAAGGTATGGTCTGAAATAGGGTTAGGGTTTCAAGAAGCGCGTCGCACACCCCCACCCAAATTTTCGGGTAGTACACTTCCGGGCTATTGTTAAATTGTAATCTTCCCTGGGTATCAGACATCATTCGTCCAATCACGCGTCACTTCAGTGATAGTAATATCGGCCGTCTTCACTTTTTCGTGTTGAGATCATCTTTCTATTCTTGGATTGATTTCTCGTTTCGTCCAGATTTTTAATTTATCGTTTTCGGAGGGCCGAAAGAGAAGTACATTCGTTAGAAACTCAATTTTAAAAATAGCTTTGGTGCTCCTTGATATAAGCATCAAAACCAAATTTTGATAGAACAGTAATATTTGATGAAAATCTAATAGCAATACATATGAAAAAGACAGAAATATATTTTAATAAACCAATTTATGTTGGTCAAGCTATTCTTGATTTATCAAAATTACATATGTTTGATTTTCATTATAATTATATTAGAAAGAAATATGGTGATAAATCTGAATTACTTTTTACAGATAGAGATTCATTAATGTATGAAATTAAAACAAATGATTTTTATAAAGATATATCAAAAGATATTAAGAAAATGTTTGATACATCAGATTATCCAGAAGAACATGAATTTGGAATTAAAACTGGAATAAATAAAAAAGTAATAGGAATGTTTAAGGATGAAGCTTGTGGTAAGCAAATAACTCATTTTGTCGGACTTCGTCCTAAACTTTATTCTTTTAAATTTGAAAACGAAAAAGAAGAAAAGAAATGTAAAGGAATGAAAAAGAATGTGATTAAAAGAGAAATAACATTTGAAGATTATAAGAAGTGTTTATTTTCTGAAAAAGAAGTAATGAAATCAATGAATATAATAAGTAAAAATCATGAAATTTACTCAATGAAAATGAATAAAGTAGCATTATCAGCAAATGATGATAAAAGGCTGATTTGTAAAAAATTAATACTTTAGCTTTAAGATAATAAGATGTATACACCACCTATTATTTAAAAAAATATAATTCTTTAAATAAAAATGTTAACTTTGAAAGAATTGAAACAAAGAAGTTTAAAACAAGATCTTCTTAAACTTCATAAAGATTCAAAAAAATTTGAATCATTATTATTATTTCTTTGTTATGGTGGTAATTCAGATTGTGAAATGAGTGAAAAAACATATAATGATTGAAAAAAATAGTCAAAAATTTTGAATCTTTTCATAAAGATGTAAAATATTATCAAGATAAATTTGGTGTCGTATAATTTTAATACTTTAAAGTATTAAAATTTGAACCCAAAATTTATTATTTATATTTTTTATTATACTTTTTTCAATCTTTGATGAAGTAGATGACAAATCTATGATTTCTTGATCTAAAAGTTTCATTTCAGATATAAATTTTTGATAATCAAACTCACCACCTCTCATTGCAGTTCGTAAATTAGTCAATACTTTTTCATAAGTTGTAAATCCAAATTTAACCATATCTAATTTACCTTTGTAATTTTTCATTTCATGATATGTTTTTAAAAGTATTCCAGATGTTGTTAGTACACCTAAAATAATAGGGTTTAAGGTTATTCCACCTGTGATTACACCAACAGAAGCTAGTAAAACAGATAACATATTCATAATATGTTTTGTTTTTGTATTTACTTTGACTTTTTTTGTATATCCAAGATTTTTTATGATAAAAAGAGTATAAATCATTTATTTGTTGAATTTTCCCAAGATTTAAAGTTGAAGCTATATGATTGAATTCGAATATATCTTTTTGTTGTGTGTTTTTATTTAATAATGATTTCATTCTTTTGATTGGCATTTTATTTATACTATAAAAAAATATCATCGTAATTGAAATAATAAACAAAAAACACCATTATTTTGTGTAATGTTTTCATTTGAACCTTTTTGTAAACTTCAATCCATAATATATCATTTTTTGATAATAAAATAGTACTGATAAAATTTTGTCTTCGAACATTTTGTGTTGTTGATAATGTTTCTGTGTTTGACGTTTGTCCACTACTATTTATTTTTAAATCAATTTGATAATCATTATTGATTTGTTCATAAAAATAACAAGCAATCTCTTTTAAACGGCAATTATAAGGTATTATTTGAAAAGGAGTTATATTATTTAAAAATATACGATTATGATGTTTAGTTATATTATAATAACCAGTAATGAAAAATGAGGAATTAATTATATGATTATTCATATTAATATCCGTCTGCATTACCATTTTACTATTTTCAAAAATATAAGGTGCATCATACACACTTGAATCAACATCTGCTACAAAATTTTTAACACCATAAATTATAAGATGTGCATGTCCTTGATTGCGTGTTTCAGGTGTTCCTTGACATTTTAAATCTACCATAATAAAAATCTGGCTTTGTAACAACCCATTTATGCATGTGAATAATTGATCTCGTATAATCAGAAAATTGTTTTGTTGATTGTTGATAAATTCTTATAGTTGTACTTACAACATTAACACTTACATTATTTATTGTAACAGGAAAGAATTCAATGCAAATAGTATATTCTCCTTTTGGAAGTTTATACATATTAAAACCAAGTCTTCCAGAATATAAATTGTAAATATCTTTGGATATTTGGAGATAATAAGCTTTTTTATTGAATAAATGTGGTGAATTTGGACTTAGAAAATCATTGATTCCATTCACTATAATATTATTCTCACTACTCGATTCATCTACATCTTCCATCAAATATCTGCATTCATCTTTTGAATGAGAACTTGAAGTGATATGAGACTTATTAACATAATCTTTATATTCTTGTTGTAATTTAATGACTTCTTCACCAAAATCAATTGTATTATCACTGATTGCAGTAGTATTTTGATTTATTCTTGTGTTATTATCACTAGTTTTTGTGTCAACATATGTTTTATCAGCTTTTATATTTACTAAATTATCAACGTATCCTTTATTAGTACCTTGATCTGCTACTGATGGAAGTTTTACATTATAAATTGTATTATTTTCGATATCTAATCCATTTTCCATTGGAAACATTTCTTTACGAGATAAGAAGATATTCTTAACATCATTATATTACTTTTAGTAACTTCATGAGTATGAGCAGGAACATTTGGATAAAACTTTTTAAGAATTATCATATTTACAGCTGAAAGATCTCGTCATATGAGTAGTAACATCTAAGTTTAAAAAGTGTGTTTTAGCAGTACCAAAATTAATAGCATCCTTTAAATTTACTGGATTATCTACATTGACCAATCTTTTGTTTTCAATATCATAATCACCTGAAGATGTTAATTTAAAACCAACACCTTGTAATCCTTGTTTTCCTTTATATTGAGTTGTTTTATAACTGCTAGATTCTGATAATAATCCATTTGAATAACTCATTTTTTATTTAAAAATTTTATATTTTCATTAATTTTTTTTAATATTTCTTTCCTTGGTTTATCAATATAGAGAAAAGAATATGGTTCTTTAGTAGCCAATCTATATTTTTTTATCAACATTATTTTCACGACATATCATAGAAATTTCATTATTACTTGGAAATTCATAAATACAAAAATGAGAACAAATTAAACGTATATCTTTTGGTGTTTTGAAATAACTTTGTGAAAGATAAATAACACTACAATGTTTATGTCTACCATTGATAAAATAGTCAACCAATGATTTTTGGTTCTTTTCACAAACAAAATCATCAAATATAATTAATTTTTGGTTTATCATCTGTTAATTCAGAAACTGGTATAATTTCATTGTTACTTGGTTCTATAACATCATAACCTGCTTCTTTATTAATTGATTTTTTAAATTTTCTTAATAAATACTGATATTTTGATTGTTCTAAATTTTTAGCATATAAATACACCTTATCATAATACAATAACCTAAGAATCATATCTAGTAAAACATTTGTTTATCCAGAACCTGAAGGACCACAAATAAGCATTCTGAAATTTTGATCTGGCATGAAAGGATGTAACTGTTTGTAATTCGTAATTATGTCATCATCTAAATCATAGTTTGGAAATTTCATTTTTATTATAAATGATAGATAATTTAAAATTATATATAATTATAATAATAAAAATGAGTTTATTAAAGTGGAAAGAACTTGCAAAACAAAAATCTGAGTTGGGAAATAAAATTAATTTTGTTCATGATACAATAACAAAGAAAAAATTAGGTGAAGAAACAAGTCAATTAGGTTATGAAAAAATGTTTAAATCAATAACAAAATAACTTGAAAAAGAAGAAAAACTTAAAAAGAAGAAGGAAATTATAGAAGAAGATTATTATAAAGGTTTGGAAGAATTTTTTAGAAGATGATTTCGGATGTGATATTGATGATGTTTTTAAATATGGTGATGATATACAACTTTATGAAACTGCTATACCCAAAGAAGATGAACAAATACCAGAAGATTTTGGTGAAGACGTTTTTCCAGAACAAGAAAAACAAATACCAGAAAATTCTCCACCAGCATATTCACCAGGTAAATATATGAGATTAAAACAACAAAGAGCTCTAGAAGAAAAAGAAATATTTGAAAAATATGATTTACCTATTATTGAAACTACTGAAGAATCAAAAGAAGAAACACTTGAAAAATATGAGGAAATAGTGAAAAAATTAGGAAGAGATAAATCTAAATTAACAAGAGAAATAAATAAAACACAAGATTCTTCTCATAAAGAAGAACTTAAAAAACAAAGAAAATTATTACATGAAGAAAGTTTGATAATTACAAGAAGAAGAAATACATTAAAAAACTGGTAAAGGACTTGGAACAAAAAGAGGTGGAAATGTAACATTTTTCAACAATCCTAAAGAACTTCTCAAAAAACTTGAATTAATTATAGGTGAAATTTTAGCTGGTAATACAAATGTTGAAATGTACAATACTGGAGTTGCAATTTTAGACGTACTTTTGAAATCATCATTAATCAATAAATCTCAGCATGAAAAGATTTATAAAAAATATTTTAAACGTTAATTTTTTTAAATATAACATTAATATAAAATGGATAGAGAAATAGTGTTATCATCATATTCTGTTAAACCAGAAAACAACAACAAACCTGAAAATTTCACAACAAATTTTAATAAACCAATTGTTTTGAATAGTAATGCACAATATGTTATTGGACTTAACCGAGTTATTAACATGAGTTTTACTTGGTTTAATATTAATGCTAGATACAACAATCAATTAATCAAATACAGCTCTGATAATGGTAAAACTTTTCATGATATTAGTTTTCCAGGTGGGGTTTGGAATTATCAAGATATTAATAATCATGTTCAAGAAGTAACTGTTATAAAACAATCTGGAAAAAGGACGAATTTCCAATAAGTATTGTTTTTAATGTGACAACTTTTAGAGTATCAATAACAAAGAAAGATAATTATCAACTGGATGTTTCACAAAGTAATTTTTATGAATTATTAGGATTTGTTAAAAAAATTATAAAAGATAAAATAAATGTTGGACCTAGAGGTCCAAATTTAAGTCAAGATACAGATATTTTGAATATACATTGTTATTTAATTAATGATTCACTCGTTTATGGTCAAGATAGTGATATTATTTATAGTTTTAGTACATCTGTTTTAAGACCATCATATAGTTTTACTCTTGAACCGAAACTAATTACTTATAATCCAGTAAATAATAATTCTATCAATAGTATAAGAATTTACATCACAGATGGGAAAAGAAGATTAATTGACCTTAATGGGGCGGACACATCTTTTTCATTATTGTTAAAAATAATAATATAACTCTAATAATAAAAAAAATGAAACCTTATGAATTTTCTCATTATTATAATCCGAAATTGGGTAAATTTATTTATAAACATAAAGGTAATGGTTTAATTGTTGACAATATTTTAAAACCAATGAGAAGTGTTATGTCAACTGTTTTCAAAAAAATTGCTAAACCGGTAGCTAAAAAAGCATTAGAATCGGGAATTTCTCATACTGGAGAAAGATTAGGTAAAAAAATATCTGAAATATCTGGTGATATAATAATGAAAAAAACTAGCTAATATGAGAAAAACCACCCCTAAAATAACAAAACAAACAAAACAAACAAGACCAAAAACAGTTAAAAACAAGAAGAGAGTAGTAGTGATATGATATTAAACAGATTAATATCTGGTAATGGAATAAAAATATAAAAATTAAAAAAAAAATAAAATTATATAATCTTATAAATAAAAAAAATGGCTTTCAGATCAAATGAATATTTATAAAGAAATGAATTGGTAAGATTTCAATTGGATGATGTGATTAGAATTCCAGCTAATGGTCAACATCAAGTTAAAACTGGTTATAAATTCACAATTAATGATAGATCAGCATTTTATGATTGGTATAATGCTTATTTTGAAGTACAATTTCAATTACAAAAAATAGCAGATGGTGCTGGATATGCTGCAGCTGATAGAATTACAGTTATAAATGGAGCACACAGTTTAATTAATCATATCATGCTTAAATCTGCAGGTAAAATCATTTATGATACTTATAATCTACATAAGGTTACTTTTGTTAAAAATTTGTTAGAATATCCTGATGATTATAGCAGATCAGTAGCTAAAAACAGTTTATGGTATTGGATACTGATAATACAACAGCTAATACAAATTCAGGTTTTGAATCTAGCCGAATATTATCTCAAGCAGTTCAAGACAATGGTACTGATGGTGCTAAAAATATTAATACTATTATACCATTAAATCGCTTTTCTTTTTTTGAAGAACTTGAAAATAAGATGCTTGTACCTATGCAATTAAAATTCAACATTGAGCTTCTAAATGATGATGAATTAATTCATATGGCTAATGGTACTAATGCTGGAAGAGTTGTTGTTAAAAGGTTTTTGCTTTGGGTACCAAAATTAACACCAAAAGATTCTTTATATAATAAATTTGTTAGTTCATTTTTGAAAGAAACAAAATGGAAATATTTAAGGGAAATGTATGAATCATCAGCTCCTGCACGATCATCAGGATTTTTTCAAATATCAAGTAGTATTGATAATATTAAACATATTTTCGTTTATTTGAAAAGATCAGACTCACTTAATGATGATAATGCTGGAGATAATCCTTATCTTATGAATACTTACAAATTAAATGCAGCTGATAATAACTCATCCTTACTAAACTGTAGATTAGAGTATGGAAATGGAGTATTTTATCCAGAAACAGAATATGATAGTGAAAGTAAAGTAAGAATATTTAATGATGTTATGTCATACGCTATGAGGAAAAATGATTATAATACAGGAACACAACTTAATTTAGCTAATTATAATTCTCTATATGGATTGATTTATTTTGATCTTACATATCAAACAGAAAAAAATCACTAGAGATCCTAAACAATTAATATTCAGATATACATTAAACGCAAATGCAGCTGCAAACTTTAATATACATGCAATAATTTTATATGAAGAAATGATAAAAATTTATAAAATTGGAAATGAATTAGTAATTGTTTAATCTAAAAATAAAATTTAAAATATGACAACTTATCATCCATTCAAAATAAATTTATCTAAAGGACAAAAAGAAAAACTTGCAAAAGCATATAGTACAAACACTCCTTTAAAAATCAGATTAAAAAATAATCAAACAAGTGGTAATGATGAATTACTATTAACATCTAATCAAATTAAAAAAAATTAATAAAGCTAAATCATTAGGAAAAGGAATAGATATTAAAATATCAAAAACACAAATTAGAAAAGTAATGAGACAGGGTGGAAGTTTATTTTCTGATATTATTCCATTAGCTCGTTCACTTGCACCAACTTTAGCTAAAACACTTGGATTATCAGCCCTTGCTGGGAAAAAATACTGTTGATATGGGAAAAAAAAGTCCACAAAAAAAGGAAAAGGACTTTTATTAGGGAAGATCAGTCCATTCAACGACATTCCAATTCTCGAAACAATATTATAAAATCAAAATTCATAAATAAACCATTAAGTAATGTTGATTCAATGAAATGGATAAAATATTTAAAAATTCCAAATTTCAAAGGTATATATTCAAGAGATGAAAATATGCTTAAAAATCATAGTCCATGTATAATAAATCTTGATTCATATGAAAATGTTGGAACTCATTGGGTTTGTTGTGTTCCATCTCATGATAATATGGTATTTTGATAGTTTTGGAATGGGTTATCCTGAAGAATTTAAAACTGGTGGAAAACCAATAATTTACAACTCAAGTCAATATCAAAACATTAAAAGTGTTCTTTGTGGTTATTATTGTCTATATTTTCTTCATCAATGGTCAGTGAATAAAGATTTTTATGATATATTAAAACCATTTAGTTTAAGTGATACTATGTATAATGAAAGATTCATCAAAATAAAAAAAAATATTTTTAATTAAATTTTTTTATAACAATCATTGTTATAAAAAATCAAACATATATACTTTCCTTTATCAATCCTCTTAATATTTTAAGTTTTTTCTTTATTTTCAAAATTAAAATAATTATCTTCAATACTCTTTTATCTTCACCTATATGTGAAATATCAACATAATCTAATATACATTCTATCATTTCATTCAAATTTCTTATTTCATTCTCTATAAAATTTACTCTGTTTTCCATTTTTTTTATTTTATAAATATATAATCTTAATCATAAAATGAAATTTTATTGCGTGAAAGAAAAAAAAAACAAACTGATTGTGTAGATCCGAGTGGTTATAAAACAGCAAAAAATGGTAGATTAATGTTTTTTCTGTAAATGTGCTTCTTGTGGAATAACTAAAACACGATTTGTTAAGAAACAGGGAAACTAATAAAGCCTTCTTCTTCAAAAGCACAAGAAGAAGGCTTTGGTGAATTAGCATTAACAGGTTTTACTCATGCAATTCTTTGGATGGCTAAAAAAAACAGTTGAAATGAGTAGATATGGAGCAAGTGAATTAATGAGAAATAAAAACATGCAAAAAAAGCATTCGATTATGCTTTGGATAAAGCAAAACCATTTTTACAAAAAACAACTTCAGATATGATGGATCAACTAAGTACTAAAATAAGACCAAATATAAAATATAAAACTGATAGACCTGATCTTGATGGTGGAATGATTGATATTCATGAAATGATTGGAAAATTACCAAAACCTAAAGGTGGTTGGACTCCAGGTTCATATAAATATATGGGTCCCTATAATCCTTTAGATAAACAATTAAGATATAATCCTGAAACAGGTGAAGTTTTAGAGTGGTACGTTAAACCATATAATAAAGTAGATGAAATTGCTGCTTATCATGATATCTGTTATGATATGGGTAAAAATAAACATGAATGTGATAAGGAAATGGTTAAATCTTTAGATCAGATTCCATACGGTGAAATGCCAAAATGGGGTCAAACAGCAAGATTTATTATAAATACTAAAGAGAAACTTGGTTTGGGTTTACCTAAGAAGTCAAACAACGTAAAGCGGCGTTGAGTAATAGTGATTGGACTCAACAATTAGCCGAAGAGTTACATAAACCAATCACAAGAAAGTTTTTTAAAGAGAACTGTAATATCAAATGGGATTGATGAAATATGGGCTGCTGATTTAGTTGAAATGCAGAAGTTTAGTAAATGGAACAAAGGAATAAAATATTTACTAATGGTAATTTATTTTTAGTAAGCCGGTATGGATGGATTGAACCTTTGAAAAACAAAACGACTGAAACGGTTAGTAAAGCATTTGATGATATATTTAAAAAAAAGTAAACGTTTACCAAAAATGCTTTGGACTGATAAAGGTTCTGAATTTATTAGTAAACATTTTAAAGATTTTCTTGAAAAGAATGGAATTAAATTATATCACACTGAGAATGAAGAAAAATCAAGTATTGTTGAAAGATGGAATAGAACGATGAAAAATAGAATGTTTAAGATGTTTAGTTTAAATAACAATACTGTTTATTGGGATAAACTTGAAAAATTAGTTAATGATTATAATAAAACAAGAAATTCTAGTCTTAAAATGTCTCCATTAAAAGCAAGTAAACAAGAAAATGAAGAAAAAGTTTATGCTAATTTGTATCCGGATTTGATTTACTTGAAACCTGGAAAGGTAAAATTTAAGATTGGAGATAAAGTTCGTATATCAAAATATAAAAGACCTGTTTTTGATAAAGGATATACTCCAAACTGGACAGAAGAAGTATTTGTGGTTGATGAAATTTTAAATACAAAACATATTACACATAAAATGGTTGATTTAATGGGAGAAGAAGTAAAAGGATCTTTTTATGAACAAGAATTACAAAAATCAAAACAAGAAACATTTAGAATTGAGAAAGTATTGAAACGAGATAATAAGAAAAAGCTAGCTTTAGTTAAATGGAGTGGTTATCCTAATAAATTTAATTCATGGATTCCTTTGAGTGATTTAGTAGATTTTTAATACTATTTTAGTATTAAAAATTGTTTCAAGCGAGATCAAAAAGCCCTAAAAAGGGCTAATATGATATATATTTTTTTTAATTCTAAAATTAAATCTTGTGATTCATCATCAGTATCTTCATCTTCACTATCTTTTATTGATAATATTGGTTCTCTTGGTTTTAATGGTTTAACATAAACTTTATGAACTTTTATTTGAATTGAAATTACTAATTTACTGATATAAATACTTTCAATTAATAAAGCTAATATTTCTTTACAATATTGATTAAAGTAATCAAATGGATCAACATTTTTATTTCCTTTTGATCTGAATATTGATAAAATTTTATTATTTTTTCTGAATATATAAGTTTAGCATATAATACTGGTGAAGCAGTTTCATCTTTCTTTTTTCTTCTTTTTACCTTTTTTATCAGTATATTCTACTTGTTTATAATACAAAGGTGGATTCAATGCTTGAGCATTTTCAACACCAATTATTTCTTCAAGATGATTATAACAAAGATCTGAAATATTTAATATAGCTTGATAAAAATTATTTTCTTCTTCTGTTGGATTTTCTTCTTTTGACCATAAACAAACTCGTAAAGAATATCCAACCAATTCATTTGATTTTTGATTCTTTCTCTCAGATACACCAAAACTGAAAAGCAATGGTGATTCAATAATGAGAGGACCTTTTTTTTATCATTTGGATGTTTTGCTCCAATTTTAATTCTTTGATTTTTCATTTTAGAATTCTTGACTTTGTATTCTTTTGGTTCGTGAAAAGTAAGATTTTCTTTCGAAATGTTTTCGTAGCTTGTCAATTGCATCTTTTATATAATGTAAATATTTTTTTTTTAAATCATTTTTTTTTAATCTTAAATCTGAAGGATTTAATGCTTTAGTATGAATTCCATCCTCACAAATTCTTCTTCCTGAATATTTACAAAATTTACATCCTTTTTTAAGAATTAAAATATAAATTTTACCATTAATGTTTATTTCTTGCTTTTCTTTAGAAGATTCTTTTCGTGGATTTGTAGATTTAGATTTAACCATTTTTATTAATATTATATATTTTTTAAATTGATTATAAAAATCGAGATAAAAAAAGCCTTGAATCATAATGAAACAAGGCTAATATATATTTTTTAAATCTTAAAAAATCTTAAAAAAATCAATTTTATTTTTCCGCTAGAACTTAACTAGAACTTAAAATCATTATTTACATTTTCTACAGTCTCCTATCTACAGTCTCCTACAGTCTCCTACAGACAAAAATCAATTAAATCCAAAACTTGTTTTTAATACCTTGCTGTTAGTTAAATTACACGTTTTCATCAACTGAAAGCAGCTGCCAAAATATTATGAAACCATGGATAGTTTATAGTCATGTGATAACTTTTAACCAATCAAAAATTAACGCATTTTTAGTAACATATTTTCGTAAAGCATTTGCGATTGAGTTTCTCGTTTGAGTTAGAAATATTTTCCTTCTTAATCCGGCGTCTCAACTTAAACTTATCAAAAGGATTAATACTACTTCAAAAGCAATAGAAGATGAAAAAAAACTTACCTTATACAATGATCACAAAGCAACACAATATAAAGACCCTCGACTCGAAGTGTAAGATTCAAATGAAAGTAGGTAATGAAATATTATGAAATATTATGAAACTATGGTTACAGTTCATAGTCACGTGATTACTTTTAACCAATCAAAATTGAACATTTTTTTTGGCAAAACTGAAATAAAAATGATAAATTTTACAGTTTTGATTTCAGTTTGTTTAATGCTTTTGAAAATAAAAAGGGAAAACCCCTCTTAGAATATTCATGTGTAAAATCATTAAATATTCATCATAGTCAAAACAATCTGACAGATGTTTACATATAGATTTTTTGGGAAAAAACCCCTTTGAGAATAATATGTGAATCTTAATGAAATCTTAAACAATCTTACAAATGACTTTTTTTCAAGAATAATCCAAAAGAGTAGTAGGTATATATAGAATTACCCCCAATGAGGGAAAAACATGAAATACTTTTTCTGTGTTTTATTTTCTATTTGGCTCTTGTTTTTGTTTGATAATTCTTATATTTTTTTTAAAACAAGAACACAGAAACAAACTTGTTATAAACTTGTTTTAAACATAAAAACTATGATTTTTGTGGTTAATCCTTGTATAAAAAAATTTTCTAAAATGAAAATTGGCAAAAATGATAGAAAATGGAATTACAGAAATAATCAGAGATTTGAAACACTCGATCAAAACATTTCAATGACGGAAAATACCGGAAAAATATAGGAAAAAAGTACTTAGGTGGTGAGGTAAAATATACATATTTATAACTACTCAAATCAGCAACGGGGTCGACAGACTCGATCCAACAGATCGCAAATATCTCAGAACAGAATGATGAATCTCAACTCAAACGTTTGAAACACTGAAAACTCAGAGTTGCATCGATATTGTCAGAAAGATATATAAAGTTTGTTATATCAATTTTCTTTTGAATATGTCACTCTCAAAGATAAACAAGTCGGTGGTTACAATTTGAAGAGGGCACTTTATGAATTCTGTCTTTGTTAACCCTGGTATTTATTCATGTGCTGTTGATGCTTTTCTGGAAATCTCTACGCATTTGTTTCTTCCATATTTATCAAATCTACGTATTAGGAATGAGTTTACAGACCTGCTTTTCAATGTTTGTTCACATTATATGTCTTCGAGAGAAGACAGTTCATTATTGAGGGAAATTCGCGAGCCGGTTTGGTCATACATCATAGGCTTTTGTATTTCATTTGCGGCTAGGGATTGTAATGCCAGTTTTAGCCAAATATTTGAGAAAAGAACATTTGGTTATCTCAATGAAGAGGAAGAGAGCCTTTTCATGACACTGAGAACATTTGATTCTTTTTGTAGCTCATGCTCGAATTTTGTGACTTTGAATAGCAGTATCCTTTTGACAGTAGTTACAGCATATGGATTAAACCAGTTGGGTTTGAATAACAATATGTGCCCTCTTTTTGTTACTGAATGCATACAAATCCAGGAAGGTTAAATTGCGCCAATTGTAATACTCAAACTACTGAGCGTTTTACAACAAACCCCTGACATTTTTTGTTATAAACACATCCAGATTTCAAACAATGATATTGATTTTGACAATGAAACAACATGTGGTAAAGAACTCCATCAGCAAAAATCATCTCAGGAAAATACGAAGAAGTTTCATAAATCACTAAAATTTCAGATTTATCACTGCTATGATATGTGTGCCATGAATCTTGGCCTTTGAAAACAAAGCCAAAAAATACTGTCAGTTACACTTGTTCTCGTTGTCTGCGTGACAAGAGTGTTCCTAAGAAATTTTCGATTGAGAACTCTATGTACCTTCCCCTGTTCCAAAAGAGTTACAAGGCATAACTCAGTTTGAAGAGATGCATTTCCTGTGATGCATGTATATACAAAACCAAGAGGTGGCCAAAAGGCATACAAAGGGCATGTTATTACCTTGCCACAGGATGCACATCAACTTGCAGATATACTGTCCAGGTGTCCTAAAGATTTGCCTGTCATTATTTTTACCATTAATGGGAAGGATAATAGTTCCTCAGATTCCGTAGTAAGGCGCAAAAAAAAGTGGAAGAAGCACTTAATTGGTTAACTGGTGAACAACAAAATGGAGAACCTAATAACTCACTGTATAAAAATGTAAGGATAGATAAGCAAACCCTTGCTAATTTGCCAGAACATGAAATTCTTTCTGATGCTACCAGAGTTGAATATGGAGACAGTGCAGTTGAAAATGACGATGTTGGCATTGACACTGGGCCTGTTAATTTTGAAGATGATGAGAAAGTTTATAACTCGCAAACTGAAATGGGTAGTTTTGTTTCAACAAACATTGACACCAAAAGAGAAGAAGAAAAAAACAGTGAAGAATTACTTAATGCCCCACAACCATACAATTGGAATATTGGTGATGAACCATTAAGTGAATTTGATTGTCAGTTCTTAGCATCGATGGCTTTTCCAACTTTATTTCCAGATGGAAAAGGTGACCCCACCAATAGTGCATTACTGTCTGACTCTTCAAACTTCAAACTTGCGGCAAAACTGAAGCATCTAATTAAGTTCTCAGAAAAAAAAAATAGATGGAAAGTGGGTTTATAGATTTGCACCACATCCCAGATGCAGATTTGCTTACTGGGCTTATAACATTTTGTACCGAAGAAGGATTCTTGCACAAGGATTTTTTTTCTTAAGCAGAACCCATCAGAAGCCAATCTTACAACCAGTGACGTAAAAGAAATGTTGCACTCTCAGTCCTATGATTCACTCATGTCAAAACTCATGTATTATGCTAAAAGATGATTTAAAAGCAATCATTACTCAAGTTGGAGCTCCAACAATTTTCTGAACTTTATCTTGTGCTGAGTTCCATTGACCTGAATTTCATAACCTCTTTAGCAACAATGGTGAAACCTCAGATTCTGAACGTAGAGCAAATGTGATTAACAATCCACATTTACTTGACTGTTTTTTTACTGAACGCACAGAACAATTTGTGAATTATTGGTCGAAAAAAAAACACTTGGTGCAACATGGTATTGGTTTAGGTATGAATATGCTGTACAACGTGGTTCAATTCATTGTCATGGGGTAGCAAAACTGAATTCTGATCCAAATTTGTGTGACCTATCTCAAATAGCACTCCAAGGATATCTCGTTGTACAGTCTCTTACCAAAGATCAGAAATGTTACTCCAAAAAGAGCAGGAAGTAAAAGAGGGATGTGAGGCAGAAAAAGCAATTTGAGTAGTCTATCCCGGATGCTTGGGAGAATTTTATTCATATATGCAGCAACCCTGAGTTAATGAGGTTGGTTCTGTACAAACCGGTTTTGAATGGTTCGGTCAGGAGATAATGAGATGCGAGTCGTATAGGTACAGGAGGGGTTTAATGAGATGCAGGTCATGTAGGTGGAGTCATTGATGATGTATGAGTTGGGAAAAACGTACGCTGAGATTTTATTGATTATTAATGAAGTGTGTGAGAGAAAAGTGTATGGTGTGATATGCTGTAACGTGTCCACCCAACCATCCAGGTGGTGGTTTCAATTTAAAGGCACTGAGAACAAAGGACGGCTGATGAACCAATGAAAATTAACTGACGTCATGATCAAACCGGTTTATACCAGTTTGTCTAGATGTATATTATTCAAAATGGCCACCCACTAGAAAAGCTAGTCAAACCGGTTTTGTTCACCCTTATTAAGTATTCAAAATGGCACCCAGAACGATGTTTCCACAAAATGAATACGACACATTATTGGATGTTGTCAAAATTATTTTATTAAGGAAACAAAAACAATGATTACAAACAGTTCTGTTTTGTTACGAAGAGTGTGATGTTTATGTTTTTTTACAAGCCATCTGCAATTAATTTTCCAAGATCTCTTTAACATTTTGATTTATCTATTCTGCTAACTTGTCTCTGAAGTGTAGATCGTTTGATCTTGTATTGATCTTTAATGACCACGTCCGCTTCAGTTTCAAGCATTGTTTGGCTTTAAGCGAACACGAAATGTGTCCTTGCAATGCCCTTGGTTTGGAAACTAAATAAACGTAACAGTTCTTTTAAAGAAAGAGTTAAACAAAATTCAATTTGTGAGTACATTTACTTTGCTAATGGTTTGAACTAAAGAAGGTTATTGTAAACAAAATATAAACTCAAGCATGGCTTAAAAGGTAGCGCGAGTTACATGATTCCATGCGCAAAACTCTGAAAAAACGCAAGGCGAGAACACTTGTGGGGGCCAGGTTACGAAGCAATAAGCAATGGGAATCTTATTAAACCGGACGAACCAGTTTTTCAAGCTGAATTGAAATATAAGGGACAAACACTGTGTTGTCAAAACATTTTTTTTATTGGATTGGCTTTACATCATGACTCCTGATATCATTAAGCACCATGTGCTAGAAGTCAATGATGAAAAAACAAAAGACGCCTATTGGATATGCCTGGCTTTCATGGTGTATAATGACATACAGAAGAGAGATCCCAGTTCTGTACAAGACAATAAAGAGCTGACGACATGTTTGGATCATGCACAAAGGCATATTGGCTATGGCACGATTTATTGGACATTCTGGATTTGCTGGCACCTTATGAACAAGACCGGATTGATAATCCACAGCAAGAAAGAGAACGCATTGAAAGCGCCATTTTGAATCCCGATCAGTTTTGTAAAACCTGTTGGTACTGGTTAGACATATTAATAAATAGCATTGTTGAGGTTTACCAGTCCTAAACAGTTCGTACTTGTTAAACAAGTTTATTGATTGGTAAAAAAATGGTCTTTAACCCTCGGACGTACAAGGGGGGGGGGGGGGGTGGTTGCCACTCCTCCTTAAGGTTTTTCTCCGATATTTTCAAGACCATTTAAGATCAGCACATGCCGTTTTCAGTAGCTGTTCATTTATCCTTGAGACACATTTTGGTAAAGCTTGGCGGCAACCGGTTGCTATGGTAACGATATATGACGTCATAAGTAACATGTGGTCAAGCCATTTTTGAAGAAAAATGCGTGTTTTCACCTTTTTTCAGCGAAAAAACATAAAATGCTACCAAAAGCATCAAAATGTTTAATTGTATGTTATTTTGCAACTCTAGCAAACAATATTTGCAATTTCCGCATTTTTCCGATAAATTTGAATTTTTAGTAAAATCCAAGATGGCGGCCACCTTGGCGGTCATTTTGGATGACATCACGGACCCCCAGCAGCGCCACAACCCATAATATTTACCTTATCTTGTAGAGCACATCGCGGGCTATCTATTGGATATAAAATATTTCCGAAATATTGCAACATCGCAAAAACCCAGGGGGGGGTTGCAACACCCCCCCCCCCCCCCTTGTACCAAGGTTGGGGTATACGTTTGCGTGTACGTCAGAGGGTTAAAAAAACTGTATAAAGTTTCTGCGACAGTGTTCATCACACATCAGTTTCAAGATGAGTTACTCAAAGTGTGGTCTCTGCCTACAAGACCTTGAGGTGATCAAGTCCGCATCAGGTATTCCCTACATCCGCTGTTTGAATTGGAGACAGTGCCCCTTCTTCTGCCGTGAAGACAATGTCTATGGCTATCAACAATGTAGCAATGAGCATGCGATACCTGCATATAAAGTATGCGAAGGTGGAAAACAGCTCTGTTGCAAACACATGGAAGTGTCAACCTTGTGGGTATCTGGATCAGAAAAGAACCCTTTCAGGCCATACTTCGTGTGCAGACAAAAGTAAAAGTGTCAGTTGTTTCAATGGGCCGATGAATTGCCTGCAGATGTCTTTGGACCTCCGATGTACGAACCAAGAAAAACTGAAGCGAACGTGGTGATTCAAAACCAAGACAAGATCAAACAACCTACACTTCAGAGACAATTTAGCAGAATAGATAAATCAAAATGTCAAAGAGATCTTGGACAATTAATTGCAGATGGCTTGTAAAATAAACATAAGCATCACACTCTTTGTAACAAAACAGAAATTTTTGTAATCATTGTTTTTGTTTACTTAATAAAATAATTTTTGACAACATCCAAGAACGTGTCGTATACACCACTTTCATAATGGCGGCCGATTTATTTATTCTTTTATATGTATGTTAATTAGCCTTTCTGGCCTCGTTGGCGTGTGCAAAATTCAAAAGAATTTTTACTCTAAAAAGAGGCCAGTGAGGCTAATTAACACACATATAAAAGAATAAATAAATCGGCCGCCATTATGAAAGTGGTGTATTCATTTTGTGGAAACATCGTTCTGGGTGCAATACTTAATAAGGGTGAACAAAACCGGTTTGACTAGCTTTTCTAGTGGGTGACCATTTTGAATAATATACATCTAGACAAACTGGAATTAACCGGTTTGACCATGACGTCAGTGTATTCTCATTGGTTCATCACCCGTCCTTTGTTCTTTTGCCTTTAAATTGAAACCACCACCCGGATGGTTGGGTGGACACGTTACAGCATATCACACCATACACTTTTCTTTTACACACTTCATTAATAATCAATAAAATCTCAGTGTACGTCTTTCCCAACTCATCATCTTCCCAACTCATTTCCCTGCATCTCATTAAACCCCTCCTGTACCTGTACGACTCGCATCTCAATATCTCCTGACCGAACCATTCGAAACCGGTTATTGTACAGATATGAATAATATTCTTCCAAGCATCCGGGATACTAACTTTGAACATTCATAACTTCTTTAATATGTATTCAAACGCCATTAACTTTGTGACTTTTCCTAAAATTCATCTGGCAACAATTTCATATGACAATTTATTGATCATGTGACTTGAGTTTTCCATGGCAACAAAATTTTGACAGCCTTGTTTTTTTGAAATGTGCATATTTGTACCTTTGAATGAAGAAAAACAATGTCTATTGGCATAACTTTTATATTTTTACATAATTTAGTGTTTATTGGTTTTGATTAATTTTGAGTCATGTTGGACGGTTTTTAAGAGGTTTTAAAAAATTCAGAAATCCAAGATGGCGGATGCAAGATGGCGGCCGTATGACTAATTACCTAATAACTCATATGACGTCATCGCTCCATTGTGGGGACCGCAAAAGGAGACAGTAAGTTTTGGACGTACTATGTACCCTCTAGGCTTCATTGCCCCCCCCCCCCCTTTCAGGAACTCAAAATAGGGTTAAGCTAGCAGACACGCGTGAGAATCCATGCTTTTGGTACTTCATGTCTTTGCGAGCAGCGGGCAGCGATTTGAGCTAATAAGCCTAAAAAAAAGCAAAAAAAAAAACCTCAATTGATAAATGTTGACTTGCCGTTTTAATTACATTTGCAGTTTAAAATTAAGCGTATTCAGTTTACAAATAAGAAAACAACTTAGCGTGACATAAATATCCATAGCAGCCTGTAACGAGACAATACCCTTGCGAGTTTGACAATAGTCCGGGGGATACTCCCCGAAAATTTGGATGGGGTGTGCGGCGCGCTTCTTGAAACCCTGACCCTATTTCAGACCATATCCTTTTGTGCCGTTGTATAGCTTATATAAAGAAGTACCTCCCACCCCCTCACTCCCTCGGAAAAAAATTACGACTGAGGGACATGGGGTGACTAATCGACTAATCGAGATAACAACGATTTCTTGTTTCCCCAAAGTTATGGTAACACGAGTGGAGGTTTGTGCGAAATATCTGTATTCACCCAAACTTTCACGAGTGTTACCATAACTATATGGAGACACGGATAGAACGTTTGCTGTTGTATAGAATAAACCCCAAGAAAAGACGGATGATAGAGGAAAACAAATGTTTACTTTCAGATATGAACATACACATTCTCATTACACATTCACTTTAGCACCTTAGTCAATCAAAAAATCTGTTTTATCACAATACTCGCGTGAATTAAGGCATGGCTCCTCGTGTAATATTGGGTTTTCACCATTTTTTCTAGCTTTATTCAGCGACCCCTAATATTTTATCTTATAACCAAGCACTAAGAAACAAAACCATTTTTGGATGGTATCCTGTGTCTGTTGAGGTCACATGACCAGCCACGCCCTAAATTATGCAAAATTTGGAATTTTCAGATTACGGCATGAAAATTCAATTAAAGGCTCCCGTTTTTCCTTCCTATCTCTTCAGTTTACAAAGTAATACGTCAAATTAAACGGGGAGTTTCGAAAACTGTTATTGTTGCATAATTATTCATTGTTTTCCTCTAGTCCCAGTCCCTCTCTAAAATTAAAACGTTACAGTTTACAGAAAACAAATAACTTTAGAAAACCCCGATTAGTTCCACAAACCCTGTGCTAATGGTCATTGATAGAAAACAAATTAAATAGAAAAATATTTTCCCAATATCTCGTAAATTTGGATCGAAGAAAATTGCTAAAAATTGGGCGTGGCAAGTCACGTGACGTAGCAAGTCCATTCATGTAAGCGAAAAAAAATATTTTTCAACAATTAAAAGCCCCTTAGAAAGTTTAAAGTTAATAAGTCAAAAATGTTTTTTAAAATAAACCACCCCCCTTTAAATCGAACGAGACCCATTCCTTAATTCACCTGAGTATTCTAGCTGTTGGTATTCTTTTTATTTTTCAACTTTCTAAAAATGAACTTTTACTTCAAATGCTTTTATACAGCAAACTGAAATAATAAATGTTTTTGTCAAAACTCGAATCCAGTTTTCGAGATTAGTAGGGGAAGTACATTAATTTACTGAGCAGCAATTTCCACTAGAGCCACGGCTTGAATTGAAAAGCACTCGAAAGCTGCCGATGTTAGTGCAATAGCACACGACAGGGGGAGGGGGGTTGGAAGCCTATCCCATGATGCAACGCGAATGAAAGATATATACAAAATTCGTCTGATCACGTGACCTCACATTTGCTTATGGTCGTCGATGCGATCACGATCGCGGAGCTGCTGTTCTTCGTGTTCTTTTAACAGTCTTCGAACCACCTTTTCGTCTTTTATCGGTTACTAACACAACAGAACTATGTTGTGAAATCAAAAGCTGTCGGAAGAGGCGATGTTTATCATGTCATCTCGTTTTTAAAAGTCTTAAGGAAACCAGAAAGACAAGAAATCGACTTTTGCAAGCTTTTATAAATAGCTGTGGCGCACCGTTGTTGATCTTGTGGGCATTTGTTTGACATTTGGTCCGGGCATTTGGTTACGAGGTAAGTTAAGGTTATTTGTGGTCCATCCAGGGTATATATTAATGTAATATTACATTGTATAACATTTCTGTAGTTTTTGGACATACTCCGTCCTGTACTCTTCTAACGCACAATGTTAAAAAATATCTGTTCGTAAAAATATACGTATGTGTTCGTAAAAAAAAACCGCAATTAATTTCGCTGATAAAACTCAGCCTCATCAGGCAGTATCCGCCATCTTGGATTCAAGATATATTTGCACCTTGGTGTATGATGCACCAAGTGTCTTATACAGTTCACGTATTTCATGTTAGGTATCACGAAGTGCCTCCTTCTTCTTCTAGCACTACTCTTGGTAGTTTAACAAAGTTCCACTCTTTCTTAGTGTTGATAAGGGATTCCCTCGTCGCCCTGTTTATCCTGACACTTTCTGCAATCTGTCTTAACATGGCATCCTTCCCGTACAACCCAGTCACTGACATCTTAAATTCTTGTCGTTCCTTGTCATGCTTCTCCACGCAATGTCTCCACAGTGCTGATTTTTCGCTTTGATTCCCTAAACCCTCTGCGTGTTCCACTCCTCTCGTATAAGCATTTCTGGCTGTTTCCCCAATGTACTTATCTCTGCATCCCTGGCATTCAATTTCGTATGTTACACCGTGTGCACTACAGGGACCTTTCCCAGCTTGTTCGCAGACCAAGCAGTTTTGTCTTTGACAGCTTTGTTGTTTGAACGGATCCGACTTCTGAAGTATATCTTTTAACGTCGTGCCTGTCTTTTCTACCACCTTTATCCGGAAACCCTGGTCTCTGATTTCTTTTTGGTAATCCTTCTGTAGTTGTGACCCAGGTGTCGTAGGCACGAAAATAACTGCGTCGTCTCCCCCTCTCTTATACCAGTCCTCTCTCTTCTTAGCCTTTTCCGTTTCTCTCTTGTTTCTTTTCCAACCTTTCGGTCGATGCATAGGTCTTTCCCCTTTCTGTTCGGCCTCCTGCCTAGCTCCGTAAGCCTTGATGGCAGAGTCAACCACCTCGTGTCTAAACTTCTTGTCGTACCCAGAATACTGCATTCTAAGAACCATGTCTTCTACTTTTTGTACTACATTCGCCCAGGGCAAAAGTGGACTGCAAATCAGAGACCAGGGTTTCCGGATAAAGGTGGTAGAAAAGACAGAAGTCGGATCCGTTCAAACAACAAAGCTGTCAAAGACAAAACTGCTTGGTCTGCAAACAAGCTGGGAAAGGTCCCTGTAGTGCACACGGTGTAACATACGAAATTGAATGCCAGGGATGCAGAGATAAGTACATTGGGGAAACAGCCAGAAATGCTTATACGAGAGGAGTGGAACACGCAGAGGGTTTAGATAATCAAAGCGAAAAATCAGCACTGTGGAGACATTGCGTGGAGAAGCATGACAAGGAACGACAAGAATTTAAGATGTCAGTGACTGGGTTGTACGGGAAGGATGCCATGTTAAGACAGATTGCAGAAAGTGTCAGGACAAACAGGGCGACGAGGGAATCCCTTATCAACACTAAGAAAGAGTGGAACTTTGTTAAACTACCAAGAGTAGTGCTAGAAGAAGAAGGAGGCACTTCGTGAAACCTAACATGAAATACGTGAACTGTATAAGACACTTGGTGCATCATGCACCAAGGTGCAAATATATCTTGAATCCAAGATGGCGGATACTGCCTGATGAGGCTGAGTTTTATCAGCGAAATTAATTGCGGTTTTTTTTTACGAACACATACGTATATTTTTACGAACAGATATATTTTTTAACATTGTGCATTAGAAGAGTACAGGACGGAGTATGTCCAAAAACTACAGAAATCTTTCTAACTCTTTTATCGTTTCGACGAGAGAACTTTCCGAAACATTGTATAACACAGTTGCTGTAATTGATTAATTTAAATTTAGTATAGGCTTTGATTCAATTAGTAGACAATACCATAGGTTGTACAGGAGAGGTTTCGATAATGTGGCACATGGGACAAAACGAGACAACAGTTCAGTAAAAACAGACAGTGGTAAACATAGTGAATTTATTTCCCTGTATGCTAAGCGATAAACAGATGGTGCCAACATAAAGTGGATTTAATTAAAACTACATAGGGGGAGGGGCGTGGTTTATTAGCTCCATGTCAACAAAAAAGAAACGGGACAAGAATATTAACAAAGATGAGACAGTAGTTCAATAGCGGGTGAGTGGTGGTTTTGGTGGTTGCGGGTTTGGGGGTTAGAGAGTCAATGAGGATTAGGAGTTTTTATATGTGTTAATATGAGTTTTGATTTTCATTTTTCTTAAATATTATCAGGTTGATAAGGGCATTTAAAAGAATCAAAGCAAATTTGGGTGAAACAATGCATTGAAGTAGGCAGGGTAAGAGGGGTTTGTTGATAAAGTATGGTGGGTGGGGGTTGGGTGGTGCCTTGGGGCTTAAGTGTTTGGTGGGGGGGGGGGGGGGTGTAAAGCCAATAAGGGTCTTGAGTTTAGGTAACTATGTGTGAAATGAGTTTTAATGTTTTATCAAATCTCTTGCAGGTAGATAAAAAGCACAAGAAAAGAACCAAGGAGAGTAAGAGTTGAAGAAGATTCATAAAGAGACAGGACATTAAAAAAGCCATCCCGAATATGAAATGTTGGTTTATTAAATGTAAACAGACATATGAATATGTCGTTAGCGACAACACTTCCATTTATAGGTTGAGTGTAGCAAGCAACAGCAGAGCAGGAAAAATAAAAAAAAAATCTTTTTGTTAATTACAAAAGAGATGGCTACTCGAAATCTATTTTCCTGTTTAATAAATCAATTTTTTAGTGCCAGCCATTAGTTGTATCAGCACTACTATGTGCTTGGCTTCTATTACTACTTTCTTTAGTTGTAACTCCTTGACTTAATCTCCTCCTTATGCAATGCATATCCCTTTTTTTCCTCATTCATGCAAAAAACCTGTCTTTGCGCATTTTCACTCTCCTGCAGAGCCCTCAGAGCTTGCTGTATGTCATGCTTTTGCTCAGTTGTAAGCTTCAATAAAAGATATTTTATGTTGTCAACAAAGCACAAAATATAATAACTGCAGATTTTCTTGTATTTCTTTCTCATTGGTGATTTTTTCAAGAAACTCTCCCAATTGTCAGGTGAGATACTTACAGTATGCTACTTTTCACATATTCTATTTACAGACATTAGAAACATTGTCTGAATGACTATTTCTACCCTTCCAAGAAATGCTGTCTTTTAAAAGCAATTTTCATAAGACATCAAAATTTAAAAAATTCACAAAAGGAGACTTGAAATATTACACAATTAGGTCCATTTTTGCACACTATTTGCCATTCTTTATATGCTCTGTTGCCAAAAAGTAGCTACTAATAAACAAGTATATATATGTTGGCATCCTAACTGGAAATTCTTGTGTGCCAAAATATTTCATTGCAAGACAATAAAATTAGACTTCATTTTTTAAGTCATATTCAGGGTCCCAAAGGGTTTAAATAGGACTTCAGGGCTTTGGGCCCAAAAACGCATCGCACCAGGGCACTAAGGCCAAACTGATACACCTTGGCTTTTTCAGGGCCCCCGTTTCCAAACATGTTCAAGAGGAAAAATCTGTGGGGCTCCAGGTATCCAAAGAAAAACAATCCTTGCTCCACTGGTCCCCCCTCTCCCACCCTTAAGGACCCTGCATGAATATTGGTGGAGGTGGTTTTCATTAAACTCTAGGGAGCCACCAGACCTTAAGTTCAATAGTTACTTTTTGGGATGAGTAAAAAAAATAGTCTGGGTAAATGAAAGGAACCTGCCCAGATGGCTGGTCAAAAAATATATTATTAAGACCCCCCTTCCAATACCACTTCACCCCTAGATAGGTTGGACCAAGAATGATAATTCTCTCTTAAGTGAACCTACTAAGGAATTAATCAAGACACGATCAAAGTAACACATTTCCAGAATAACTACATTGTGATAGAAGTCTTGAAAAAGTTGGTTACCTTCACAATTAACACTACTTGATTTAACTTCGATAACCGCAGGAGACTTGATTTCTCTGAACTTTGTTTTTACAGTTTCACTATCTGGAAATAGGACTATTACTCTTTTTGCTAGACTATCTGGCAACTGTCTGGCAGTGGGCAATAACAATAAAACTGAAGCAAGGAAAATCTGTGAATGGAATTGCGGTCTTCACCGCTATATCGAGACAATGACCGTTCAGTACTTTGTTCTCCTTAAATGGCTCCACTGGGGTGGAGGTAAACATCGTGCCATCCATGGTGACAATTTTATAACTTTTACAAAAAAAGGATACCATAATTTCTAAGGTTTGATATTGCATCCATTTGGATATCCATTTGGGGGTTCCTTACTTTTCGAGTGAATTCTTATTCTTGACTTACAAATACGCTACCGTGAGAAAGCAGCAGCCTTTCGCTCGCAAGAATCGGAACCAACAAAATGCCGAAACTTTTCACGGCCTGGTTTGGTTTTAAAACCTTGGAGGGATCTGCAGGGATATGTTGTTTTAAGTTGTTATGATATTAAGGAATACGTTATTTATGTTAAAATGCTAGTGACACTTAGATTAAGAAGGAGGTACACCTGCACTTTCGTGGTATTTTCTGGGATGATTGCCATTTTCCTGCGAGCGGAAAATGATATCATCTAAGGACGAGAAACGAGGATTAAACTTAGAAATATAAATGAAATTCTTAGATTGTGGTTCTTTTCTGTTACCAACGGACTATTTCCCTGATTTCCAAGTCTCCGATAATTAAAACCATAAAATGAGACTACCGGCAATATCACCAAAATATTAGATTTTACAAAAAGTTTGTTTATTTTCTTCAAATGTAGCAGATAACTCGTTGCGTTGCATCATGGGATAGGCTTCCACCCCTCCCTCCCCCCCCCTCCTCCTGAGCACACGAAGAAAACACTACACACAGGGACACCCAACAGGGAACATTTACGAAATATGATTGAAATTAATGCCGTTGTACCGTTTTCTCATCTCATTTTAGTGTCCTTTAAAGAAACTATGTAAAACCTAAACAAATTTTATAATTCAAAGCCTAAACTGCGAAACTGGACTATTAATTTTAAGTACTAAAGATATGGGTAGTTAATTTTATTCTGCTCTCGGTGACGCTTGCCTATTTTAAATCTCACACAACTATTTGAATTTTTAAATAATAGGCAAATTAAAATAGCTGTGTGAGGTGTAAAAAAAAAAAAAACAACAACAAGCGGTACCCAGAAAAAATGAAATTTGTTCAATAAGAGAAAAGAATACATTAAAAAAAGCTTTAGGGGTCATTGAGATACAGGGTCAGGTCCCCACTCTAAACATCTGCGATCAATCGGGACATCTTGTCATGTGTGACTTGGACAAATTTAACCCTATTCGGCCTGGGAGGGGTGGGGGGGCACAAAGTGCCCGCGCTAACTTTGAACGTTCATAACTTCTTTAATATGTATTCAAACGCCATCAAACTTTATGACTTTTCCTAAAATTTATCTGGCAACAGTTTTGTATGACAATTTTTTGATCACGTGACTTGATGTTTCCATGACAACAAGATTTTGACAGCCATGTTTTTTGAAATTTTCATATTTTCACCTTTGAATGAAGAAAAACAATGTTTATTGGTATCACTTTTATATTTTTACGTCATTTAGCGTTTATTTATTGGTTTTGATTAATTTTGAGTCAATTTGGACGGTTTTTAAGAGGTTTTAAAAATTTTCAGAAATCCAAGATGGCGGATCCAAGATGGCGGCCGTATAACTAATTACCTAATAACTACGTCATATGACGTCATCGTTCATTGTGCGGACCGCAAAGGAGACAGTTACGGACGTACTATGTACCTTCTAGCTTTCATTGTCGTAGCCTTAATGTTCTTGAAGTTACGAAGGGGGGCACAATGTGCCCCCCCCCCCCCCCCCCCCCCCCAGGCTCAGGAACTCAAAAAAAGCCCAGGCCGAATAGGGTTAAGTCACCCGACAATAAAACACCATTTATCACTAGGGAAAAATTCCGCAATGAAATCGAAAGCTCCTTTAAGCTTTAAACAACTTATGATCCTGGAAACGAATAATTAATTAATTAATCTTGGAAACTGATTTGAAACTAACAGGACCAGGAAGATATAAAATCGCCAAGAAGCCACAGTACTTATTCCAAATAACGCCCAACTACGAATAAGCGCCCACCTCGAATAAGCACCCACCTTGAAAGCCCAAAAAATTAATAAGCGCCCAGCCTCAATTATCGTCCACCTCGTACACACCCCACCCTCTCCCCGCACCTACTATGTACTAGCCCACCGTGAAGTAAGTTGAGCATCAATTCTGTCCCAAGTGAGGACGGCAGACCTGACTGAAAGTTGCTCAGTTTTTTTTTAAGACAGTCAATTAATTGTTTATACTGTTTAATAAATGCTTTTTTCATATTCGCTTTCGAATTTGTTTTGTTTGGTTGAAGCGAAATAAAATTGTTATCCTTCTTTGTTATTCTCTAAAAAATGTCCTTACCAGCTGAAAATGTTGAAAACATAATAAACGCCCACCCTCGAATAAGCGCCCACCCTCAAGGCTCCAAAATAAATAAGCACCCAGAGCGCTTATTCGAAAAAGTACGTCACATGAGCAATTGTAAACAACTACTACAAGGACCATTTCATTGAATCGAAAGAAAGGGCGTAAAACAGTTATAACGCAAAAGTAAAAGGAAAAGGAAAGACACACTTACCTCTTGGTTTGTCTTAAAAAGATGAATTAGAAGGGAAAAAGAGAAAGTCAGTAACTGGGTGTAATGCCACTTACTGATTTTTTTTTTTTAATGCACGTTTTCTTTGCGCATAAAAAATCATGGCTACTACAGTCGAACCCCTATTAAGCGGCCGCCCTCGGGGAACTGGCAAGTGGCCGCTTAATAGCGGTTGGCCGCTTAATAGGGGTTCGTCAGAAAATAGCATAATGTGTGGTATAAACGTCGCTTCATAGTTTGAATACAACGCAGTTGGAGGACTGTTGAACGTAATACAGCCTGTGTTCGGACTGTAAATTCGAGTTCGTAATGTCAGTCTAATGGACAGTTATCGACGTTCAAATTTGCCACGCTCAAAACTTTATTTATGCTGATTACCATATGTTGTTTACACAAATCAAAATATAGTACATTACTTAACAACAAAATCACGCCAAGATTCGTCACCTTCTATTTCGGACTCTCATCTCTCATCAGATTATTCAAAACGATGCCAGCTACGTGTATTATTTTTTTTTGGTGGCCGCTTAATAGGGTTAAAAACAATAGGAAAACCCTCATAAGGACCGCCAAAAGGTGGCCGCGGTCGCTTAATAGGGGTGGTCGCTTAATAGGGGTTTTATTTACAGTATTATACTGACAATAAATTCGGGACTTTGAAAACTGGCCGGTTAACGGGGGGTGGCCGCTTAATAGGGGTTAGACTGTAGTAATAGTACACGTACTTGTTTTTACACTCATATTATGCTTATACAAACAGCTTTAATAGCTTTTGTGAACTACAGATAATTAATAACGCAAATTACTCAAGTGGATAACCTTCGATGATACTTGGCAAACTACGGTAGACCCGAATTATCTCGTGAACCCTGGCTGTCTTGAAAGATAGTCCGTTTGGTGGGTGGGTAGATGGATATATTGATGGTAGATGGATAATGGCTAAGTTCATGAATGGGTGAAATGGTGGATAAGAAGGCTCTTAAATGCCATTTTAAGCATAATGTGTAACTTAACAAATATATTCCATTGTGCCGTGTGTCTGTTCAGTTATAGATCACAGATGACGTCAAAATGTGGTAAGAACAAAAAAGTGGCACACGAGCCGCAGGCGAGTGTGTCAGTGATGTTCTTACCACATTTTGACGTCTTCTGTAATCTATAACTGAACAGACACACAGCGAAATGGAATCTATTTGTTTTATACAATGAACAGAAAAGTAAAAAGAGTAAAATTACGAACTTGCATGCCTCGTAGTGCTCGACTATTCGAAGATTTATTCCAGTTTAGGTATTTTTCAAGTCGCCAAGAACACTTTTCGTCTTGGTTTCTTCTTTTTCTTGCTCGTAAACAGCTCCTGCTAAATATTTTTCGAGGTTTTCATTTGCTCAATCCAGAATAATCTCGCTAACATTTTCAAAACTGTGCGCCATGTTGGACAAAACAAAGTAAACAATTTTTCCATGACGTCAGCCGTGCGTCTGTACTCTGATAGATCATAGGCAAGACCAATCACAGAGCGCGTAGCATTCAGTTCATTGTATAATACGTATATTAGACCATGCTGTTTATCATCTTTCCCTGATGATTGTGTAACGTTTATAATTAACATTTGTGATAAGCAACGACAGTAATACAGGGTATTCTTAAAGTTATAAATAATTACGCATCCTCATCAAATCCTATTGTTCTCTGTCTGCATCATATAAACGATTGCAACGTGATTAGGACTTTTGATTCCAAGTGTCTGAGGAAAATGGGGGCGGTCCTTTTTGTTAGCAGGGGAAATTATCAGGGATAATAGCGGAGCTCTGCGGACCGAAGGGTCGTGCGTAGCCCCATACTCATAGAACCTATGCCCGTCATTTTTCATGGTCATGGCTAGCGGAATGTTTCGCGGACGCGCGTGTGCCCGCCGCTCTCCGCGTCCGCCGTCGCGCAGGACTAGCTCGCGGGCGCGTATGACGTCGCAAAACATGGGCGTACGACGTCATGTTGAAACCAAAGGGAGGCTTTGTTTTTCGCGCTGTTACACGGCCGAATGTCACGTCAGCTGGGAAAACACTTTGATGTTTTGCTGTGAATTTACTAAGCGGAGAAAACCGTTTAAATTAAAGGCGTTATTTCCCTGAATATTTCGCGGTTTGCTACTCAAGACAAGGATACTAATTAATTGATACTCAGAAGCCGCTTTAGTGGAAAAAGACGAGCTTTAAGGCTGGTTCTCATATAATTGTCCCGGTCGTCCAGGTCGTCCGAGTCATTTCAAGAGTTTTTTTTGCAAACGACTCAGACGATCGGGACGACTCAAGCGATTTGTGTTCTCATATGATCGTCCCGGTCGTCTCGAACGTCAATAGCGCAGTCGTAAACTGTGTCCGACAACATGTTTTGGGCAATAATACTGCATTCTGGGGTAGATTTGGGTCGCTTCGATCGCCTCAGTCGTCCCGGTCGCCTGAGAGTACTTCTCATATGATCGTCCCCGATCATTCACGATCGTCCCAGTCGTACGGATAGATTGTATGAGAACCAGCCTTTAGGGATAAAATCTTGCTTCGAGGAACTTCATGTAATTTACGTTTTCATCAATGCGGGAGATGTTTGTTTTTCACGGATTTCAGAACCAGAAGCGGAGATTTGAATTTCCAAGCAAGCCAGGGACTTAAAGGTAAAACAGATTACATTTTTCGATAAGAATTTATGTTGATATCAATCTGCGATTGACTTTTTGTTTGTGTTATTGTTAGTTTTGGAGAATTGATTTTAAAACGTGTTTAAATTGAGTTGTATCGATTTCTTGAGTTTCATCGAAGAAAGCTGATCAAGCTTATAAATGGTACGCGTTTTGCTTTTAAACGTAAACTAATGAAGATTTGAATAATTTTTTTCGAAAGAAGATTGTGTTGTCCATTTTTGTGTTTGTTCATTCATTAGATAGATTGAAAAGCGATTTAATGTAAACAAAACAAGACTTTGATGTTATAATACAGTTCTATCTTCACTCGCATCGCCTTATGCAAATAAGCTTATGTTTGTGTATTTTTGCAATTTTGATTTTCAAATCAGTTTCTCGGGCAATTTTTGACAAGCAACAAGTGTATTTTATTCGGACAGTAGTCGTACTAGTTGGTCTAGACGCAGAAAGAGTTGTTTTTGTGAACTTTTGTACGGAGTAGTAGGAAGACGCACGTTCAGGACCAGCATTTTTAGGGCGCCGCGAACCCTTATAGAACTTTCTATGATTAAAAGGCCCCAAAGCCTCCTTTCAGTCGGCTCGGGAGCCTAAAAATCATATAACGTTCTATAAGGGTTCGCAGCGCCCTAAAAAGGCTTGTCCCGAACGTGCGTCTTCCTACTACTATGGCCCGTCCTTCTTACATCAGCGCAAAATTCATAAGGCCAACAACAAACAAGACCCTTCAAACCAAAACGCAAATGAGGCCCCCATCCACCAAACGAAGCTCTATGGAGCGCTTGAGCGGGCGGTTAATACCAATTGAAGAAATGGTTACCCTTTGTATATATCGAAATGGCGAACAGAGCTATGACCGCTGTTGAGTTTTTGGCAATGAGAGGAATTCCTTTAAATGAAGGTGATGATATCTATGCTAAAGACGCAGGAACATTCGAATATAATCCTTGCAGATATTGTGGTTTAAACTTCACACAGGATCACTCACTCGCGGAGCATCAAAAATATGCTTGCAAGAAGCTGAAAACAGAGCCACGACCGAGAATCACTTGCCCTGGATGCAAACGAGGAGTGTCAAAGTCAACACTTTACAAACACATAAATAATGGCTGCCCACCTCCGAAAAGAAACCTAGTTTTTCCTGTTTATGAGGTGAGATTGCTAGTACCCAGGATGGTTATTTGAGATGTTTTTGCAAACTCAAACATCAGCAAGCATGAGCTGAATGCATGGTGTGACGAACAAGAGCAAAGACATCTTGAAACTCCTACGAAAAAATGAAAGCTTGGAGGCTTTTGATCCTTTACCTAGGATCCGTAATTCAAGCTTTGTTACGGACTTCATCGATGGTAAGACACCACTTGCAACGTTTCAAACGGAGTTGGATGGTTATTACCAGCTGAAGAAATGTTCACCCTTTGTATATCAATGATGACGACGACAACACAAGGGTTCATGAACTTTCTCAAATCGAGGAACACTGGTCTTAAACAAAAGAGCGCCGACTGGGTGAGAGCCAGACAAAATACCATCGCTGAATCAGAGACCGCTGCCTTGACAGGATCTTCGCCATTTGAAACGCGACAAAGCTTGCTCATAAAGAAAATACAGCCAAGAGATATGCTCAACAATGCAGCTTGTACCTGGGGCAATCTGTTCGAGCCGATTGTACGCAGGTATTTTGAGCAAAAACACTCTGTTTCAGTTTTTGGCCACAGCATCTCTCTTAATCTAGCAGGAGATCACCCACTTTACCAAAAGGTCACTTGTAGCCCAGACGGATATTATCTAGATAAGGATAACAACTTAGTTCTGTTAGAGTTCAAGTGCCCCTTCAAGAGGAAAATAGCTATGGATCGAATCCCTAGTTATTATAGCCCCCAGGTACAAACCGGCCATGCTTTCAGCGGGGAAAGAGTAAACAAAGGACTCTTCGTTGACGCTTACTTCAGAATGTGTTCGTCTAACCAGTTAGAGCCGAGTTTAGCACACAATCCGTTTCTAAACGGAGGAAACAAATATAATACAAAAGGTAATAATATACTCGCGTGGGGTATTTGTGTGCTAGACTAGAAAATAACCAGAAATCAAAACAAAATCATCGATATCGGATCACTTAAAACGACATGGCTGTTTGAGCAAATAATGTCTTCCATCGCGGAGAAAAATATCTGGTGTTCTTACGGCAAAGTCAGAATGTCGTTCAGAAAACAGCACGAAGACGAGGAGTTTTTGCGTTATATCAATATGCAAAAAGTGTTTTCGAATCAGTATTCAGACGAAAGTCTTCACCATTTTGTGAAACTGGGTAAAGCGATTGAGTTTCGCTGTATTCTGGAGCTGATGGTAACACGTTAGCCGAACTCATGGTGTGGTATATATATATATATTAATTAATTTCTATTAAATAATCTATAGGAAGACCCTGAAAATCAAAGAGGTCCCCATGTTCATCTCTGACTGAGAGTGTTATGCTATTTACAAATTTATCAGTCGATGTGTGGCGCCAGACATGTTGTGTTGTTTCCCAGTAATCCATCCTTTGAAAGGCACCCCCATAAATGGTAAATCGTGCTAAAATAGTCGAAGGTTTACCATTGAGTAAGTTTTGTACTTTATCGAGTATATCACAGTGAATGTAATAGTTGCTTGAGGATGTTAATCGTTTGACGTATGTTTTAGGCAGTAATTTAGGGCTTATGCCAAACAATTCAGACAAATCAGGGTCGAGTTTTACTTCATTATTATTAGATTTGTAAATAACAAAGAAAGGAGATAACCTGCCCGGCCGCTTTCAAGATAAAGCTCACGATCGAACCGATGAGGCCTGGCAAGTTGGAGGATACCTTCTTTTCTATTTCTTTGAGCCCATTGCCAATAGCCTTTGTACCAGCTTTCAAGGCATTCATGGCAGCCAGCGTCACAGCGCCTATGACAATACCGGCAGCCAGAACAACCGCCTGCAGGGTCCATCCATATTTCTTGAATATCTCTTTGATCCTCTCTCTCAAAGGCATGCCCCTTTCTCTCTCCTCAATTTCTGTATTGACTCTTGCCAGCTCTTCATCACGTTCTGCAATTCGTTCTGCTGCGGCTTCTCTTTCAGAGGGGGAAGTGTTCTCATTCTCTATTACGCGTCTGTCTTCAGCGTTTAGTGGTTCAAGCTCTTCTTTTTGTTGTTTCAGTTCGACAAGCGGCTTTTTAGCGTCTATTTTTGCACTAAGTTCATTTATGTTACTGTTTATGTTATTATTGTCGGCCGTGAGTTTATCGATGTCTTCTTGTAATTTTTCTGCTTGTTTTGCTGTTTTCTGAAACTGTAGCAGCTGTTTTCTTTTATTTTGATGCTCAGATTCAAGCTTTTTCTTTTCATCTTTCAGCCTTTGTATTTCTTCTTCATTCAGTGTCCCATGCTGGTTTTCAAGCTCCTGAATCTGGTCATCAGCCTGTTTTATTTGATTTCTAAGTTCGTCCATGTCTTGACGAACCTTGTCTCTATCTGCGATCGTTTTTCCCATTTGTTGTTTTTGTTTTTGTTTTGCTTGCAGTTCTTGTTGGTTTTGCTTTTGTTTTGCTTGAAAGTCGTTCATCTGATCAAACATTGACTTTCCGAGATAACTTTTGATTTCTTGTGAAAGCTGCGGGTTTTCCCTTAGTTGCCGTGTTACAGCGCTTTTCGTAAATAGGGGATATGCCTTTTTTCCCCTGCCAACCATTTTAACGTACTGCCTTGTGTTTCCTTTTTTATCTGTTTCGTAAAACGTTTCGATGGCTTGTTTGTTTGCATTTGCGAACATTTCTGTTAGGTCGTCCAAAGCTGAAGTTTGCCGTCTTTCATGAAAACGTCGGTCTAGCTCATCGCACTCAAGCAGAGGGTCGGTGTCAGAAGTGCTTGGCAACCCACTTTGTTCGTGAGGCATTGTATGCATTTCAATATGCTCGCCACCAGGAGGACATATCCTCTCTATTCATAACCACTACCCCCGAACCCTTATCAGCCTCCTTAATAACAATATCATGATAGGATTTAAGATCCTTTAAGGCTTTACGTTCTGACACAGATAAATTACTATAAATCCCTCGACCATTATTAATTGAGGACAAAATCTCCTCCTCCACCGCCCTAGCATAGGCCTCAATAGCTATCTCCCTACCTATGCTAGGGCCTATGCTAGGGCGGTGGAGGAGGAGATTTTGTCCTCAATTAATAATGGTCGAGGGATTTATAGTAATTTATCTGTGTCAGAACGTAAAGCCTTAAAGGATCTTAAATCCTATCATGATATTGTTATTAAGGAGGCTGATAAGGGTTCGGGGGTAGTGGTTATGAATAGAGAGGATTATGTTAATGAAGCTCTTAGACAGCTAGGGGATCATAATGTGTACGAAGAAACACCAGTAGATCTTACAGAGCACATTTCTAAGTTGGTTAATGATAGAATTCGTAAGCTTAATTCGTGTGGCCATATTGATGATAAAACTCTTGACTATCTTTTAGTTAATAGCAATCCTAGGGCGGGGAGGTTTTATTTATTACCCAAAATACATAAAAAAGGTTGTCCTGGTAGGCCAGTCATCTCGGGTTGTGGTACCTGTACGGAGAGAATTTCGGAGTTTGTTGATTCCCATATTAAGCATTTAGCCCCAAACATATCATCTTACATTAAGGACACTAAGCACTTCCTGCAGAAACTTCAAGGATTAGGTAAATTGCCAGAGGGTGCGATCTTGGTTACAGCGGATGTTGTAGGTTTATACCCCCATATCCCCCATGAGGAAGGTTTAAGTGCCATGCGAGATGCTTTGAGAACAGTTACCACACCTTCCGTTCCCACAGAGGACTTGGTAGATTTGGCTAGGCTAGTGCTTACTAGCAACAATTTAACATTTAATGGTAAACATTATGTACAAATCTTGGGTACGGCAATAGGTACTAAAATGGCCCCATCGTATGCCAATATTTTTATGGGTAAACTGGAGTCGGATTTGTTAGAACGGTCACCAGATAAGCCCCACATTTGGCTTAGGTTTATTGATGATATTTTTTATGATTTGGTTGGGGGGAGAGGAAAGACTTAAGGTATTTATGGAATACATGAATTCCTTTCATAGGACTATTAAGTTTACTTTTGATTGGTCTTTTAAACAGGTTAATTTTCTTGATGTTAACGTCTTGCTTGATAATGGGGTAATTTCTACGGATTTGTATAGCAAGCCCACGGATAAACACCAGTATTTGTTCCACACCTCTTGTCATCCACACTCATGTAAGAAGGGTATTCCCTTTGGACAGGCTCTAAGAATTCGCCGTATCTGCTCTAAAGATGCTTTTTTCGATAAACGGGCGGGGGAACTGTGTGGGTATTTGGTTAGAAGGGGTTATAACAAGCATTTTGTGGAAAGTGAAATTGCTAGGGCGCGCAGGATTCCTAGGAGGGACACTCTTAAAGATAAAGGGCCTAGTAGTAATAAACGACTTCCTTTTGTAGTGACATTTCATCCGGCACTTCCGAACATCGGGGAAATATTGCATAAACTACATCCCGTCTTGCAGTCTTCTAGGCGTTGTCGGGGAGCTATAGAACATGTGCCCATGGTGGCATTTAGGCGGCCTAAATGTTTAAAGGATATTTTAGTTCATTCGGCATTAGGGTCTTTGGATACTAAAAGGGGCTGCTTTAAGTGTGGAGTTAGTAGATGAAGGGTTTGTGATTTCCTTGTCTTAGGAACTAATTTCGAGAGTGGAGTTACGGGTAGAAATTATGTAATTAATTCTAGCATGGATTGTAATTCTAGTCATGTAGTCTATCTTCTTTCATGCACCGTTTGTGAAATGCAATATGTAGGATCTACCATCACTAAATTTAGAATTAGGTTTAACAACCATAAGTCTAGATTGGTAAATCACAACAAGCTTAATGCTGATGGTAAGATTAAGGATGATTGTATCTATAGACATTTTAATCAGGCTGATCATCAAGGTTTAAGTAATATCAGGATTCAGCTAATTGATAAATGCACTACGGAGGAAACGCTTAGGGAAAGAGAGGCCCAGTGGGCTTATCGCCTTCGAACTATTATCCCTTCGGGGTTAAATAGCGATGACTTTTTTTGCAGCAGAAACCCTCGAAGGGACTTGTTTTCATTTAGATATACACATAACATAGCTTTAATTTTGTAGCGCGCGCTTAGCGCGTGCAAGGTTGTTATACATGTCTCGCGTCTTACGCTACTTGATGTATATTTTGTAACGGTCGGTCACGCTTAGTCAGTTGCCCTGACGAAGTCTTTTATAATAAAGACGAAATATCGGCAAGGAGTTTATTGTCTTTATTTCCATATTTTGAAGAATATATATACAGCAGTTTGCAAAAATTTTGAACCCCCCCAAATATATCATTATATCCAGATTTATAGCATTGTTAGAGAGCAGGGATATAATAATATATTTTAGAGGGGTTCAAAATTTTTGCAAACTGCTGTATATATATATGTCTATGTCTGTCTATGGCTGTGCAACCAAACCTCCTCCCAACGAATGCCGAGAAGACTCTTGGTGCAATAAAAGCAGAGCGCACCGTAAAGCGCATCACATTTGACCGTTCTGTGGCAAAGCCCGGCGAGACCCTGTACGTTTCGGTGCCCAAGCTCAACGAACATGAGGTTATCGTGTCGGGCTCGCTTGCCTTGCTCTTTAACATCGACCTTGCAGGCGGCCACGCAAACAACTATCTCGTCCAGAACGTCTCCAGAGCACTTGTTGACAGGCTCGTTGTAAAGTTTGCCGCCACCACTGTCCAGGACACCGTTGGATACGATATTTACAAAATCTTTGAGGACCTCTTCCTTTCTGTTGATGAGCGCGACAACATGATTATGGAAGGCATCCAGAGTGTGGATTTGTGCAAGATCCGCTCTGGTTCCGGCGAAAAGAAGACCTCCGGTGTGGCTGCAGAACTTAAGCTGGAAAGCGTGTACAATAACAAATACCGCATTAATCTGGATCACCAGATTTTGACTGACCACGGAGTTTTGTACCCACAGGCACTCTACAACGATCTTATCTTCGAGATAACACTTGCCCCTGCATCACAGGTTGTAATGGGGTCGGATGCAAGTAAGCTTGTATACAAGTTAACAAATATCCAGCTTGAGTACGAGTCAATCCGAAGTAAGCAGCTGGCTGACGAGGCAACAAGTGTCTATTCTAGCGGAAAGGAGTTTGCCTACGACCATATAATGCGAGAGGAAGTAGTCCCCTTCTCTAAGGGTTCAGACGCTAGGCTGAATCTCAGGGTGAACCCACAGCGCAGATCGCTAAAAGGCATCCTTCTGCTATTCATCGAGCCCTACACGGCAGGGGCCAGGGACTCTGAAAAATACTTCAATCCCGACATCACCAAAGTGAATGTCACCATAAGAAATGCGACGCAAACGTAACCCCACAAAGGGAGTCAGTGTAGGCGTGCCATTTACTATAAATTCAACAAGAGCCAATAGGAACAATGCAAAACCGATCACAACCGTCAACGGTCCACGTATATAAAACGGTCGCCAAATGAAATTTCCACGGGAGCGGAATTGAGAAAAACGTCTCTACCTTTCCCTGTTAAAACATTACAACAGTTGTCTTCAAACAGCAGCTGAGGAGACTCGCAAAGAGTCGAAACCGCCGGTCCTGCTGTAGACCCAGTAAAGAATCAGTACAGTTCACTGATGTCTGACAACGCGATTGACACCGACCCACTGGCGAAATACCTTCGCTCAAATAGTGAAGAGAATGAGGACTTTGATCCCTCGCCGCCTAAAACACCAGACTATCGTCCCGATGGACAGAACGACCGAGTCCTCCACCATCACAACCCAGACCTAAAGAAAAAACTACCCACCAAGCAGGGAGCCCGCCTAGGAGTTCGAGGGAGAACAGCCCGCCAAAACCAAAGCGAGGAATCAAAAGAAAATACACAGATCAACAATCTGTGGAGGCCAAAATAGCAAGAACTGAGGAATCCATCTCCAAACTGGAGAGACATTTGAAAAATCGGACTTGTCCGATATCTTTGAAATACTCGGCGAAACCTAATGTAGCGCCGGACAGCACTTTTGAAAGAGAAATAAGATACATCAAACAACAGGCCGAACAGAGGCTAGTTAATGCCCTCACTCGCTTACACAAAAGGCGGCTTGATAGCCATAAAATAAAACTCAGAGCTCGTTCGGACTTCTTTAAAAACAAAAGCAGCACTGTTGTGAAAAGGCAAACTCTTAGTGAGTCGCATTCGGCTAACAAAACTGTAAAACAAAGCAATGTAAATTTAGCCGAATTACAAAAACAAATTTCAGATCTTACAGATATTGTGTGTAAACATGTTTTGCAGAATCCTGCAAAAGAAAATAAACCAGATGAAGCTTATAACAGTGTGTTCTCTGACCCTCCAAACGGCATAACTAGCCATATACACAAGAGCGATTCCTTATCTAAGAACAAAAGACGCAATAAGCGTAGGGAAAACATGGAAAAAAGGCGGGCAGCCACAGAAAGGGAGACAAATGAAAAATATCTTAAAAACCTCTCAAGCCATCGGCTAACTGACAGCCAGGTCAGCGTGTTATCAAAGGGACTGAAATTCATCCCATCACCCGTGACAAACGAAACTAAAATAAGGCAAGGACTCTTGCGGGATTTTGAACAATTTGCGAGACGAATGCGCCTCCAATATATCTTTCACGGCCAAAATAAAGAACCGCATCCATTTCACGTCAAATCGAATTGGATTCCACCGGTTCAACGATCCGTTGCCCTTGAGAGCTATTTGGAGAGTATTAAAATACAACTCTCTGAGATTAAAATAACAAAGCCAAAAAATAACTTGTCATGGAGCGAGGTCAAAGCCATCACTGAACTTAAAACAAACTCTGACATAAACCTTAAAAAGGCAGATAAAGGAACAACAACAGTCCTCATGAATAAAACGGACAAAATAAATGAGGCCCTAGTGCAACTTAAAAATAAAGAGCACTACCAACCTCTCAAAATACCGATGGTTAGAGACACACAAGAGAGAGTTAACAAACTTATCTCTCTGCTACATCAGGACAAGCACATAGACATGACAAAAATATGGCTTTTACAAACTCCCAAACCGCCAAGATTACCAATATTCTACACGCTAACGAAAATCCACAAACCCAAACCGGTCGGCAGACCCATCATCTCGGGCTGTGAAGGCCCTACGGAAAGAATATCTTCTTTTGTGGATAGTCTGCTGCAGCCTATCGCTCAAAAACAACTATCCTTTATTAAGGATACAACCGATTTCATCAAATTCATAGAGAAAACTAAAATGGGCCAGGATACTATTTTAGTTTCAATGGATGTCACTAGCTTGTATACAAACATTCCACAGGAGGAAGGAATAGAAGTAGTGTGCAAAGCATACGAAAAATTCCACAATAACAACCCTCCGATACCTACAAGTTTCCTAAATGAAATGCTTGTTTTAATCCTAAAGGAGAATTCGTTCCAGTTCTATGGCGAAAATTGTCTCCAAACTCATGGAACCGCTATGGGAACAAAAATGGCAGTGTCATTTGCAAATATTTTCATGGCAGAAATTGAAACAAGAATAATTCAACAAAGCAATACCAAGCCAAGAGTATGGAAACGTTACATTGACGACATTTTCTCTCTTTGGGACAGCAATATACAAGAAATCCATCTCTTTATTGATCAAGCTAATAGACTCCACCCTACCATTAAATTTACAGCCGAGGTATCAGAGAACGAAATAACTTTCCTCGATACAGTTGTATTCAAAGGGGAAAGGTTTAAAAGCGAATCCATCCTGGACATCAAGACACACTACAAACCGACTGAAACCTTTCAATATACACACTTTACCTCTTGCCACCCGCCAGGCGTAAAAAGAGGTTTTATCAAAGGCGAAGCAATTAGACTACTGAGAACGAACTCTTCAAAAACAAAATTTGAAGAGTGCCTCTCTAACTTCAAACTACGCCTTATAGCGCGTGGGTATCCAAAAACAGTCATAGAGAGGTCGCTATCAGGGGTCAATTTCGCCTTCAGACAGTCGGCACTCGAACAAAAGAAAAAGACTCATTATAAGATATTGCCTTTTGTCACTACGTACCACCCAGCAGTGCAAAATCTCAAACAAATAGTGATGGATAACTGGAGTTTAATACAAAATCAGCCACTGCTAAAAACCATTTACAAGAAACCTCCGATAATATCATACAAAAGAGGCAGATCCCTCAAAGACACGCTCGTGCGAGCAAAAATCTGAAGGCTCCAATGCGACGCAAACGTAACCCCACAAAGGGAGTCAGTGTAGGCGTGCCATTTACTATCTATTCACCAAGTACACGAAGCTATAATATTTTGATTTTTCATATGTTAACAAGAACAAAATTAAAGCGTTTGAGATTAACAGAATTAACAAAAGACAATATTTTTTTAACTGCAAGGGGTTAAATTTATAATACTATGTACTTACACATGTATTGACTGCGTGGAAGGGCCGGACGGGAAAATATTTGGCTCGAGGTCATGGCGTACGGACATGTATGAGAATTTAAATTTGAATTAGTTTTGTACCTGAAAGTAATCTGGTTTTCAAGAACCTGTAAACGAAGCAATAGCTTTTTCTTCCATGGAAGTGGCCAGGAAATTTCCTCCTTTCCTATTTTACCTGGTAAAAGCTCCGGAATATTTTATACATACTCAATAATCAAGAAGCCAGTAAAAAGTGTTTGTGCTCAAAACGAAAGTCTCGGTCAGTGAAAACAAAATCACTTCCCCAAATGTTTAAGTTATATGCGGGGCAGGTGTCCGCTCATTCAATATAAAGAAAAGCGCGGCCAACCTCTTGTGTTCATCTTCATTCTGATGCTTACATTATCATGATATTCACCGTTTATTTCTTAAAAATAGCATAAACTAAATAACATACAAACGATTATCGTCATAAATCTTCGCATTCACACGATTAAGTAATTTTGTGTTCCGAAAACTCTGATAAAACAACGAATAAATGCTTATTCGCGAATTTCCGCCATCTTGTTTAGCCGCGTTTACTTGAGAAAGCCTCGCAGGACTATTCCCAGCCGTGACCGTATTTGAACTGAAAACACTTGGAAAAGTGTTTTATGCCTCAATCAAATCAACTTAAGTCTGACACCTGGATATTCGGGGGAACTAGAAAAGGCAATATAACAGCGATAACGTAACAAGTATGACATTGAGAATAGGATCAACCATCAACTGAAAATCAAAGATCACTGTTCAGAGATAAACCCTTAATCCAGTGTATTTAAGAACAATCACATATTTATCATTTCATTACCGAGATTAATATTTACCATCTTTTTTTATTTATCACCTTACGTCAGCCGCTTTCGATATGGCTGTCGATCCTCGCACTACGCAGGACCCATGTCGTACATTATAACCTAATATATTGCTAAGTATTGCACGAGTTTCTCGTAGCTCAGTGGTTAGAGCATCCGACCGGTGCGTAGAATATCATAGGTTCATCATCCTGTTGGAGACTCAGATTTTTTTTTGTCCCACGCTCGTAACATGATGAACATCACATCATAGAAACGAGGAAACTAGGCCGAGTGAACTTTCGCAACGACTTCTGCGATCGTTACAGGGAATGCTTCTTTTGCCTCTGTCCCCAGTAACAGTTCCAGAAGTTGTTGCGAAAGTTCACTCGGCCCAGTTTCCTTCTCGTTTCTTAAGTGGCGAATTACCGAGCTTAACATTTCCCATCTTTCTTTATTTATAACCAATACAGTACCTCGAGCTTTGTAGTTCTAGCGGTAGTTATCATAGGACTTAGAACAGGGACTGTAAATTAAGTTTTTAAGTACATTTAAATATCTACCTCTTCTACTTGCTCTTTACGTACCTACTACAGTAACGTGAATGTTTCGATATTTGGTGGTGATCCTTTCCTTTCCTTTATTCTGTTTCATGGCACACGTGTAGGTTCCCTGATCTTCCGGCCAAACGGGATAGACACGCAAGTTCCCATTAGACATCTGTTTGAATCTACCTTCATCAAGAGTTTTGTTACCATTCTTCTTCCACTCGTCAAACTGTGGTATCGGCGTTCCAACGGCACTACAGTTTAAGATGGCTGAGGTCCCACTAATAAGAGTTTGCCTTATGGGTGTGTCCTTAAAGATTGCTGTTGAAGGAAATGCACCTAGACTTAAGTGTGGTAGCTATGAATTCGAGGGATTAGGGCAATATGTATCTTTGTTGTGTAATGTCCGGTTTTGATCGTTTTGTTTTGAATTGCTTTGTTGCAATTGTCTTTTTAGAGTAAGAAACATAACAGGGCACTTAGTGCTATTACCAGCGTACTCCCAAATCCAGTGCACGGGATCCCATGGTCTTCCGTGTATAAAATGAATTGATGTTTGTAAGTCCTACAAGATATGTATTAACCCCTCGGACGTACAAGTGGCGGGGGGGGGGTGGATGTCGCATCCCCCCTTTAGGTTTTTCTCCGATTTTTTCAAGACCATTTATGATTAGCATATGCGGTCTTTAATAGCTGTTCGTTTATCCTTGAGACACATTTTGGTAACTTTTGCGACAACTGGTTGCTATGGTAACGAGATATGACGTCATAAGTAGTATGACGTCAAGCAATTTTTGAAATGCGTGTTTTTCACATTTTTTCTGTGAAAACGCACATTTTAAATACTACCTAAAGCATCAAAATGTTTAATTGTATGTTATTTTGCAACTCTAGCAAAAAATATTTGCAATTTCCGCATTTTCCGATATATTTGAAGTTTTAGTAAATGCGACCATCTTGGTGGCCATTTTGGATGACGTCACGGACTCCCAGCAGCGTTACAACCCATAATATTTACCTTATCTTGTAGAGCACATCACAGGCTATCTATTAGACGTAAACTATTTCCGAAATATTGCAACTTCGCAAAAAAAAACCATTAAGGGGGGCGGGGGTGGTTGCAACAACCCTCCCCCCTTGAATCACGGTGGGGGTAAAAGTTGCGTGTACGTCCGAGGGTTAAAATTCTGCGGAACTAAACTGTAAGTGACAGTGACAGAGAAGGTAAAAACGCCATGTTGGCATGAAGCACATAAAAGACACTACACAAGGAAAGGAAGGTGACACCCATTTCTTGGCATGTTACATTATGTGTGCACAGTATATTTACCCGCGGACGTACACGCAAAATAATTATTTCACTTAAATTGCAAATTTGTCGAAAACATGCGGAAATTGAAAATATTCTTTGCTAGTGTTGACAAGTGTATCACAATTAAACATTTTGCTGATTTTGGTCGCATTTTTTAAAATCAAAATGACTTGACGTAATGCTACCTATATTACGTTTGCATGGCAACCGATTCGCACTACGTGTTGGCGTAGGTTTGTATGATCTCAATCATCTCCAATGCATTGTTTTACCACAAATTCCAGCACATTTATAAAAACAAAGGTGTGGTTGACAAGAATCCTTTTACAGTGCGGCTACTGTTACCAGGGTCACCCAGACAAAGTTAACCAATCACAAAACAGAACGAGAACAATAGATTCCAACATTTTTACATTTGCCAATGAAATATCGAGTACAGAACAATGAAATTTCAACTTGTTCGTTCGCCATGAAAAGAGGTCAATTCAAGTTTTGGCTGTATAGCGTTGAATTTTCAATTAACTTCGATGCCACTCCTTTTGAACTTAATCTGTTTTAACAGCGCGATTTGGAAGGTAAATATCGGCGATTCAAATGAAAGAGAAACTCCAAAATCTGTGAAAATATGGGGCTAAACTGTACAATACCCGGTAAAACAAATGTCACCGCGGTCCGCGGTCCCGGATAGATGTAGATGGATAGCCGGATAGCTGATAGATGTATTAATGAATAATAATAACAATAAATAATGAGCTAACTAAACACTGAGATTATTTTGAGATTTGCCTGCCACCGGGGTCCACGATCCATGGTACGCGGTCCACGGTCCCGGAGTCTATGATTGCCCAATATGCATTGCGCGCTGTGGCCATTTTCTTGATGTTGAAAAATCCGGTGGCCTTATAGCTCTTTGAAATCCGTTTGCATCGGCGATCTCAGAGGTCAAACGTTGCTCGTAGCCATTTATTTAAGTAGATTATTTATCAGACAACACTTCAGAAGGGTTGTTTGTTGATTTTCGTCAATTTTTTTTGCCCGAAATTGGCAAAATACAAGTGTAGGTGTGGGGTCATGGTCAATCCCTCGAGAGGAAGACCGAGATTAACAGGATCAGTACGCCAGATAAGACTTCGGTCTTCTGTGTTCACGTTGTGGAACCAAAGAAGGGCTCTTTGTGGTTTCGAAAGAGTCACAAACGGTGAGTTTGCCGAATTTCTGCTTCATATTACAACAGAAAACTCACTGCGATCACCTAGGTAAGCTCGAGAGTTTTTTTTTTTGGCGATTTGTTTCATTGCATTGCGGGGGAGGACAATCTAATTTCAATCTGTATATTTACTTGCACTTAGAGTTGTTTAGCGGTATTAATTTTTTGAGCTATTTTGAAAAAATAGCTCATTAGCAGGCGCAAAGGTTGGTTTGTGATGTTTGTATGTTTGTATGTTTGTTTCTATGTATGTCTTGGGTTATGTCACACCAATCAGATTGCCTCTACTATGTACACCGTGTACTATGTCAGCCAATCAAATTCTCGCTTCTAAAATGGTATTAATGAAGGTCAAAGAAGGGCACTTGACATGAATTGAAAATATGCCATCTTGAATCTTCGCGATTGTTGCCTCTGCAAACATTAAAAGTGTAAAGTTTGAAAATGTGTTGGTTGGGAATTTTGCTCTAATCCCGACTGGCTTGCTAACATGGCAATATCAAGGACATTTATTCGGAAATACCGCCTATAATGTGCTCTATGCATGAATTGTACAATGGTCTGCGGGGGATGACATGTCCAAAAATTGTGGACTGCGGTTACGTTAACAGGTGAGCTTGTACTGAAGTAAGAAAGTAAAGTTTTATTGCAAAAACGGCAAGCGGATTTAAAATAATGTGATGCGGAAAAAGGAATTGTATGTTTCAAGCCTGGGTTTCAAGCGATTACCATTTAAAATTGCATTTTTTTGGTCAGTCACGTTGTCTGCATGTGAAAATGTTGAACTTTGTCCTTAAAGAAACTTGTCCGTATGCATGGAGTTCAACATAGAAAACGTTGTAATGCAATTAATATACAACTTACAGTATTTAAAACGTTTATCTTTCTTTGAATTAATGTGAGCAGATGTGTAAGTTATTAATTGTATGCCTCAAGCGATTACTATAAGCGAGTAGCGACTGTATTTTGTATGAGCAATCACGTTGTGTGCACGTGCAAATGTTGACATTTGTTCTTATAGAAACCGGTACGTGATAGAATTCAACATGTTTTCGTGAAAAAGTAATGTAATTTATTCTTATGGTGCGCTAAAAAACGCCTGTTTAAAAAAAATATTAGTTGCAAAATTCATTTTGGATGTGCTAAGTTTCTGATTTAAGACTTCTGGTCGACATTACAGGAAAAGGTGTTTGGTTCCAAATGTTAACCTCAACAATGTTCGTGTAACTAATTCAATAAGCTTGTGGTTTTGAGTTGAAAACAATTTAATCTAATTAGTTTCTGTTTCTATTTGCACAACTTTTTGTGGAGAATAAAAACAGTTGTTTAAATAATATTAGTTGCAATTTACTAGGAGACTACCAATATTCATTTTACATGCGTTTAGTTTGTGTGAAAGACTTTTCTGGTTGATATTACGGAAACAGGTGGTTCAGAGAATTTTTTTAATTAGCTTGTGGTTTGGAGTTGAAAACTATTCTCACTGCATAATTAATTAACTCATCGTAGAAGTTTTCATTGCGTCTTCGGATTCCCCCGTGCCCGCGCACGCTCGTTGCGAGGTTGATGCTTTGCGGTCTTAGATTATATATTCCGCCGTCCCGCTTGAGACGTGGTCATTTTAACCGTACTCCGGGACGACGGCCAAATTTCGCGACCCACCCACCTCCCCTGGTGGCGGTTGACAGCATTTTATGCCCTATCCTCGTTGCATGCCTATTGCCTCAACAGTCGCGAACCCTTCCCATAACTTAGCCTTACACGATGAGGTAATGAGTATGCAGTGAGGATATTATACAATTTAATTTAATTAGTTTGCATCTTCCAGGCCAAAGGCAACCATTTACACGTTTCTTTTGTTAATAATAAAAGCAACTTTTTTTAAAAAAAAAAAAAAAGACTAGATACAAATTTCCAGGAAAGAATATTAAATCCTTGAATTTGGATGCATGACATTTCTGTGCAGGACTTTTCTGGTTGACATTTAATTCACTGATTAATGAAACAAGTTGCTCATTTCACTGGGGCCGTAGTTTCGTTATAAAATAACTCCGGAAGTCCCGTGAAAAAGCTAGCCAAAACTTGTGATTTTGTTCCCACCTATTTTCATCCCTAACCCTTTAGGCTAGAATACAAAAGCAAACTTTGCATTTTTCCACATAAATAGAGTTTTGGTCCCAAGTTCGTGATCTCGATATTTTTTGGGGGGTAGGGGGCGGGCCGGAGGATTTGAAAAACGTATATCTGCAAGCGGTTATTTGTGCGAGTTTACTTCCGCTGTTTTGTTGCTTTCACCATTTCAAATAATTTAGGGAATTTCAAAATAGCTCATGCACGCAATGCGTGCCTATGTTTATTTCACTTGCAGAATTTTGGTAGTTTCTTGGTGTTGCAGATGGCGTGATCACCAAATGACGTAAAACAGAAGATTCAAAAGACACTGAACAATACCCACACCACAACACAATAGCTAACCAACAATGGTTTCCGCAACACCAAGAAACACCCATAATTTTGGAGCCAGATGAAAATCGCGATGCTTCGTTGATGACTTCGACACCAGTTCGAGTATCTACTGCTACAAAGCGACGACGGATCGAACTCGAAAGCCCTGCTGGTGAAAGTTTGAAAGTTTGATGTCAATATTTTGATTAAAACCGCAAAATGTTACTAGATTTGAAATTCATATTTTTATGCACCTTTCAGCAGTGTTTTTGAAGCGTTGTTTTGGTTTCCTAAACTATATTGCCCTTGTGGCAGTCTGCATGTTCAGGTATATACTGTTTTCGTCATTTTTCTTTCTTTTACTGTGATATATACAGTACAGTGTATATACAGTATATAATAGAATTGCTGATCCGAACAGTATGCACTTATGGGTGTAATAAATTTTACTTGACTCAACTCCTGTTTTTACCTTGGTTTATTATTAGTCTCACCTGTGTGCGACAGGTACTAACAATAGTAAAAATAGTAGTATAACTTCTGAGATGAGTCTTTTGCAGGGCCATTGACAAAACCCGGATCGGATCGGATCGGATCAACCCCTGTAACCCTATCCCTAACCTTTCGTCATTTAGCATGTTTAGTGAGTTACAGGGGTAACGATCCGATCCAATCCAGGTTTTGTTGACACTTTCTTTTACAGTCAGATAGAATGTAATGGGTGGTATTCATCCTGGAAAGATTCCATCCTTGATAATCTTAGTATAAAGCCTTCTATCAGACTTGTCTAAAAGATCCTAAACACTCAGTTCAGTGAAGATGTAGCATCTCTTTAGTTGACATTCATACCACTTGATATTAGCCTAACATTAATGTTATCATCGGTTTCCTTTTGCAAAGAGGTTGATGTTACAGGTTCAAGCCCGAGCACTAGCAAGCAGAACAGTCATTTGAATCCAGAATTAAAAAGCGTGACAGGCCTGCACAACTCCTGCAGTTCGCAAATAAATTTTAAAGCCATCATAGCTTAGCTTTTACATTCTTTCTTGCAAGACTCGAGTTTTGGTTCTAAGGTGAACCTCATCAGTTGTTCCGATAAGTGAATGTCTCGCGGAATAATATGACCCCAATAATAATAATAATAATAATAATAATAATAATAATAATAATAATAATAACAAGATGTTTATTAACAAGTAGTAGTAGTATAACTACTGAGATGAGTCTTTTGCAGGGCCATTGATAATAATAATAATAATAATAATAATAATAATAATAATAATAATAATAATTGTTGGACACACGCAGAGGATTTGAAGGCAGCTTTTCAGCACGGTCTGATGTTGATGAGTTCAATCCAAGACAGATTGCTCCCACCCTTGCCGTGAAGGCCCTGTCATCAACAGAAGAGCTGATGAAGGCACCTTCTAGGTTTTCCATGAAGACAAAAGAAACCAATAACATCCAGGAATGAATTTAAATACAGTGGAACTTTGCCTTATGGCCAACCCTTAAGTATGGTATCTGCTGTTATAGACTGACTTAACTTTTCACGGATGTAGTCTATAAAAATCCAAGAATGAAAATGCTGTGTCTATATTGGAATCAATACTTCTTGAGGTTATTTTATTTAATTATTCTGTTGTGGAGTAGTGTCTTGTGCTTGACAGAACCTTCGCAGAATGTCGCCTGACCTGAACAACTGATTAAAATAACATCTGTCAGACATAAGTTGACATTCAGTTAACTTCACTTTAATTTGAGAATATTTACAGCGTTATGCAATGTGTTTTGTTTTCCTCTACTGCGTCTCGGTAATCATTTTCCTCCGGCCTGGTGTCGTAGAATTTAAAACGTGTTTCAAAATCGCACGACATTTTTCATGACACACCTGCGCCAGTTTTAGGTTTGATTTACACGGCGGAATCAATTTATGCGACAAAGTCGAACTGTCAAATCGGATTAAACAAGTTACTGAGCCGGGACCATGATAAGAGATAAGAGGGAAGAGTGAAATGTGGAATGGGTCATTCGACAATATGTGAATTGCAGCTTGGCAGAGCCTGAGACTTTAAAGTTCGATAAAGCTAATATACGCAATATGCCGCAGAGAGAGTTGACACTGTATGCCCCAGTCGAGACGGCTTGTTTTCGCTTCGATTCGCTCCGTTTTATAGCTGCGTGTAGCATGATCGAGTCTGTATAAGCAGGCCGGAAAACAGACGGATGATCATGAATAAATCATAAATAGACAATTTCTATCGTTTCAGACAAGTCGAATAACTTACCAAATGCATCTTAAATAGTGCTTGATAAATCTGTGATTCAGCGAAACCTTCTGTCACAGCACAATGAAAATTATTATTTTGTAAACTCAAAACCGTGCATTATAGTTCTGAGGGAGTTTTGGGTGATCATCTCTTAATCAGGCTCGGTATTTAGATTTTTTCCCTTTATATCAGCATTAAGTTTCTCTCCTGGAATGGGTTGTTTAAAGGGCAATTAAACTAACCCAGCGTTACATGGACGGATGCAGGGGGGGGGGGGATGTATTGGGTGGCTAGCCACCTCCTTTTAGACCGTCGGTTTTAACAGTTTTCTTTTTAATTGCAACAATAAAAAAAAATTATAGACTTTAAGTCAATAGGCATAAACCAGTAAGCCCCCCCCCCCCCACCCCCCACATAAAAAGTATCCTGGATCCGCCCCTGCGTTATTCGTCAATTTTGATTCCAGTAAAATAATTAATGAATGGAGATTTTTCCAGAGGTCTGCAGAGTATTTTTGCCCTTAATAGTTTCGACTTTGTTTGTCTTTACATATAGCTTAAAATAAGCTTTTGAAAACCTTTTCAACAGATAAATTAAACGTCGGTTACTTTTAATCCTGGGTTAATAGTTAATCGGCGTTCGAACCCGGTCGAGACTGAGTTGAAAGCGCTCAACAGGGCCCGCCTTCAAACATGGCGGCAAATGAGTGAAATGAAGTTAGCTGACTAATGCAGAGAACGGGTTGCTGCAAGAAAACAGTAAATGATTCTCACTTATATTTTCGAAATAAACACTTCAATTTTCAGATTCAGATAAAATCACTAACGGAAATGGTCTTTCGGACAGGAACCACCATTTAACAAAAAGACTGGTGGTCTCTTTATGTAACCCTCTCGCCCCACCTAAAAAGATGGTGTCTTGTTCGTATAGCCCCCATTCTATCAGGAGTAGAAACTGAGAGAAAGATAAAAATATTCCTGTGCCATTTTACTAGCAATGCAAGCTTCATGCAGACAGAATATTAAACTCTCATCTCTGATTTATTGGCCAAAAAATGTGTCCATTACACTCATTATATTGGTGGTATCTTGTGTAACCCCCTACCCCTACACAGGGTGGGTCCTCGTCGAGTATACTTGTTATGACCACTTCCCTAAGAGCCACCATCTTTAAAGTGATGATGGCATTTTTCCTGAAGCAAATGACAATTAAAAGCTAGTAATTAATTGTATGAATGATAAAAGTTATAGAAAACTTGTTCAATCTCTGAACAGACAACAAATCAAGATTTTGTTACCATGAAAAGAACTGAAACAGTAACATATTGTTTGTTTGAGGCTCTTGTTACATATTTTGAATGTAAACCAGGTGGAAATCCAGTCGAGTTGAAACTACTAACACTTGCTCCAGAAACAAGACAAGAGGAGAGCATCACCATTTTCAATGACGTCCAAAAAAAGTGAAAAAAGAGAAATTTGACTCAAGAAACCACCCAGTCTAGCCTAAAAACAATATTCGGACATAACATGACAGCACTGCATGATGGGAAAAACACTTACAGGAGATAGCCGAAAGGGCACTTTGATTTTCATTTTGCTGATACATGATTGGTTCGCTAAATTTATCGCAAACACAATGGGCAAGGAATGTGGTCCAGGTTTGAGCACCCGTTAGTGGGGAGGAGCGTTGCATGACGAGACAAATTACGGCTGCGTGGGAGACTGCATCTATGTCCACGCAAGCGAATTTCTTGTACAATGTTGGTGTTCCAAAAATTATTTTCTTTCTTCTATTCCTTCTTTAAACCTCTTCAAATTTCATTCAAATTCATGTTGACCCCCGCCTTAATAACATCCGTGGGCGCAACAGGAATTGGATGGGAAGGGGAAGGGTTTTTTTCCAAAGCTTAAAATAAGTCACTTTAGCTTTCCTGGCACCGAATCGTAATACCGTGGAAATGAAAATCCAAAACAACTGGTCTGTCTTTCAAATTTTAGAAAGTTTAATTAATTATTCTCCACCCTCGGACGCACACGCAAACTTATACCACAACAATGGAGCAAGCGTTTCTGCGGTTTTACAATAATTCGAAAATATTTATCTCTAATAGAAAGCCTGTAATGTGCTCTATAACATAAGGTAAACATGCAAGTATGTATCCGTATGATAGTGGTGTGTTACTCGTACGTTACTCGTGTGTTACTCGTATGTACCCGTACGTAAACGTATGTATCCATATGTACTCGCATGTACTCGCATGTACCCGTATGTACCCGTTTATACCCGAATGTAGTAATGTATTCAAATGTATCCGTATGCATTCGTATGTATTCGTATGTACCAGTATGTACTCGTACGTACTCGTATGTACTCATTTGCACTGGTACGAATACGTGTTTCTCGTATGTACTCGTATTCATTCGTGTGTGCTCGTATAAACTCGTATGTACCCGTATGTATTCGTGTGTTGCTCGTACGTTACTCGTAGTATACGTGTGTTTTTTTTTTTTCGTGATCTGAAATGGTGGTACTTAGCTATGCTCCTACTGACACATGATGATGTGATGGAGATGATGCTGATGATGACTACGATGATGACGATGGTGATAATGATGACGATGGTAATGATGATGATTATGATGCATGATGGCGACTTGCTAATGAGACTTGAACAATCATGCTTTAAAAAAATCAACCTACCGTTCACATAGATGGTAAAGAACCGGGTGTATTTTAATCCCCGACATTCATATGTGCCTCCATCAGACAGCTGGACATTGCTTATGGTTAGTGTGCCACCGGACGCCTTAATCCTTCCTCCAGACGGGGAATCACTTGCGCCCTTGACATACCATTTGGTCATAGAAGTATCGTTTGGTAGCGAACATTGAAATGTTTCAATGTTACCGATATCTGATTTAAAAGTCTTCTTTTCCAGCACTTCACGGTTTCCTAAAAGGCAAAAATGGCAAAAATCTGATTGATCAACAATACCACAAATTAAGCATAAGGAAATGAAACTATTGAATATGGCAGCAGCTGTTTCTGTAGCACAGTGTAAGCCACTGATACTCAGTCAGCTGCTTTTAAATGCCTCGTCTTAAAACAAGTTAACAACAGCAATAAACATGCTAAATTGATATTAGCGAGGCAAAATAAATGAATTTCAAGATACCAATACGAGCACAATAATTGTTTTCACAATTTGTTTTAGAAAGTACACCAACAACAAACAACTACTTAGGTTTTGTTAGTATTCTCACTGGTGCCATCACGCACAAACACTCCCAAATCCGCTAGAATTCTATTGTTTCTACACCCGTGCATCCGTGAGCCAGTAGGGGGTGGTGTTATGCATATATTAGGTGGTTTTGCATAAATAGGCCGCCGTTATCTGGTTTATTCCTCTCTTCGTTTTAACGGCCGCCAGACGTCCGCTTGGCGTTTATTTCTTTTTCTAGTCATCGCTGCGCCTTCGTATTTCTAGTCTCTATGCCGGAGCAAGTTACTCAGAACCCTGTTGCGGGCGCTGTTGCTGCAGCCTTTGCAGTTCAAGTTAATCCTTTACAGGCGGCTTCAGCGGCCGAACAATCAGCAGTACCGGTTCCCGGCTCTTCCTGCTCCTGTTGCTCGTAATGATGCTCCGGACGCTGCTCCCACCAACGCTATACCAGTTGTGGCTCCAGAGGTTGTTTTTTTTCTCTAGTTGTTTGTATTTCCCCGGTGTGGTTCGGTTTCCCCTTCCCGCTTTTGTGTCCTTTGGTGCGGGGTTTAAATTTGTTAGTTTATTTTACAATTCATGGTTCTCTTAGTCGCCACATGCGCGGTATGTTTTCCGCTCCGCGTCTATGTTAGTTGGTTTTGGCTTTCTCATTCGGCGTGATCATTTTTCCGTCCGTGTGATTACAAAACTTTTTATCATCGGTCTGTGTGGCGATTTTTCGGTCTGTGTGACCACAAAACCTTCAATTTTCAGTCTGTGATTATTTTTCAGTCTGTGTGACTATTATTCACTCTGTGTGACTACAAACTTTCAATTTTCAGTCTGTGTGACTATTTTTCAGTCTGTGTGACTACAAAACTTTTCATTTTCAGTCTGTGTGACTATTATTCAGTCTGTGTGACTACAAAACGTTCAATTTCAGTCTGTGTGACTATTATCCAGTCTGTGTGACTACAAAGCGTTCAATTTTCAGTCTGTGTGACTATTTTTCAGTCTGTGTGACTACAAAACTTTTCATTTTCAGTCTGTGTGACTATTATTCAGTCTGTGTGACTACAAAACGTTCAATTTCAGTCTGTGTGACTATTATTCAGTCTGTGTGACTATTATTCAGTCTGTGTGACTACAAACGTTCAATTTTCAGTCTGTGTGACTATTTTTCAGTCTGTGACTACAAACTTTCAATTTTCAGTCTGTGTGACTATTTTTCAGTCTGTGTGACTACAAAACTTTTCATTTTCAGTCTGTGTGACTATTATTCAGTCTGTGTGACTACAAAACGTTCAATTTCAGTCTGTGTGACTATTATTCAGTCTGTGTGACTACAAAACGTTCAATTTCCAGTCTGTGTGACTATTTTTCAGTCTGTGTGACTACAAAACTTTTCATTTTCAGTCTGTGTGACTATTATTCAGTCTGTGTGACTACAAAACGTTCAATTTCAGTCTGTGTGACTATTATTCAGTCTGTGTGACTACAAAACGTTCAATTTTCAGTCTGTGTGACTATTTTTCAGTCTGTGTGACTACAAAACTTTTCATTTTCAGTCTGTGTGACTATTATTCAGTCTGTGTGACTACAAAACGTTCAATTTCAGTCTGTGTGACTATTATTCAGTCTGTGTGACTACAAAACGTTCAATTTTCAGTCTGTGTGACTATTTTTCAGTCTGTGTGACTACAAAACTTTTCATTTTCAGTCTGCGTGACTATTATTCAGTCTGTGTGACTACAAAACGTTCAACTTCAGTCTGTGTGACTATTATTCAGTCTGTGTGACTACAAACGTTCAATTTTCAGTCTGTGTGACTATTATTCAGTCTGTGTGACTACAAAACTTTTCATTTTCAGTCTGTGTGACTATTATTCAGTCTGTGTGACTACAAAACGTTCAATTTCAGTCTGTGTGACTATTATTCAGTTTGTGTGACTACAAAACGTTCAATTTCCAGTCTGTGTGACTACAAAACTTTTCATTTTCAGTCTGTGTGACTATTATTCAGTCTGTGCGGCTACAAAACTTGCAAACTTTCAGTATCTGTGTCTATTATTCAGTCTGTGTGACTACAAAACTTTCAATTTTCGATCTGTGTGTGACCATTTAGTCTGTGTGACTACAAAACTTTCAATTTTCAGTCTATGTGACTATTTTTCAGTCTGTGTGACTACAAGACTTTCAATTTTCAGTGTGTGTCTATTATTCAGCCTGTGTGACTACAAAACGTTCACTTTTCAGTCTGTGTGACTATTATTCAGTCTGTGTGTCTACTAAACTTTCGATTTTCAGTCTGTGTGACTACAAAACTTTTCATTTTCAGTCTGTGTGACTATTATTCAGTCTGTGCGGCTACAAAACTTGCAAATTTTCAGTCTGTGTGTCTATTATTCAGTCTGTGTGACTACAAAACTTTCAATTTTCAATCTGTGTGTGACTATTTAGTCTATGTGACTACAAAACTTGCAAGTTTTCAGTCTGTGTGTGACTATTATTTAGTTTGTGTGACTACAAAACTTTAAATTTTCAGTCTGTGTGTGACTACTATTCAGTCCGTGTGACTACAAAACTTTCAATTTTCAGTCTGCGTGACAAAATCTGGGTTGCAAGTCTCGGTTTTTCAGCCTGTGTGACTACATAAATTTTCATTTTCTTGTCTGAGTGTCACAAGTCTGTGTGACTATTATTCACCCTGCGTGACTTCAAAACTTCCATATTTTTCAGTCTGTGTGACAAGTCGCTGTGACAATTTTCATTCTGTGTGACTACAAAACTTTCTATTTCTTGTCTGCGTGATAAGTCTCTGTTACAATTATTTACCCTGTGTGATCACTAAACTTTCAGTTGTTCAGCCTTACAATTTTCCATCTGTGTGCATAGGGTAACCTTTAGTTTTCTCCGTCCGTGTGTCAAATCTTTAGTTTCACGTTTTCGTATTAAAGCTATCGCTTAGTATGTTTTCGATGGGGTTATCTAATACCCTTAATTGCTCTGTCCCTGGACGGGGTATTTCGGGGCTGCTTCGCGGTTAGCTTTTCCCCTTTCCTTTTGTTTACTAGTCCTTCGTCGTTTTGCTCCTTTGGGCCTCTCCATTTTGCTCCATTGGGCCTCTCCATGTAAGGCCTCGCTGTGACTTCAATCCGGGCGCAGTTTTTATGCATACCATCCGGTGGTGTAATTTAAAAGGGGAAAAGCACCGTGTAGCAAGCCCGGTCCCTTCGCCTACTACGGTTCTTCCCCTCCTAGAATGTGGCGTCCTCGCATAAGGCTTTTAATGAACTTAAGAATTTCAGGCCTGCCTTCCTGTAACTCATGCGGCTAAAAGTCAGGAGTAAGGTTAGGGATTTTGAGTTGTGGGGAGAGATACGTTTTTTTCCCACGGTTTTGCCCATGGTTTATCATTCTGTTATTTATTGAGTTATCCGGAAGCGGCCGTCGTAGGGCTCGCTTCTTCCCATAACTCATTCTAGCATTGGGGTGTTTGGGAGTGGGGGCTCCAGTGGGAATATATTACTATTCTCACTGGTGCCATCACGCACAAACACTCCCAAATCCGCTAGAATTCTATTGTTTCTACACCCGTGCATCCGTGAGCCAGTAGGGGGTGGTGTTATGCATATATTAGGTGGTTTTGCATAAATAGGCCGTCGTTATCCAGTTTATTCCTCTCTTCGTTTTAACGGCCGCCAGACGTCCGCTTGGCGCCCCTCCCTCCTCCCCGCAGCGATGACTAGACGTGTTCTTTCATTTTTGAGCTCCCGCTCCCTTTCGCCTCCGAGCTCGCTTCTTCCCATAACTCATTCTAGCATTGGGGTGTTTGGGAGTGGGGCTCCAGTGGGAATATATTACTAGTAGCAATGTTAATGTGAAAATAGCAAAACATATTAAAACGACAAAATAAAGCCAACTTTGTGTTTCCGTTGCAATACTCATTTGAAAGTACAGCTACAGGTTTGAAATGTTTTGATTCTCGCCTCATGAAAACTTACTGGGTTCACACAATGCCTGAGCTCCCTTGTCGTCTGGACAGTCATAGTCTCCATCAGTGCGCTTACAAGATGCCAGGTCAGATTCATGTCCACTGCAAGAAACTTTAGACATCAAGTAAGGAATGTTCTCTTCCTTGAGTTCCGAAGCAATGAATTCAGCCAGTGCGCCTTTGAAACCCAGTTGATTGCAAACGACTTTTACATCATCAAGACCCCATTCCTTTCGACAAATCTTACCCCACTTTCCGAGGTAAAAAACTTCTACTCTTCCACCGTACTCAATATTTGCCCCATTGAGGCGAACAGGAACTAAAATACGGGAATTAACAAACATTAGTATTTATTCACCTATTGATCACTTGGATAACACATAGCAACGGCCGACTGGATGGCAAGCTGTCTACGCGTCGTATTGCATAACAAAGCTTCAACTGGGATCGAGCATGGCGATCAGAAGTTCATCATTTTGTCTAAAAGGTTAAACATTTCAGCGCAGACAACGTTCTGGCATTGTGGCTTGTGGGGTGCAACTTAAGCGAACGATCGCAGGTATCTTTTTTTTTTTTTTAAGTTCGCTTCAGTTGCTCCCTACAAGCAGCTGCTAAGTGGTCTCCAAGCACGTGATCAAGTCATGCAAAGGGCCTTAATCACGCGGGTCAAGAATCCCAGTGGCTGAAATCAGATGACGAAGTAAATTGCCTAAAAGAGGCCACTTAGAAAAAAGTTCCAAAGCTAAAGCAATAAGCATCTCGCTTTCACTAGTATTTTCGATCCGTAGCTCACAAAATGTGGCATTCCACGTTTTGTATAGTCGTGTTGCGTTCACCATGGATTAAAAACAAAAGATTCCAAAGACAATTTTAAAAACAATACCGTCAATATCCACACCACAACACAGTAAGTAACTAGCAATGGTCGATAAAACGTCAGCAACACCAAAAAAATACGTCATAAACGTCTATCGTATTATTAGATCATGATATGCTAGATACCTTTACACTTTTGAAGATCATCTTTGGTGTTATTGACGTAGTCATGACTAATTGATCTACAGCTAAGGTGTTCGGTTGTGTTTGAACCATTTCTGCCCTCCTGACGAGTACTATTCTCATTAGGGCCATTGTTAAAGTATCCCATTGCCCTGCATGTCAAATTCTCTTCAGCATCATTCCAACTTGCCGTGCAAAGTTTCTCCCAGGTATTGTTCTTGAAAATTTCCATAGTTCCGAGGGATGGAATCTCATCTGTACGAAAGCGCACTGGAAAAGCTAATTCAAGAAACACAATGGAATACATATCGGTACAATGAACTTTGTTTACAGCTGACCTTTTCGACCATCTTTTTGAATTCATATTAAAAACATTCCTCTGTCAAAAATATTTTTGTTGTATGTATGTTAGCTGATTTTAAAAGTATTCTTATGTGTAGAACAATGATTGCATTATTTTAATTAATTATATTGAGCCTGGGAAGGCTAACAACTTAGCGGTATGATGATTTAAATAGCGAAATTCAGTTATCCTCACTGACAGTTATTTTTGCTTATTGAAACCCAAATAATGTTTCACAATTTCACAACAGACATAAGATAAAATATACCTTCATGGCAGCTTGAAGTGTTTTCACACTCCCTTGCAAATACTCTGTTTCCACTGCAAGGTTTTCCGCCATATCTTGGTTTTGGATTCACACAATCTCTTGTTCTGACTTGTATGCCACCGATTGTCTTTGTGCATAGGCTCCATTCATTCCAGTCACTCCAACCACCATGAACTTATAGAGACAAGAAAGAAAAAACGTCTGGCATAAAAGCTGATTATTCTTAAAGTGTGACCATTCTAATAATATGTATATATGTTTGGCATTACTTCATGCGGTGTACGTTTTTTCTTTATGAATATTTAAAGTAAGAAATGATTTGTTATTTTCTCAGTCTAAATTTTTAGTATTGGGAAAAACGTGAGTACCGGATAAAACAAGTTCATTTATGATTTATCACTTTAAAATTAAATATTAAAAGCTTTGCCTTCTTACTCGGGCAGTTGTTTGCATTGCATAATCGTGACTGTGGGGAACGGCTTCCTCTGCAATAACGGCCATCCATGCTAGGAGGAGGATTGGTACAGGTGCGGTTGCGTGTCTGTGATCCACCGCCACATGTCACAGTGCAGCTTCCCCAGGACTGCCAATCTGACCATCCGCCATCTGCACATGAGAGAACAAAAAATGGTTAAATCTCAGTTTCCAAAATCTTAGCCTGCGAATGTAGCCTGCTCTGGTGGTTTCCGACCGCCCAGGAATCTCGACATAGCGGGAAAGAGAGTTGATTGGGCGACGTCTAATAAACACCTATTGACAAAATATTTTTCCACAAGCATTAAGTATGGTTAAGTAACGCCCTTCGGGACTCGCCATCGAGTGCAGCGTAAGTTGGACTTCAGTATAAGCGAACGACCATGAGTAATACGAAGTCCAGACAATTGAATTTCAACCAAGGAAGCAAAAAAATATATTACCGTAGAACTTGTGAGGGGTCAAAAAGAATAAAGAAAAACTGTGGGGTCAAACATTTAAAACTAACAGTCATTGAAAAAGTTAGAAATTCTAATCAAGACATTAGAAGAGCAAGAGAAAGCTATTGGATTTCTAAATTCAAGCCTACTATTAATAGTCTAGTTAAATTCACGTGACATATTGTTTGCTTTAGTTTAGTTTAGCTTTATAGCTTCATATCTGATTATTACGTCAGCATGTCACGTGTCTTCTTTCCGTTGAGCTTTTTAAATTTCGAATGTTGTAACAGTTAATATATTATACCTCAGATGCTCCTGATGAAGACCGTTATGGTCGAAACGTCGAGCGAATAAACCAGTAAAGCTACATTGGGGTTGGACTCTTGACCCTAGGTCACAGTTTTATATATATATATATATATATATATATATATATATATATATATATATATATATATATCTATATAGAGATGGTTAGTATGACATACCAAATGGAACACTGTTTACGTTATAGTGACGCCAAAGTGACGCCTCGCCCCAAAACAGGTAAATCATAGTTTACAAAATTGTATTGAATATGTGAGATGTGTTTATTAAATAATAATAATAATAATAATAATAATAATAATAATAATAATAAACTTACAAACTGGATTGTCCAAAGAATTTCACAAGAAAGGAAAACAGATAAAACAATTGTTAGTAGCTGTGCCGTGAAGACATTGCTTTTTACTGCGCTAACGTTATTGCTAAGTACACATAATTCTCTGTGAGCATTCAATAGGAACATACAAAACAAATTCTTAAAGAAAGAATTAAAACAAAAAATATATTTTGTATCGATTTTTCAAAGGCAAGGGGCAAGAACATGAAAGGACTACGTCTCAGTAAGTTGCAATCCATTCCCACCCTGCCCATTGTCACTATTTACATATCGGAAATAGAAAATGATTTCCGTGTTTCCACAGAGGTATGAAAAATATCTGTTTTCTCCCGAAAATCTTTCACGAGTGTTACCATAACTGTATGGAGACAAGGATAGGACGTTTTCTATTGCTTGCATAGAATAAAAACCCTAAGAAAAGAAGGATGATAGAGGGAAACAAATGTCTATTTTTAGAAATGAAGTTATACCTTGTTATATCGCATTTATTTTAATTGGTTAGCTTATCTGGAAATATGTTTTAACACATCACTCTGGCGCCTTAGGTTTTATTTTTATTTTTCAACTTTCACTTCAGATCCTTTTACACAGCAAAAAGCAATGATAAATGTCTTTGTTAAAACTCGAATCTAATTTTAGGGAAAGTTTAGCAGAGGAACTACATGAATTTACTAAGCAGCAGTTTCCACGACCGCCACCACTTTTATTGAAAAACACTTGAACGCTGCTGATGGTTTGTGCACGAGAAAAAAAAAACATACTGCATACAGGGACACACAACGAGGAGCATTTAGTGCATTTAACCCTATTCAGACTGGGCGGGGGGGGGGGGGGGGCTTTTCGAACCCCCCCCTCCAGTAAAATTGTAATAACTCTTACACCGAAATAGCTATGAGGCTGAAATTTTCTGACTTTTCCTAGAATTTATCTAGGGACATTTTGGTATCCACAACATGTCAGTGTGATTAACCATGTTGCCATGGCAACCGGTTTTTGACACATAGGTTTTCAAAATATTAAAATATGGTGAATTTTTTATTTTAAGATCTTGTTTTGTGACTTATAGTGCATTTTCTTATTAGAATAGTTTTTCTTGGGACTAGTTCTTGAAAGACATTAAAAATTTCTAACATCAAATATTTGGGGGGAGGGGTAGGTAAATTTTTGCTCACTTTTACTTATAGAGAAAAATGTTGTACTATTTATTAAATAACGCTTCTAATTTCATTATTTGGATAATAGACATTAGTTTGATACGTGTTTTATACATTCTGATCCTTTTCTCTTTTAGATATTTTTTAAATTTTAATTTAAACGAAAAAAAAGGAAATCCAAGATGGCGGATCCAAGATGGCGGACAATAATTTCAAAATTATAGTTTTATCGCCTTTTTTTGCCTTTTCTCGCTTTACAAGTGTGTCCTTGTTTGTATTTATTATGTTTTAATATTAAAGAGATGATTTTACAGTTATATTTGATATTTTAAGTATCTGGATGGAAAAATATCAAAGAAACGTCGGAAAAACAAAAATTACGTCACTGTGACGTCATAATTGGGTGTGGCAGGTCAAAACTGGGTGTGAGGTTTCCTTGTATGGAGATGAACATTGTGTGAAAATTTCATGGTCCTAGCCTTACTGGTTCCAGAGATATGAAGGGGGGATCCGAGGAGCACCCCCCCCCCCCCCCCAGTCACAGATTGCCTAAAAAAGCCCAGTCTGAATAGGGTTAAAGGAAACTTTGTGAAAGCCAAAAAGATTTTCTAATTCAAAGTTTATTTCATCCTGTTCTTGTGCCGTTTGTCTTTTTACACTTCACACAAGCTACTCGAATTTTTCAATTATTGATGTCCCAACCCTAAACAGAGACAAAAGATTTGTGCTCCCTCCGATCAATCGGGACATCCTGTCACGTGACTTGGACTACAATAAAACACCATTTATTGCTTGAAAACAGATTCCATGAAGGAAGCGAAAGCTCGTTAGCTTTAAACAGTTTTTGATCGTCGAATAGAATACTTTTTATCTGTGAAATTAATAAGAAACTAACCGGATCAGGAAGCAATATCTTCGCCGAGGCTATATGAGAAATTATAAAGGACCACTAGCTAGAAAGGACCATTTAATTTAAACGAAAGAAAAGGCGTTAATAAGTTTGTGCAAATATAAGTCATCGGTGTAATAAAAGTAAAAGTAAAGACACACTTACTGCCTGGTTTGTCCCAAAAAGATGAAAGAGAAGGAAAAAGAGAAAGTAAATAACTGGGTACGATGCTATTTACTGAATGTTTTGTAAATGCACATTTTCCCACACAAACGATGGCTTCTAATATTACACGTACTTGTCACTACACTTTTATATTTATGCTAATAGCTTTAACCCTATTCGGCCTGGAGGGGGGGGGGGCACAAAGTGCCAGCGCTAACTTTCAACATTCATAACTTCCTTAATATGTATTCAAACGCCATCAAACTTTGTGACTTTTCCTAAAATTTATCTGGCAACAATTTGATTTGACAATTGTTTGATCACGTGACTTGATGTTTCCATGGCAACAAGATTTTGACAGCCATGTTTTTTTAAATCTGCATATTTATACTTTTGAATGAAGAAAAACAATGTTTATTGGTATAACTTTTGTATTTTTACGTCATTTAGCGTTTATTTATTGGTTTTAATTAATTTTGGGTGAATTTGGACGGTTTTTAAGAGGTTTTAAAAAATTCAGAAATCCAAGATGGCGGATCCAAGATGGCGGCCGCATAACTAATTACCTAATAACTACGTCATATGACGTCATCGTTCCATTGTGCGGACCGCAAAGGAGACAATTTTGGACGTACTATGTATCCTCTAAGTTTCATTGTCATAGCCTTAATGTTCTTGAAGTTACGAGGGGGGGCACAATGTGCCCCCCCCAGGCTCAGAAACTCAAAAAAAGCCCAGGCTGAATAGGGTTAAGAGCAACTCCGCGTAATTCTCAACTGGACGTGGAAATAGTCAAAAAATGACCTTTCCTCAAACTCAGCCAGAATGAAGCCCTATGGGCACCAGTTACAAAATTATTGGTTTAAGTCCGATCGACCGATTAATATTTTTTTACGAATTTTTTTTCTTCCCGATGCCTAAAATGGACCAAAAACGAGTGAAAATAGAGGCATATTAGGTGACTCGTATATTTGAAAATAAAGTTTGTGGCTAAAATATAGTTGCACCTCGTATTTTTTACTTTCTTTCTTGTAGAATTAGAGCTAATAAGATCGCGATTTTGTCGACAAGAAATATTTTACGAAATTTTCAAAGTTATTGACTCAACGCAAGTAAACAAAGGCCCAAAATTTAGCACATTTCCGAATCCTCAAAAAGCGGTCTGGTACATGGCTTTCACCAACAAAGCTTATTTAGGGTGCGTTCCTTTGGAATGATCTGGATCCGGATCACTGATCCAAGATTACTCGAATCATGTTGCATCAAAGGAGCCGATGAATCCTTGTCCAGTGTGGATTCATCGGTTCCTTTGATGCTTCATGATCCGAGTGATCTTGGATCAGTGATCCGGATCCAGATCATCCCAAAGGAACGCACCCTTAATCTGAAAGAGCATTCTTTTTTTGGGTAAATGAAAACACGAGGGCTGAGGCCGCAGAGTGAATACGGATTTACTTCTGAAAACATGACCTCTGACCCTAGCGTGTCCAAACCGAAAATAACAAGAAACGGCGAAGTTCTCGTTATTTTCAAACTTTTTGTAACGATATCGATCCAAACTATGTATAGATGAGAACTGTGTCAAAGTATTAAACGTTAAAAGCGTCTAAAATTACATCAAAACTCCAGAAATATGTATGTTTGCTGAAATTGTTATGGAATTTCAGTGAAATAAGCAAAAGTATGAAATAATGTTAATCCGACGACACCCACCTGAAATGTTTTAAGTTTACGAGTCTATATAGCGTCATACAGTAGAATTGATTCCTCGAAATTACTTTCAGAAGGAGCTGAATCAAGATTTTGTAACTAGAGTTCGAACGCTTTACATTTCCACGTGCACATTACAAAGAGCATATTAACAACTGTCGATCTACCACAGGCAACCCAGTTTTCAGTGTAATCATGCAAGGAGTTGGAATTAAACAAAGAAAAAGTACATATAAAAAATATGAATGACCCATCAGTTACAAATTGAACATTTTGGCCCCACTCATTAGGGATGAAAAAAGAAATTCTCTCACTGTTTACCCTAAAACAATATGGATTAATCTAGCAGTGGACGGGCTCTTTCTGAACCGGTGTTTTGTTTGTTTTGTTTCTGTTTTTTAGTTTAATTGCTCCTACAAAAACGACAAGCACAGTAACATAACAAGCTCCAACACGTGTTTGTTTCGATACTGAAGGAAACTGGTATATTGGGGGACTTCTGGCACCTGTCAATAACCTCGATCATATATCTGAACTGCCCTCACTTCAATTCAAAAAGTAAGAAATGCCCGAATAAGGAAGTCAAAAGGTTTTCAAAAGTAACGAACTTTATATTGGTTTCTAATTACCTATTATAAAAATCAATTATAAAAGCATCTATGGACGATGTTCATTTCGATCGTGACTAGAACACCACACGGGTGACCTACGAGTAACATACGAGTACATACGAGTAGCATACGAGTACATACGAGTATATAAAAGTAACATACGAGTACATACGAGTAACATACGAGTACATACGGGTAACATACGAGTCGCATACGACCGACATGCGAATTTGTGGGCGAAATACAAAGGGGCTTTATGAAAAGGGTACAAATAGCGACACGAGATTCGCGCGTGTTTGCGTGTTTGCCCCGAATTCCTATTTTAAAGCATGCATGCCGGGAAAAATCAAATGTGCATCCACTCCCAGCCACTCCGAGGTTTTGCGAGTGACGTATTTCTAGTATGAGTATGAAACAAAAAACGCTGTTGTTCATGTTCCTCGTGGACGCAATCCCTCGCAATTCAGGGGCAAACACGCAAACACGCGCAAATGTCGTGTCGCCATTTGTATCCTTTTCATAAAGGGTGGTGACTAGAATGGATACTCCAAAATCAGGTTGGACACCTTATTGAGACTTATATAACTGAGTAACTGGTTGGCTTTCAGTTGAGGTTAGGGGCAGCAGTTTATATAGTTAAATTTAGGACTAAGCAACACGAGAAGCTAGGTGGTACAGTGGTACGGTAGGCTATGTAAGCCTATGCCTAGCTGAGGTCACAGGTTCAATCCTAAGTGGGGATTTTAGATTTTCTTTTTTACACTTAAAGATTTATTGAAAATAAATTGTAAGTGTCGACATTACGTTATATAATTCTCAATAAGTGTCCGAGGTGATCCAACCTGATTTTGGAGTATCCATTCTAGTCACGACCTTTTCATAAAGCCCCCTTGTATTTCGCCCACAAATTCGCATGTCGGTCGTTTGTTCTCGTATATACTCGTATGTTACCCGTATGTACTCGTATGTTACCCGTATGTTACTCGTATGTACTCGTATGTACTCGTATGTTACTCGTATGCACTCGTATGTTACTCGTATGTACTCGTATGTTACCCGTATGTACTCGTAGGTCACCCGTGTTGTGTTCTAGTCACGATCGTTCATTTCGAGGTTTCCCGTAGCATTTTCTCAGTGCAATGGCGGCACGTGGAAATGTAAAACGTTCGTACTTTGGTTACAAAAACTTGATTCAGTTTCTTCCGGAAAGTCATTTCGAGAATCGATGAAGCTAAATGGACCCATAGGTGAGTATCGTCCGCGTAACACTATTTTATTAATTGGCATATTTCACTTAATTTCAATAACAGTCAACCTCAGCAAACGGACACTGATATTTCTCGCCGGATCTTCGTAGACCTTTTAACATTAATTTAATACTTGAATAAGGGCAAGTCAAAAGGTTTTCAAATGAAACGAACTTTATCATGGTTTCTAATTATCTATTATAAAAATCAATTATAATAGCATCTACGGACGATGTTCATTTCGGGGTTTCCCGTGGCATTTTCCCAGCGCAATGGCGGCACGTGGAAATGTAAAACGCGTTCATAACAGTCAACCCTTCGCCATTATGGTTGTATAGTGTAGGTCACCGTTCACAATTGTATAGCTGGTGACCCTGTGGCAAACCCTCGTGGATCGGCCATCTTGTTTGTTTTACACGAGTATTAAGAGGCCCTGCACCTAAGAAACGACCGATGATTCCCGGCTGAAAATACATTCGGTCGATTTTTTTGTCACAAGTAAAGGTTGCCAAACTTTATTTAAAAATGAATTTCTTTTGTTTTAGTTTCGCTTTCTTCCTCAAATATCGACTCGCGAAGTTGTGTTGTCTGGTGGCAACAAAATAGAGCGTGAAATATGACCTTCACAAAGGAGGTTCAGAATTTCATATCGCAACGCAAAATGATCAAACACTCATGTGAGTAAAGAAAAAAGCTTATTTATGTTATCTCATTCGATAATCATCGAAAAATAGTCAAAGGGAATGCACAATAAACATTTAACCCTATTCAGCCTAGGCTTTTTTTGAGTTTCTGAGCCCTTCGTAACTTCAAGAACATTAAGACTATGACAATGGAACCTAGAGGGTACATAGTACTGTCTCCTTTGCGGTCCGCACAATGGAACGATGACGTCAAATGACGTAGTTATTAGGTAATTAGTTATGCGGCCGCCATCTTGGATCCGCCATCTTGGATTTCTGAATTTTTTTTAAACCTCTTAAAAACCGTCCAAATTCACCCAAAATTAATGAAAACCAATAAATAAACGCTAAATGAAGTAAAAATACAAAAGTTATACCAATAAACATTGTTTTTCATCATTCAAAGGTATAAATATGCAAATTTCAAAAAACATGGCCGTCAAAATCTTGTTGCCATGGAAACATCAAGTCACGTGATCAAAATATTGTCATATAAAATTGTTGCCAGATAAATTTTAGGAAAAGTCACAAAGTTTGATGGCGTTTGAATACATTTAAGGAAGTTATGAATGTTGAAAGTTAGCGCTGGCACTTTGTGCCCCCCCCCCTCCACCCCCAGTGCGTGTTGCATTTCGTTACATCCAACGGAAGTTACGGGTCAACGCTTACTCAAGTGGTGAGGTCAGCGGACTTTCAAAATAGTCGCGTGACAGCATTGATAATCAGAGACATGAAGAAAATAAATTTTCCAAGACCTGAAAATTTGTGGTAAGAAGTTGTTATAGTATTCTAAAGGGAAAATAGTGAATTTTAGATAGATTAGTTTGAATTCGCGTTGCATTTCGTTACATATGGTACAGTGGCACGGTCCAGCGGTTTGGGCCAGCGGTCTTTACGAATTGCAATGGCCCTTATCGTAGATGAGTACGCCACGCCAACATATCAGTGGTTTCTCGCCTTCTTGACCCTATAGTCTCGTTTTGATGTTTACGAGAACCTCTGACAACGATGAGCGTAAACATCAAAACGAGACTATAGGGTCAAGAAAGCGAGAAACCGCTGATATGTTGGTGTGGCGTACTCATCTACGATAAGGGCTATTGTTCCTGGATATATCTAAATTACGGATTACAACATATTATTAGAGAATTTCATAAAGGAAAGTTTTGGTTCAAAATTATCTGTTGGATCTGAATAAAAATTTTCTAAGAATGTTGACGCTCGTGTGGACGAAAGGAATCTCTGTTTTTGCAAAAATGGTTGCGAAATTGTACTTTGTCTCGCTCAAGAAATACGAAGTTATCATCATAAAGAAAATCTTGAACGGAATAGCTAAATGAATCCTTTTTTAGTGCATCGGTTAGCCTCGTATTAAAAAAAGTATTTAAAACTGCGGCGAGTGAAGACTAGCAAGCTGACAATTAAGTTACGTGTCCTGTTATTTGTTATGGTCTTGGCTTGCTGCCATTTTGAATTAGGAACAAACCGTGGGATGTAGTTTCCCGTTTTGAGACCCTAGTCTAGTAGAGAAAATGGTTGATGAACTGAAAACATTGGGCGCTGAACTAACATGGTGCATGGAAAGGAAGGCGACCCTTACAGCATGCCAATGGTTACCGTACTTAATCAAAGGCTCCTATAAGCCATCTCGTGAATACAAAACAACCTTCGGACCCTCCCCCTCCTTTACGCGTTTTACTCCAAGTCTGCTATAACTCGTTCAACGTTCCGCGTATTCACAAGTTACAAGGCGGAGTATCTTATTAACTGCAGAGATTGCCAGTCGAGTACCTGCCCAGACCACTGCGTATTCGAAATCCCGAGTTACAAGGCGGAGTATCTTGTTAACTGCAGAGATTGCCAGCAAAGTACCTTCCCAGACCACTGCCGTATTCACGAGTTACAACCCACAAGGCAGAGTATCTTGTTAGCTGCAGAGATTACCAGCCGAGTACCTGTCCAGACCACTGCCGTAACTTTGCTCTATTAAAGTGATGACAGTGATGATGCTTTAAAAGTTGAATGCGATCGTGTCCATAACAGTATGTAACAATTGTAATAGTCTGTAGCAAGACTGTAGCAAATAGTCTGTAGCAAGACCTCTTAGCGACATAATCAGAAGCTTAGTCGGTGTCAAGATCCCCGGGGGGGGGGGGGGGGGGAACTCAACAAAGTTTTGTATGGGGATGCTCCGCCCTGAGGTCCAAACCCTTACCCTTTTATATACCAATTTTGACAGAAAAGGTACCCCTTTCATATACCTTTCATTGAAAATGGTACCCCTTTCATATACCTTTCAATGAAAATGGTACCTCTTTCAGAGCCTTTACGTGCGTCTGTTTGATATATTTTGAAAGGCCATTTTTATAATACTTAAATGGCAGTTTTCCCTACCTTTTTTATGCTTCAACGGTGTAGTTTTGCTTCCCTTTCCTATTCTTCGTGAAATCTCTACCCTTTCATACACTTCAACTCGTGAAATCCCGACCCTTTCATATATCTCTAGCCTAAAAAAGGTACCCCTTTCGGGCGGAGCATCCCCGTATAGCCCATTATAGGGAGTACCCCCTCCCCCTCCGGGCTCGAGAGCCTTAAGTTTTAATGGAAATAAAAAAAAAAAAAAAAAAAACGAAGTCGCAATCGCAATCGGAAGTGCGATGGAATCGGAATCGGAAGGATCAGAAGGTTTCCTTTTTCTTCCGATTCTGCTTCTGCTTCCGTCTCTTTCTATTCGCTTCTATCGTTTTGGTTTGCATTAGATCGTAAGGTTCTTCCGATTCCGATTTCGGCTCACGATTCCACTTACGTCGCTAGTGGAAATCAAACTAAAACCTGCACACCTGTGAGGCTATCGTTGTAATAGACTGGGCGATAAAATTTCAGCACATGAAGTGTAGTTACTGTTCTGAGCTGACCGGTCGCAAATGTGAGTATTGACACAGGTCTGAAATATTAAACTTGATCCCGCCACTCGTGGTGATGTCAATGGTTGTTTAAAACATGATATCTCTGGTTCTACAAGGCACCAGAAAGTGCTTAAAACGGCAAAATGTTGTTTCGATGAAGGCAGGCCCGTAGCAGGGGGAGGAGCCCGGGGGGCCCGGGCCCCCCAAGAAATTCTGGAAACTATTAACTGCAACCAATGTTCTTCTAGGAAAACCCGAAACAAACAAAACGGATCGAACACAACTTACTACAGCTACTACACTTTCTACAGTTACTACACTTACTATATTTACTACAGTTACTACACTTACTACAGCTACTATACTTACTGCAGATACTACACTTACTACATTTACTAGTTACTACACCTACTACAGCTACTACACTTACTATAGATACTACACTTACTACACTTACTGCAGTTACTACACTTACTACACTTACTACAGCTACTACAGTTAATACAGCTACTTCAGTTACTACACTTACTACACTTACTACACTTACTGCGATAAACGAACCTGTGACTGTCGAAAGAAGTCAACCCAGTGACTGTTCCAGATGAAGCACCTGTAACAGTGACTCAACTGCCAAACCAAACAAAAAAATTCTCCACCAAGGCCTTCGGTAATGATCCAAAGAAGAGGTCATTTCAACCTGTGTGGTTTGGGCGATTCAAGTGGTTACACTACGACCAGGGAAGAGACGCGGATTTGTCATATCTGCTTAAAAGCACTTCAACACAACATGATGACCTCCGCAAACGCTGATCCAACATTTACATTGGATGGCTTTAGCAACTGGAAAAATGCAACTGATAAGAAGAGAGGATTTCAAAAGCACGAAATGTCACATTCACATTTGGAAGCAATGGAAAGATTTGATACTGCACCTGCAACACGGTCCGAGAAATTGGGAAACTGGTTGAAAAGCCACCACAACGAAATACAAAGTTAGACAAAATCAGAGCCGAAACAAAGAACGAATCACGAAGTGTGCATGCATTTTGCCCAACAAGATAGACTGTACATGGGAAAGCTTTAGCCTCGGTGATTAATAATCATTCCGAACTCATGGAACTTTAATTTGGAACTGGTCGCTAACTGTTTCAAAAGATACGGAAATGAAAGCGAGAATTCGAGGTGTTCAAAGTATGATGACAGTTTTTAGTTTTTACTTTAGCTGTTCTTTAGGGGAGCGACTTCTGAAACAAACTGACAATCTGAGTCGCGCTTTGGAGGATTCATCCACTTCAGCAGCTCAAGGGAACAGACTTGTCATTTGATCTGTTTTGGGCTCGAATTTTGCAGCAAAACCACTCAGGCTGAAGTTCAGGACATTGAAGACCCGAAGCTACCCAGGAAGCGCAAAGCTCTAGTGCGGCAAGAGATTGGAGAGCAGAATACACATTACTTTCCCCAAACCCCCAAAGATCATCACAAACAAATCTATTTTGCTGCGATAGATAATACAACTGATTGCATCTCTTCACGCTTGACCAAGCAGATTTCAAGATCAACCAGAACGTCCAGGAGTTCCTTTTGAAGTCGTTTGCTGGTGAAGCATGGGATGACGAGTTCACTCAAGTGGTCAACACGTATGGTGAAGATTTGGATCATTTCAAGTTAGAAGGGCAGCTACGTCTCTTACCCACAACTGCAGAGTCTATGGGATTTGACAGGTCTCATTTCGATGTTAATGATGTTGTTACCTTCTTCCAATCTCTCGATGGCTCCCGCAAATTACTTTTAAGTGAAGTTTGAACGCTGGGAAGGTTGCTTCTGCCGGCAACAAATGCCGTCAGTGGAAGATCATGTTTTGCTTTGAAGCGAGTCAAAACTTATTTACGATCAACAACCGGCGATTCCAGACTTAATTAACCATTTGATGCTACTTCATGTGCACAAGGACAGGACAGACTCTATCATAGGTCTTTGGCAAACTTACTGCCAATAATATTGCAGGAAAGGTGTCCTTGGTCTCGAGTTCCTTCCAAACATTATGAAACGGCGGTGGGTGGTAAGCGGGAGGGGCGGGGGGGGGGGGAGGGGGATGGGTGTCTGGTTGGGATCCCTGCACCACTCGCTCGGGCCCCCCCCCCCCCCCCCCCCCCCCCTCCCCACTAATTTATGGCTTGCTACGGGCCTGGAAGGTCCAAATCGTAATGGCATTTATTTCGAAGCGTCAACTATTTTAAGATTACTTTTTGGCGAGCGAAACTTTAACGATTTCAGCGACGAGTAACGTCACTTAGCGGGGCGAAAGTAACATGATCTCGCCGCTCATTGTTTAAAGCGTAAAACTTTATATCTCGGGTTCTACATAGCGCAAAAAATTTTCCTTCGATGAAGATCCAACTCGCTGTGGTATTTATTTGGATGCACCAACTATTTTAAGATTATTTTTTTTTTTGGCGAGCGTATTGTGGAACGAGGAACTGTATTGTGTCAATGGACTTAAGCTTATACTTTTCCTCTGCGTCCATAACTCAGAACCAGTATTTTCCCTCAACAGGGGAGGAAAATTTTGACTTGGCAGTCGAATATTTTGCTTCAAACGAAAGTCTGCTGTCCTTATGCACTTTCATTACTCAAGAAAATTAAGGCATGGGCCGCCAGTTACTTCACCAAAAAAGTGAGGGGGTGGTCTATCTTCTGAGGATTAAGCTATAGAAACGTAAAACTTTGACAGATTAATATGTTTGACAAAGTTGTCATATTGACATCCATGACGTATGCAAATTAAGTCACGTGACCAAACGGGGCCATTTTTAGCTCAAAATTCTTTTAAGCAAAATGGCACCAGTTTTGCTTATTCTCCGGAAGCTGCCTTTGGGATTATAATGTTTTGCCTATTGGGTGCATCATTTCTGTGCCCGGACTTTTTAAGATAATCAAAATTAATAAAAGCCTGAAAAATTAAATTACTTGTTTGAGGGGACTGGGAACTAGTAAAAAATGTCGTTTATTTTCAAAATTAATAAAATATTTCAAAAGGTCCGGGCACAGATCCTTTGTTGCTTACTTTGGAAACCATTTAAGAGCAGTAAAAATAGATGACTATTGGTATAAACTGGTGCCATTTTTGTTTAAAGATTTCTAAAGACTTTTTGGCCGTAAAAAGTCACGTGACCTAATTTGCATAACATTTACATGTCAAAATGACAATAATTGCAAACTTATTTAGCCTTCCAAAGTTTTACGCTGTTACAAATAAAGCCTCAGAAGATAGACCACCCCCTCACTTTTTGGGCGAAATAACTGGCGAGCCATGCCTTAATTTACCTGAGATTTCTCGTGAAGTTATAGCCCATATAATTTCATTTTATATCATATTACCAATAATTTGTTCTATAGTTCCAACGCCAGCATTCACTTTCACATTGAAATTCCTAGTACTATGAACCAAAAATTTCCGTTATGAAATTCTCTAATAATATATTGTAATCCGTAATTTAGATATATCCAGGAACAATTGCAATTCGTAAAGACCGCTGGCCCAAACCGTTGGACCGTGCCACTGTACCATATGAAACGAAATGCAACGCGCATTCAAAATAATCGAAAACTTCGGTTGAAAATTTAAGGTAAATCTATCTAAAATTGACTATTTTCCCTTTAGAATACTATAACAACTTCTTACCACAAATTTTCAGGTCTTGGAAAATTTATTTTCTTCATGTTTCTAATTATCAATGTTGTCACGCGACCATTTTGAAAGTCCGCTGACCTCACCATTTGAGTAAGCGTTGACCCGTAACGTCCGTTGGATGTAACGAAATGCAACACGCATTCGAACGTATCGATGACTTCGGCCGATTTAAGGTAAATTTGAGTTCGATTCGTCATTTTCTTGTACAACATCTATTACTACAAAGTTTATTACCGTGGAAAAGTTGTTCAGACACTCAATTCTGTCTATTTTAACCTGAAACGTTTAGATTCCGCCGCAGTTTGGAAATACGAATGTTGTCACGCGACCACGTTGCGAAGATTCAACCCCGGGGAGGCAACTCTCCTAAGTGGATGGTAACCTCGAAAAATTTTCCCCTTTTTCGTATTTCTCGTCCTCTGTGTTCTTTTAACATTATTTTCTCCTATTTAGGGTGGTTGATGAGTGCTTAACAAATTTCAATGTGGCATTTACGACGCTATCGAGAGCCTTCTTGACAACACAGAAGTGTTTCGCCAAAGTGGCAAAATAACGGTAAATACAGTAACTTTTAACACCTCGTGCAAAGTCAATTTACTTTGGCCACAAAATGTTTTTCTATGGACGTAAGGTCTATCCTTTTAGCTTTTGATTTACCAGTGTGATTACCTTATATAGTGTTGAACTTTTGAGAAATAATTATTTTAAAATCAGACCTCGCGCTACATCTAATTTGGTATGGTATATTTAAATGTTTATTGTGCATTCCCTTTGACTATTTTTCGATGATTATCGAATGATATAACATAAATAAGCTTTTTTCTTTACTCACATGAACGTTTTTGATCATTTTGCGCTGCGATATGAAATTCTGAACCTGCTTTCTGAAGGTCATATTTTACGTTCTATTTTGGTGCCACCAGACAACACAACTTCGCGAGTCGATATTTGAGGAAAAAAGCGAAACTAAAACAAAAGAAATTCATTTTTTAATAAGTTTGGCAACCTTTACTTGTGACAAAAAAATCGGTCGATTTTATTTTTCAGCCGGGAATCATCGGTCGTTTCTAAGGTGCAGGGCCTCTTAAATCTTAGCCATGCGTTGTATTCTAATCTGTTATTCAGGCGTGGTGGCGGCGTAATCGAATCCAAGCTGAGCAAGAGGCCTCAGACAGCAAGGTTAGTGAACAGAATTGCTACTCGAGCACCGAAACAGTGGTGCCTTACGAAGACTGAAACCATCAACTCGTTTGAAAACTGGAAGCAAAACCTCATATATACGCTCTCCCTCGACTCAAATTTCGCCCCATTCCTCGTAGAAGGATCGGAGCATCTTGGACAAAGAAAACGAAGACACAGCCATTAAGAGGCTTCACCAATGACGGAGAGGATATTTCCGAAAGCAAACGGCGTACTGCCCAACAGAAAACAAACATACTAGAGTTGATGTTGGGTCAGATAGCCAACTTCTGCCCAATCATTTCTCGGAACACCATAGTCAAATCTTGCACGTCAATTGAGTTTATATGGAATGCCATCCGCTTACATTTTGGATTTCAGGCCACTGGGGCCCATTTTGTTGACCTCAATGACATCAGGTTACAAGCCAACGAGCGGCCTGAGGACTTGTACCAAAGATTGATGGAATTTATAGAAGATAGTTTACTGAAGGGAAACGGCAACTTAACCCATCACAACGAACCCTTAACTGAGGATGAAGAACTCTCTCCAACCCTCGAGAACTTTATTGTCCTCACCAAGCTCGTAAAGCAGCGTTATGGGACCGAGCTCCGCTCACGTACGCTAGCATGCATCAAGCCCGAAATATCCCAAGCTATGACCTCCCTCCTTGATGAAATTACATCCAGCGACGAGTCAAAGATAATACGCGTAGATACATCACAATTTGGCAGCAGCACAAACCGGTACAGATTTAAACCCCCCGCGAGGCAAACCGGAAGTTCTTGCTCGCGCGAAAAATCCTGCCCCCTGTGTAAACAGGCAGGCCGCCCCAGTCAACACTATTTGAGTGAGTGCAAGTTCCTGCCAGACAAGGACCGAAGTACATCACAAGAGCTCGTCAGATAGCCGCGATATTCGACGCCGATACAGATGGCGATGATGAAGGCACTTCTGCAACTGATGACACCCCCTTCCCTGAGCCAGACCAGCCAATGCAGGCAACGCGCTTGGTACAGGTACGTCAGTCCCCGTACTTCGATGCCTTTTATAACCATCACACGGTCCGTATTACCGTCGATAGCGGTGCTACCTGTAATATGATTCGACTGTCCACCGTCTAGAGACTTGACTCCGCCATCGAGGCTCGTTCTCAATCCGTGCACCAAGCCGATGGGTACTCCCCTCTTGAGATCATAGGTGAAATTGAAGTAACATTCATGCGGGACGGTAATCGGCTCCACTTCAAAGGGTTAATCGTCGAAAATCTCGATGTTGAAATTCTCGCCGGTACCCCGTTCATGGAGGTCAATGATATTGCCGTTTGGCCTGCTCGTCGCCAAGCCATTATCGAAGAGTCTACTTACCAATACGGGTCAGCCATTAAAGATTCAAGCGACAAGGCCGTTCGTCGAGCAGTAGTTCTACGGAGTCCCCCAACATCCACCACCGTCTGGCCCGGAGAATTCCTCGAGTTAGGTCTTCCTGATGATATCCCCACCGACTCTGAATACGCCCTCGAGCCAAGAATGGACGCCCCAAGTACTCAATCTGTCAAGATGTCTAACATTTGGCCTCCCCCTTGTGTCTTATCTAGTGTCGCCGGTAGAATCCGGATCCCTAACCTCACCGATCAGCCGCAGACACTAAAGCGAAACGAAGCCAAGTCAGCCCCGTGTTTGCCCCAGGGGACAGTAAGCAGACGCCAACGACGCCTCCTCGACCCCTGAAGTCACACAGTTCGCCCCAGCCTTCCACCCATTCAAGCAGTGTAAGCCTCGATCCCGCAAATCTCTTCACACCAGAGACCGTCGCCAAGTTCCGTATGGTACACGAACAGTTCGACAGTGTTTTCAATCCCCAAATCGAAGGGTACAACGGCACGTCCGGTCCGTTTCAGGCCAAGTTTAATATGGGCCCTGTTGAGCCTCCCCAGAGGCCAAGGAAAGGACGGCTACCGCAATACTCAAGAGCCAGACTCGTGTAGCTTCAGCAGAAATTCGATGAGCTGAAAGATCTTGGTGTCTTTAAACGACCCGAAGACATCGGAGTACTTAAACCCTACTTTCTTGATAAGGAAGCCTAACGGAGGTTCACGCCTCGCCACCGCCTTTGCAGAGGTGGGACGGTATGGCAAGCCGCAACCCTCCTTAATGCCAGATGTGGACTCCACCTTAAGGCTGATAGGTCAGTGGAAGCATATAATAGCAACCGATATCACCTGCGCTTTCTATCAGATACCACTAGCTCGTGAGCCACTTAAGAGCTCCTGCCCGTAAATATCAAGAATTCGGCGACAGAACCGAAATTTCATAATTCATTTTATTTCACCTAAAAGACCGCCTGGGTGAACTGTTTTAAAAAATCTCATTTAAAAGTTCCACCGCTTTTTTGTTTTTGCGAAAAATAAAAAAAAGTTCAAGATACGGCTAGACGGTCGCTTGACCACCCGGAAAAACGATGAAAAATCGTGCAACTTCAGCAAGTCGGTACGCAACAACGAGAAGCTTTCCCGGTTTGCCATTTCCTGACTTAGTAAACAATCCTTTAGTCTTCCCTAAAATGTAAAATACATGGAATTTTTTTTTTAATTTTAAGTCTGCTTATTGACCCGTCGAAAAATATGACCTTCGGGTGTTCTTGCTCGAGGTAAAATTTGGGTCAACTTCGGAGGCCTATAAAAATCCTAGAACATAAATTTCTGTAGATACTGTTAGTCAAGTTGAAGCTTAATCCTTCTAGTTCACTGTCTTAAGTTGTCTTTTTTGGCCCGCTAAAAGCGACGCGGTGACAATAAAAAATGCTCAGGGTATTTTCAACAAATTCCAACGCGGCCTGCTAAACGGCTGTCACGCAAGAAAATATCGTTTGAATATAACTCCTAGTACATGTCTTTCTGAATAAAACGACACGTCAAGTCTGAGTTTTATCTTTGTAGTTCAATGTCTCAAAATGTCTTTTTTGGCCCGCAAAAAGTGACGTGTCCAGAGCAAAAAACATCGAGGCTATTTTCACCAATTCCGTATGTCTTCGCTAAACGGCTGTCACGCAAAAGACAGCAAACTCTCGTATTTAAAACAACGGTTCGGCATCACGTTATTTATAAACTTGCTCAGAAATCGGACAGTCTCCTTTTCCTTACAACGATTATTTCCAGAGCTTATGTCTAGTTGTTTCTGGTAACATTTCATCATCTTAAAATCGCATAATATTGCACAAACAAGAAGCTCCGACTACGATGTAAACGCCCGATAAAAAGCACCGTTCAACCGCCGATCAAACAGCAACCTAAATACCTAATAACAACTTAAATCTCCTCACCTGACACCATTGTTGCTCTCTTGTTCTTCTAAGGATCCTACACCTATAGTTTCCGAGCGGGATATTTAATAAATAACTCTCTTTTTTAGCATTTCCCGCAAAAACATGAAGTTTTACGTGCTGTGACATCGCATCGATAATCAGCATAAATCAAGCAATGAAATTTGATGCACCTAAAACGATAGCGTGACGCAGACATAATCACCGCTTAAAATAGCATCGCCATCATTGAGCATTGAGCATCATTGCGCTGCCCTGCGCCGCACCCGCGCCCACCTCAGACAAGGGACCCGTCCATCCAAGAAAACCACAAACGTCAAAGACGTCAAACGGTATCTCAATGTAGCCACCATCGCCAAGGATGGCCTATTAGTCGTTAAACGTGATGAGCCACTCTCTTCTACCCGCGAGTTTAAAGTGGTTCCACGCCAGGTACTAGACGGCTTGTTAACCGCGCTGCATATCCAACTCAGCCACCCATCTGCTCACCAGCTGAAGATGGTAACACATCGCTCCCTCTTTGCTCTCGATATCGATATGGAAATAGAGCGCGTCTCCAGTTCTCGTCACCACTGCGCGTCCCTTCGCAATTCTCCCCATACCGTTGTCGAGCAGACTACCACCGCTTCCCCGGAGGTGATTGGCATCTCATTCGCAGCTGACGTATTCAAACGGAACCGCCAACTTATCCTTGTCGTGCGAGAATGCGTCACCTCATTCACAACAGCGACACTCCTCGACGATGGGCGCCATCAAACACTAAGCAACCATTTATTGAGACTATGCATCGAGTTACGCCCCATTGACGGCCCACCCGCCGTCATCCGAACTGATCCGGCCCCGGGATTCAAGGCGCTAACTAACGACGAGCTCCTACAAAAACACCGGCTTGCCGTCGAGATCGGCAGGATTAAGAACACTAATAAGAATCCTGTAGCCGAACGAGCCGTCCAAGAACTAGAAAGTGAACTTCTACGACAGGACCCCTCGAATGGTCACGTGTCCCCACTAGCACTCTGCACCACCACCGCCACTTTGAACGCGTGTATCCGTAACCGCGGCCTGTCAGCAAGAGAATTGTGGTACCAACGTGACCAGTTGTCTAACATCCAACTACCAGTTCACCGGACAGCACGAGCAGCGTATCGGCAACCATCCCCACAGCGAGCGATCAAAAGCTCTTTCAGGCAAAATCGCCCAACCACCCGCCTTGCACATAGGTGATTTAGTCTACTTGCACGGTGATCGGAACAAGTCTAGCGCCCGAGATCGCTGCTTAGTTGCATCTGTGGAGGGAAACTGGTGCAATATCAATAAGTTCCGTGGTACACAACTACGAAATACCTCGTATAGAGTAAAGCGCAACGAGTGTTACAAGGTTCCCTCTGACATCGAGTCCCACCCAAGTCGGTACCCCACAAACATCTCCGACGACGAAGAGACGCCTACGGCTTCTCCAGCTCGCCCGCCATCACCGCAACCACTGGCAGTCCCTCACGAGATCTCAGTGCCTCCAACTGATGTAAACTACCCAATGGTAGACCCTCCCGACGTCACCCAGCCCGAGATGATACCTCCTATGATGCAGCCTGACGCGAGGTTCCGCTGGGACAAGACACTGCCAATGAGAGCGAGTTCTTGCGCAGATCATCTCGTCCCCGTCGTCGTCCGCGTTATCTCGATGACTTCGTTACTGACTTTTAGTTGATCCATTTAGACATAGCAGGCACGTCGTGCATTTATACTATTATTAGAGTATTGTCTCAGTTTTACAGTTTGCCATAGTGCATGTACAGCCATTGTTACTCTAGGCATGTTGAAACCCCACACGGGAAGAAAGAAGAACAAGTAGTTGCGCCATTATGGTTAGCCTTGCGTTGTATTCTAATCTGTTATTCATTGGCGCTCAGCAAACGGACATATTTCTTGCCGGATCTTGATTATAATTTTTCCCACTTCGTAGACTTTTAAAACATTAATTTAATACTTTAATACAGTTCTCATCTATAGACATTTTGCATCGATATCGTTACAAAAAGTTTGGTCACGCTAGTTTTCAGAAGTAGATCCGTATTTACTCCGCAGCCTCAGCGCTCGTGATTTCATTTACCCAAAAATTTTATTTCGCTAATTTGAAGAAAAAAGAATGCTCTGTCAGACTAAATAAGCTTTGTCGATAAAAGCCATGTACCAGACCGTCTTTTGAGCACTTAAAAATGTGCTAAATTTTGGCCTTTTGTTTAGCAGTGTCGAGTCCACAACTTCAATAATTTCGTATAATATTTTTTGCCGACCAAATCGCATTCTAATTAGCTCTAATTATACTGGAAAGAAAGTACAAATACGAGGTGCAATTATATAAACACAGCAAAATCTGCGTGACAATGCGCCTTTAAATGGCCCAAAATCAAGCGAAAATAGAGGCACATTTTGGCAAAGTTTGGCGACAACCGGTTGCTATGGTAACGAGATATTACGTCATAAGTAACATGTGGTCAAGCCATTTTTGAAGAAAAATGCATGTTTTTCACCTTTTGTCAGCGAAAAAACATATTAAATGCTACCAAAAGCATCAAAATGTTTGATTGTATGTTATTTTACAACTCTAGCAAACAATATTTGCAATTTCCGCATTTTCCCGATAAATTTGAATCTTTAGTGAAATCCAAGATGGCGGCCGCCTTGGCAGCCATTTTGGATGACGCCACGGACCCCCAGCAGCGTTACAACCCGTAATATTTACCTTATCTTGTAGAGCACATCGCGGGCTATCGATTAGATGTAAAATATTTCCGAAATATTGCAACATCGCAAAAACCCAAGGGGAGGGGGGGGGTTGCAACAACTCCCCCCCCCCGTTGTACCACGGTTGGGGTATACGTTTGTGTGTACGTCCGAGGGTTAATATAAACTTTATTGAACCATACAGATCAATATGGCTCTGAAAAATATGCGCTAGTGGAACAAATCTCAGCCGCCACAATATCATAAGCCTGTAGTTCGTCTCAAGATCCAAGTACAGTAACACACCATTCAAAAAGGTCAAAAAGAGAATGGTTTACCTGTGGTTTATCCAATGATAACACTTAAAAAAAATCGTTTGGTTGATCAACGTTTTCAATCGGCTGTGACCTTGGTTGAAAAATACTGTAACCGACCGCTGTACTGTCGTTTTCGCAGGATTTACTGCTGTGAAGCTGTTCTGCTCTGCTCGCTAAAAATAATGAAAATGCGGAGTTCTCGTTTGACTTAACTATATTCAAACATTGAATAATGATGAGGTGTCCGACTAATTACGGTCAAGAGAAATAAGATCATTAACTCTTGTTACGGTACAAATCAGGGAAGCGTTATTCGGCAACTGAAGGAGCACTGGACTGGCATCGCGAAAGTAACAAATGATATCTCACTGTGTTATACCAAGTGCACGAACTGCTATAATATTTTCATGTTTTAGACGTTAACAAGAACAAAATTAAAGCGTTTGGAATTAACAGAATTAACAAAAGACAATCATGATTTTTTAAACTGCAAGAGGTACAATTTATAATACCTTAGGGACCGTTCATTTTTTATGAGATGGGGGGGGGGGGGGGGGGGGCTGGTGGGATTTGGAGGAGTATTATTTGGAAATTGAATGATCTCCCCCTCCCCCCTCAGCTATCCAGTTTTTTTCGCATTACCCCCCCCCCCCACCCCCCTCATAAGGGTAACTTTTTTTGGATGACCCCTCCCCTCCCCAAAAGAAAAAAAAAACACGTTGGCGTTTTAAACAGGTACGTTTATAGCGTTATATATCTTGCTATCATTTTTAACTGTTCCTTTTTTAACTGCCAATGAACATGATTACAATTAAATATTTTTTGAAATGTGCTTGTTATGAGATGAATATTTACAAATGCATAGAAAGCTGCTTTTTACAAATTAAAAGAATGAAAGTCAATTTCGGATCTCCTAGTAATGGCTCGTCCTGAGGGTGTTGTGGCAGGCCTCTCATCAGCTTCAGGAACTTTCTCGTCTGCAGCGATGGTTACAAAGTAGTGACAGGCCTGCACGACTCATATGGCAAATAAAGAATGAATGAATGAATGAATGAATGAATGAACTCCCGCTGTTCACCAATGTTATATTCTCGCCTTTAGAGTTTCGTTCTAACGGGTATGTCTTTAAGCAATTTACCCCTTTTATAGGGGATAATGGGAGCCACTTTATATATCTCCCTCAGCAACGGTTGGTTCTGTATTAAATGCCATTTTATATCCATAAGGATTTTATTTAAATTGGACACCGCTGGGTGATATTATGTGACAAAAGGTAGAATTTTCTTGTACCCTTTTTCCTTCTGTTGAAGGGCCGACTTTCTCTCTTTGAATTTCATTTCTGAGAGGACTTTATGTTCCAGAGTATCTGGATACCCTCTCACATGAAGGTGTAATTTGAATTTTCTTATATTATTTCTTCAAACGTTATTTTTGAAGAGTTAGTTCGCAGCAGCCTAAGTGCCTCGCCTTTTATAAAGCCTTTACTGAGCCCTGGTGGGTGGTTGAAAGAGAAATGTGTGTACCGAAATGTTTCTGTTGGCTTGTAATGGGGCGTACGTCGAGGATAGACATTTCTTTAAATCTATCACCTTTGTAGACAGACGTATCCAAGAAAATAGTTTCTTTCACTGAGATCTCAGCAGAAAGTGATATCTGTTAACCTGTTCAATGAACCCATTTATTTCCTCTATGCTGGTGTTCCATAAAGAGAACACTTTATATTTTCGACACGAGTGGTTTGTTTCGTTCTGACTTAAGATTTCGGTCTCAACCGCTGCCATGAAAATGTTGGCAAAAGCCACTGCCATTTTCGTTCCCATAGCGGTACCACGTGTTTGGAGATAATTCTCTCCATTAAACTGAAACGAATTCCTGTAGGATAAATCTTAGCATTTCTTTGAGGAAATAGGTTGGGATGGGAGGTCTGTTTCTATGGACATTTTTGTATGCTTTGCATTCGGTGGTAATTCCTTCCTCCTGCGGTATGTTTGTATACAGACTAGTCACATCCATAGATACAAGGATGGTGTTTTCTTGGACTTTCGTCTTCTCTAGGAAGTTGATAAGGTCTGTTGAAGATACGAGGTTTGTAGTTTGGCTATAGGCTGAAGTTGACTGTCTAACAGCATTCACTTATAGTAATTCTTCGAATAGGGCAAGTAGTGAACGCATTGAACTCCGTTAGTCAGCTTTCTATAATGAGGTATTGTACTTAAAAGGGTAATGTCACGGCGATTTTGGTCTTTTTTGCTCCAGTTAGTACTAAACGATTGCCTTGTACCTTTGGTCTTACACGAATGCTCTTAGAACATTGAAAATAAAATAACAACTGATTCCTTGAAGGGAAATTGGAGCATAACTAGATTTAAGCGATTTTTCCAAGACTCACAGCTCAGAACTTGAACAAATTGGCCAATTTTTACAAGTTGCAATCCATTTCCATCCGAGCCATCTGCAACGAAAAACGCTAACTTATAGTTTCAGTGCACTAATATAACAGAAGATCTATAACAAATTCGGAGCATTATTTGTAGGTTTCCATCGATATAAATATATTTTGTAACCTTTCAGAGAGATGCTAAAAATAGCTGACATTGCCCCTTTTAAAAGTATTGTATAGCATCAAATTTTTGCGGTAGTTTTATCTAGTACTTTTAATGACAGCAACAAACCGACTCATATATACGCAAAAAAGATCACATTTCACAAGTTAAAGTCATTAACAGTTAAAGCACTGCTATTTAAACTGAGTTCTTCTACACAAACGTTGGCAACATATTTTCTTGTTAGCTTTGGAACTGTTTTACCATTTAACAGATGTTTGTATTTTGTGAATAAAGCAAGAGATTTTCTCAAATTCCGTACCAATTTTTACCTCCAGAATTTTGCCCGGCCCCCCCTTTATCTTCATTTTTTTGGGGACAGCCCCCCCTTTAAAGCCATTTGTTTTCGCATGGCCCCCTCTCAAATCCCACCAGCCCCCCCCCCCCCCACCTCATAAAAAATGAACGGTCCCTTACAACGTAATTTTTACTTAGCAGTAAGCTCGTGGCTTTATGTTAGATAATTTGAATTTGAATTTGTCTTGTACCTGAAAGTAATCTGGTTTTCAAGAAGCTCTAAACGAAGCAATAGCTTTTTCTCAGTCAATGGAAGTTTTCAGGAATCTTCCTCCTTCTCCTATTTTATCCGTTTGAAGCTCCAGAATATTTTGGAGATACTCTAGAATCAAGAGTCCAGTAAAAAGTGTTTGTAATCAACGAAAATTTCGGTCAGTGAAAGAAAAATCACTTCCTCAAATGATCTAGTTATACGAGGGACAGGTGTCCGCTCATTCAATAAGAAAAGTGCCGCTTACCTCTCATGTTCATCTTTTTTCTGATGTGTACATATATACGTGTTTATTTATTCAAAATAGCAAAAACTACGTGAAACACAAAAGAATATCTTAAAAAATCTTCGCATTCACACGATTAAGTAATTTTGTCTTCTGAAAATTCTGATAAAACAGCGAATAAATGCTATTTCGCGAATTCCCACCATCTTGTTTAGCCGCGTTTACTTGAGAGAGCCTCGTATGACTATATATTCCCCGCCATGACCGCATTTGAACCGAAAACGCTCAAAAATGTGTTTCATTGGGACACCTCAACCAAATCAACTAAAATCGGTTAAGGTCGAAACGGTAAGATCCCAACAGAACACGACCAAAGTTGCACAATTATCACGCTATCTCCTCAGTTTCATGTGAAAACCTACTTGAATTGCCTACAAGAGTAACCTATGTTGGGAAACGTGTTCGCTAAATGAGAGCAAAGAAATACATTTTAGCAATAAAAAGTATGGTTAACCGATTGATATTACCCGTGGTCACACTACACGCTTTTACCTAAGGAAAAACGATTTACCTAGGGCACATTCACCAGAAATTTCCCGAGGTAAATTCATCTAGGGTTTCATTTTCCCCAGGTAAAGAAATCCAGAAAGGTCACACTACTTGTGTGAAAGGCGGAAAGGCGGCAAAATTACTTTGGACAACACGCGCCGCTTTTTAAAATACAAAATTAGTTTCACAGCATCACATATTTACGATTCTGTCATCAACGCTTCGCCGACGAGCGTCTATTGTTTAGCTACCTTGGGATTTGAATATACCCTTGCTCTCGCTTTGGGGTAGCTGTCAAGGGAAACTCTATTGTTCTCGTGATATTTCACCCAGGTAAATTACCTAGGGAAAAATCGGTCACACTTGAAAAATTCAGTTTCCCTAGGGAAAATGTCAACAAGTCAAGTTTCCCTAGGGCAAAAATCTGTAGTGTGACAACGGCTAATTTGTGCAGTTTTCTGTTTCACCATAGTTAATCGAGGGACTGGTTATGAAACCTTGCAGACTTCAATAGCGATAACAAAGGAGCTACAATTTATGTTGAACCGTACTTGACCGTGCACATCTTTTGTTTTTTGATCACACGCTATGACTGAATAACTTAATAGCAACATTTATATTTGTCAGTTGCTCGAACAAAAGTTCAACATCTATTTTGTTGTGCACGGTCAAGGCCGAAAAACGAGAACAAAAACATTGAACAGACATTTCTCAGGTTTCATAACCCTTGCAATTTATTAACCGTCGGACGTACACGCAAACTTATACAATTGCAATATTTCGGAAATATTTTACATCTAATAGATAGCCCGCGATGTGCTCTACAAGATAAGGTAAATATTATGGGTTGTAACGCTGCTGGGGTCCGTGACGTCATCCAAAATGACCGCCAAGACGGCCGCCATCTCGGATTTTACTAAAAATTCAAATTTATCGGGAAAATGTGGAAATTACAAATATTGTTTGCTAGAGTTGCAAAATAACATACAACAAGAGAAAATAACTGGACAGAGAGGGAGTCTCCCAGTAATGGGTTTGGGATATCTTAATTGCAAAAAAGTTATTTTTAGTAACAATGCGGACCAATGCGGAAACATTTTCCGGTGAGCCGGTTGACTTCCGGAAGGCTCGCTTTCTTGAATCAGCGCGTCAAATCGAGGCGAAGTCAACAAATTAAAACAATGGCGACCATCGCGGTGGTAATTTTGCATGTGAAAAAGAAAGTAAAATGGTCCTGTTTGAGCAAAGAACGTTATATAGTACCACAGCGGCTGGATACACAGATCTCCATCTATCTTAAAACACAAACTGTTGCAACTGAAGCGGTAAAAAGGGGGCTGGACAATTCAACTTACCAGACAGATGCCAATCAACCATCCACTCCAATCTCTTGTAAGCGTCGTTTCTAAAAGTTTAAAGTCGCTTTGCTCGATCGATGGCCAGCCCATACAAAGTTTTCAGACATGAAATAGTTGTATACTGTAGAATTCAAAGTTGTTGTGTTTTCGGTAGCTGAAGGATAGAAGGATGCTCTTCTGGGAAAATCACTTTTTAGGGATTTCAACACGGCAAGGAGCTAAAAATGCTAAAACCGTCTCGCATGCATGCATGCATGTTTTGATTCCAAAATTAAAGTCCTTAAGCTTTTATACGTTTAGAAGGACTTTGTCAGGTGCAACTTCTTTCCATGGAAAATGGATATCAGTTCTGTTGAGGTCAGCTACCAAGAAACTCTATACTGACAAGTTAGAGGTTATTAGAGCCAAAGTGTACTTACAATTTCTGGAAAAGTGATTGAATTTTCGTTTTTCGATGGGCCGCGTGTTTTAAGTTTAATTCTTGCGTAGTTAGTTTTCATCTAAGCTTATACTTGGCCGTTATTGACTTCGAAAAAAATCCAGTATACTTGTATTATTTTATTTTTTAAAAGCGAATAAATAAAACACACTTTTCTAGTGATGTCACCTTAATTAATTTATTGAACTTTGTGATAAAAGGCCACCATTTCTTTTTAGTAAACTCGCATGTGCCATCGATCCTTTGTTTGTCAAAGTACAGTTTAACCTCAGTTTCAAAGATTGCTGAACATGGTATCACGACGTCAAAAACTTAAATGGTCTACTCTAGACTAAAGGCAATTAATATTATTAAGTTTTGTATTTAAGTTTAAATAATTTTCTAAGTTTCAATACAAAAATGCATTATATCCAAGGCCACGTTTTTTAATAAATGAAAACTACGGAGATGCCTTGTTTGGAAGCGCCGTCGTTTACACGCTTTCTATTTAAGCTTGCCTTTTTTATATAAGCCTTTAAAAAGATGGATCGGACATCTTCATTCGCCTTGTCCAAGTTATGTTTCATAAAAATCAATCAGTTGTTTTTCTGAATGTTGCTTTGATTGGATTATAACTGGTCACTGAGAATTTTAAGGACTTAAACAAACACCGCGCGGGTCTAAACACAATTTTTAGCTTCACAAAAATGTTTGCTGGCCTTTCCTTGGATTTTTGTTCCAAAACGATGCCTGTTTGTTTTCGCCATTGCAGTATCGTCTGAATTTCAGTTAAAAAATAAAGTTTTTATTCATTTAACAACTGCTGGGGAAAAGTAGACCTGCAAAGTTCCTTCGAACTGAGTGACCAACTTCAGGAATATTTTCCGGTTAAGTTAGCTGTGACCTCACTGACCTGGGATAAAAGACATCAAAGATATTACAAAATTCTGTTAGTATGAACCAGCAAATACCAAAGTAAAACTGTGGCCGTGGAGACATGCTGAGGCTACAAATTGAAGCCAAGATCTTGTTATGTTTGGCACGAAAATGACGAAGAAAACGAATTTCAGAAAGTCTGAAGTGAATATTTTGGTTTACTCACGAAAATATCGATTTTGGATCTCCTTTCACTTCTTAGATTACAACCAAACTTCAATGAAAAATAAGCCAGTGGTGTTAACCGTATTAAAAAGAGGCATCTTTAAATAAAATCCAAGAAAAAGCCAGAAAACTTTTTTTGTGAAGTCGGACGCTGAAACTCGCGTTGTTTGTTAACACGCGAAAATAAGTCCTTTCTCTGAAACTATTTTGGCGAAATAATCCAATAAAAGCAACCTACAGAAAAGGATCTAATCGATTCGTTTATGAAACATAAATGTGACAAGGCGAATAAAGATGTCCATAGACATTTATACAAAAAATACCAAATACAAAGCGTGTAAACGGCGGTACCTTCCAAGCAAGGCATCGATCCGCTCTTCGAAATCATTCACTGAAAAAAAAAATGGCCTTGGGTGGAATTTAAGATCATTTAAGTGTATAGTCAATGCATTTTGGCCTTAGCTACAATTCTTATTGATTCCCTTCATTTTCTAGATTAGGTCATTTAAGTTTTTTGACGTCGCATACAGTGTCAGCCAAACTTTCTGATCTTTTGTCTGACAAAGGGGAGGCCGCGATTTAAAAAAGTCATACTAAAAAGAATTGGTGGCCTTTTATCACAAAGTTCAATAAATTAATTAATGTGAGATCACTAGAAAAGTGTGTTTTATTTATTCGCTTTTTAAAAATAAAATAATACAAGTCTTCTGGATTTTTTCGAAGTCAATAATCCAAGTAAGCTTATAGATGAAAACTAACTACGCAAAAATTAAACTTAAACACGCGGCCCCCCGAAAAAAGAAAATTCAATCACTTTTCCAGAAATTGTACTTACACTTTGGCTCTAAATAACCTCTAACCTGTCAGTATAGAGTTCCTTGCATTGGTAGCTGACCTCAACAGAACTGATATCCATTTTCCATGGAAAGAAGTTGCACCTGACAAAGTCCTTCCAAACGTATAAAAGCTTAAGGACTTTAATATAGAAAACAAATCCATGCATGCATGCATGCGAGCCGGTTTTAGCATTTTTAACTCTTTGCCGTGTTGAAATCCCTAAAAAGTTATTTTCCCAGAAGAGCATCCTTCTATCCTTCAGCTACCGAAAACATAACAACTTTGAATTCTACAGTATACAACTATTTCATGTCTGAAAACTTTGTATGGGCTGGCCATCGATCGAGCAAAGCGACTTTAAACTTTTAGAAACGACGCTTACAAGAGATTGGAGTGGATGGTTGATTGGCATCTGTCTGGTAAGTTGAATTGTCCAGCCCCCTTTTTACCGCTTCAGCTGAAACAGTTTGTGTTTTAAGACAGATGGAGATCTAATCTATGTATCCAGCCGCTGTGGTACTATATAACGTTCTTTGCTCAAACAGGACCATTTTACTTTCGTTTTCACATGCGAAATTATCACCGCGATGGTCGCCATTTTTTTTAATTTGTTGTCTCCACCTCGATTTGACGCGCTGATTCAAGAAAGCAAGTATTCCGGAAGTCAACCAGCTCACCGGAACTGTTTCCGCATTGGTCCGCATTGTTACTAAAAATAACTTTTTTGCAATTAAGATATCCCAGCCAAGGCCCCTAGACTCCCTCTCTGTCCAATTATAATCTCTTGCATACAATTAAACATTTTCATGCTTTTGGTAGCATTTTATATGTTTTTTCACTGAAAACAGGTGTAAAACACGCATTTTTATTCAAAAATGGCTTGACAACATGTTACTTACGACGTCATATCTCGTTACCATAGCAACCGGTTGTCAAATGTGTCTTAAGGATAAATGAACAGCTACTGAAAACGGCATGTGCTAATCGTAAATGGTCTTGAAAATATCGGAGAAAAACCTCACTGGGGGGCGGGGTGGCAACCCTCCCCCCCTCCCCCCGACTTGTACGTCCGAGGGTTAACATTCGTTTTCTACATACATACATACTGTCAATTATTACCGTTGATGCATGACCGGTCGACCGTAACGAAAAATGCTCCCCGGAAGATGTAAACAACAGGAAAAGCTCAAATCACAAACTTCTCGGCTCGCCAGCGGAGTCGATTTTGCCAGCATCTATATGAAATATTCCATGGAATCGCCAACTCTAGTCGTCGAATTTTTTTCGATGCAAACTTTCGAAGCCGATAAAACGTCCAACGCCAGCGGAGCTCACCAATTTAATATGCCCGATGCCAATCAGATTTACAAGCGAAGAAACTAATTCTAAGGTAAAAATCGACGGATAAAATGAACTTTCTGAATTCCTCTCCTGTATCCATCTTCTTCGATTAAAAATCCTTTCTCGCCAGCTATCCGAATAAAATTTCTCGCCATTGAACTCTCCGAATCAAACTTGCGGGAATCTCTCAACGCGCTAAAATAACACCAGATTCAACTCGCTCCGTGTTAACCCCGCCTCCCACTGAGATGATTGACGGAACAGAAAAAAACAGATAGTTCGAGATAGTGGGCTCTAGTGTACTTGATGCTGTATATAAAGAGTATTGAATAAAAGTGAAAGTCAACTTACAACCTTGTTTGTCCCCAGACGTTCATGTGTGAAAAAGACAAAAAAATTAGTATAGGTAATCACATGATTTCGAGTGCAATTTGGAATAAATGAGCACGAGTAAATTTTTCAAAGACTACAAATTGCACGAGCCGCTTCGGCGAGTGTAATTTGTGGTCTTTGAAAAATTTACGAGTGCTCATTTATTCCAAATTGCACGAGAATAATCATGTGATTACTTGTTAATAATATACATGCAAAAATTTCTGTCACGCTGCGATTGTTTTCATTACAAAAATTCACTTTGCCACGCTTCGATTACTCCACTTCAGATTGGTCGAAATTTTGACAGGTGAATTCATGCGTGAATATTCATGCACTCTCTACAAGAACTGCATCACAAGTTTTTCGTCTATTTCTTAGCCACTGTTAGAAACTTTGTAAAAGAACGAAGCAAAACATAGATGTCGCCATGGTTTTGCTCTTATCCGCAGGCTGGTATTGTTGAAAGGTTTCGACGTACGCTGCCGCCGTTTTGTTTATTCAGTTATTTACGCCGGATCGGAAAAATCTTCAACGCTCTTGACGACTTTGAAAGCTAAAACAACGAGGTGAAAGCTTCCAAACGGTTTTTTTGTCAGCACAGGAGAATGTTTAATCACAGGTCTGAGTTCATTTGCTCCACAGGACATTACCGAGGTTAGATTTAGACGCTTTTATGGCGCCTTTTTACTTTCTTGTTGTAATGGGTGGACATTTCTTTCAAGCTAGAGGCCTTTAAATCACTTTGGCAGCTCCTTAACTCCCGATACTTGAACAGTTAATTCTTTCTATTTTAAACGTAAACAGTTATTGTTTATTGTAATTATATTGTTTAATTAGATTCTTAGGTTAGCATTTGTTTTAACTCCAGCGTAAAATTCATCACGGATTTTCGTAGGCGCCTCATTGATTCTCCGCTTCGTTTTCTTTGTTGACTTGTACTCGTGTCCTTTTTTTCTAAAGTCTCCTAGTATTTCTCAGAAATTAGAACTTTTGTCAGTTTTCGTATTTTGAATCAGTTTTCTTTCAAGACTTTCTATTAAAATTCCGTTATACTGTTTGAATCTTGTTTAATTTGTGTCCGCCATTTTGTTTCTGCATGGCTCGAAATCTGTTCAGCCATCCTAACTGTCAATCATTTTAATTTCAACTTTTTGCACTCAATTTCACCTTTTTGCACTCAATTTCAACTTTCTGCACTGTTTGGGATTAATTGACATTCTCTCAGCTAATCAGAGTGCAGAAATTTTTGCATGTATATTATTAAGTTAGTTATGAGAAGTTCAGTTTAAAACCTTAAAGTGGTTTCACAAATGTTACCAGTGAAATATAAATTGGACAATTAAATAGACACTAGTAGACACTAATTTCATTGTTTTATTTTGTTCTCTTTTGACTATTTACCAATGACTGGTAAAGTTTGTTTCACGGGTTTTGTGAAATCACTCTAACTACAGAACGAGAATAATTAGGGGATCGACTATTTACCGAGTTAAGAGTTGAGTTGAGTTCGAGTTGAATTTGAGTTGAGTTTGAGTTAAGTTTGAGTTAAGTTTGAGTTACCGTTTTTACTTAAAACGTCGTTAATGGTAGAACAAGATCTTTTTTTATATAAAGAAAAACTGATAAAAAATAGTATGACAGACAATAAAACCGTCTTTTCGCATTTCAGGAATGATAAAGTGAAAATTTTACATTCTAATGCACTGTATTGTCTCTATCCGACTTCCTACCGTTTTGTTCGCGTAGTTTTTTAGTTGTCGTTTTCCAGACATTATGTCATTTTTCTTAGCAGCTTGTTGATATTTTTTCGAGCGCTTTCGCTTCCTCTTTCAGTTTAATATGTCGGGGACCAAAGAAGAAACACCGAAGAAATCACTCAAATGTACCGTCGCGCCGAAATGAATGTCACTGCACTGTGTGAATTATTTTCGCAAGAACTGATCAATCAAGTTTGCGAATCGACAAACAAACTATTAAAGCACTGGAACTTCGGATTGATAGGAGAAAATTATTAAGTTCTGATCAGAATACTGGATTTGATTTTTTCAATCAAGCTAAGTGAAAGACGTTTTCATTCAGGAAAATGCAAAACAAACATGCTATCAAATTACATTTAGCACGCAATTTGCATACATCTCGGGGTTGAGTTTTTGCAGCAAACTTTAGAAGAAATTGTGTGAACCTTTACTGGAAATTATTCACACTACATAAAATGTACGGATTTTTCATAAAGGAACTCGCTCAGATCGGAAATATTTTATTTTGAGGTGGTATTTCGGTTTTACCCGAACGAGTTCATCGTGTCACGCAATGTGATTTTGTTGAGACAAATAAACTTTGGTGAAGAAAAACAGCCGCAAATTGGCGATTGCTGGGTACATTTTAATCCTCAAGGTAAAACATCTATTTTTCATTTATGCAGATTTTCCTCCCTGTCATATTTTTCTGGCCTGGCTAGAACACTGGTGATTGAATATTTGGTTGGTCACAGGATTGCTCAATTTCCCGCACAATTTGCACCAAAACTCCCGCACAATTTTTTCCCGCAACCTGTCAGAATCCCTGTAATAAAATTAGCTCCCACCACCAGCACAACCTTTCAGTTTGGTCAGTATAACCTATCACACGACGTGGGAATATAGTATCAAATAAGCTAAACTAAAAGACAAAAACAAAGTCGAATTTCTCTCGTACCTGGAAAATAATGATTGGGGATCAAGGATCGAGGAACACGGATCAGGGAACGGGTATCAATGATAAGGATCAAGAAAACAGTTAAAAATAAAAAGTCAAAAATTAAAGATAATGAATAAATAAAATCTTAATCTTTCTTTCCTTCTATCGCGCTTTCTTAAATAGGACTGATTGATTCAGGCTTTTATTTATTTACGATTCCTTAGCTCTAAAATTCGAAAATTGTTTTGCCGTAGGGTTCTGGGCTTCAAACATAGACCATGAAAGACCGAAAACTTCAAGGATCGGATGGAATTTTTTGTGTAAAATAAAAACAGGTAATATCGAAAAACACAAATGAAAGTTTGCTTTAAAAAGCTGTGACCGAACGCCGATGGATCAAGGAATAATATGTACTTATTGACTGAGTGGGAGGGCCGGACGGGAAAATATTTGGGTCGAGGTCATGGCGTCATCCCGTCCGGCCCGACCTAACTCAGTCAATAAGCATTTTATCATATGACCACCACAGCGCTTCAATTTTCTTTCAGTTTTAATTTCATTCAGTTTTCTCCCGTGGTAACGGCTTTCGCTTCGCGCGCATTTTCCAAGAGCCAATGAAATTACACCATTCATTTGAGAAGCCAGTAAAGTGTATTTGAACCATGCAAACTTCAATTTACAGAATATTCTTAAAAACAGAAGTGTAATCCGAGCGTTAAATTCGTTAAATTCAGAGAAAATGTCAACGAAAGTTGAATTCAATACGTCGGGAAATCTTAATAACGCACCGAGAATGATTACAAAGAAATTGTTTACAATATTTTCGCTAATCCTCTTCGTCTGACGACTGGATCACATGGCGACGTTTCTTCGGAGCTGAAATGCTCGGAGCTTGATCTGGTTAGCTGAAGGCTTCAGGAAGGCAAAGATTCTGGATATTTATCACCCCAATGCTTGCTCCCGAAAACAGGCCATGTGTTTGGATGGACCCTTGGACGATACTGCCACTTGACTCAGTTTTCGGTGCGTCTGGCTTCGTGGGCTTGAAATTCTCTTTTCCACTGAGTATTTGTGACATCTGGCGCTGTTGTTGATGCGATGCCACGGCATAGCTATCCAGACTTTTAAGGCTTTTGTGGCCACTCAACTGTGCTACATCGTTGTGGGACACTCCTGAATCAAGAAGGGTCTTGATGCACGTCTTTCTCACAGAATGGTTTGTAAATTTCCCGCTCGTCGACATTGGCAAGTCCTTCATGGCGCTTGACAGAAACTCACCGATTTTATTTTTTCCCAGTGGACTGTTTAGGTACCATATTTGATCGTCAGGTTTTCGCCGGTGACGAACAGCCAGGAAGAATGGGCTTTCCGGTGTTTTGGCCTCTTGTGGTCGCCTGTTAATAAACTCTTTAAAACAAGACACTGGGCATTTCCTGTCGCCTGTTTCGTACGCTATTGGACGGAAAGATCTTTGATGCTCATTTTCATCGCCATGGCGGGTCTTGCTCTCCCTTTCAGTTATCCACTCCAGGTACTCTTCACCACTTGCTTAATTTTTTTTCAAAATGATGTCACCGAATTTCATCTGCCTTGCCTCATGTCTGGCGCGGTGGCCGAAGTAAGCAAAAACCACATCGTGCGCGAAAGCACTTCAGGATCATGGACGCCGAACTTATTTTCTTCAAAGATGCGCTCAATATCTTCGTTTGTCAGGGCTACGGTGGCATTTGGTTTGTTTCCTTTCCCATGTTTCCTGAGTTCACGGCGCTTTGACTTTAGGACTTCCCTCGACACTTTGAATTCTTCGTCCTTGAGGATGTTTATCTTTGCGTTGTTGTCATCTAAGTAGCGCGGGATGCTTCGTGAGAAGGAGGACATTGTGTCAGGTTCGTATTCTGTGTTGTCCTTTTTCTTCGCTGAAATGTAGAAATTACACAGAAAACAGTCGAGCTCAGTCGGGGGAATTTCTGTAAGCTTTCGCTTTTCACCACATTCTAAAAAAAATCTGTGAACTACGTTCATGTCATATGTTGTTTTCTTGACAGTGTTTCCTTGCTGTTGACTTCTAATAAAAGTATGAACTTCTTCATCTGTGAGCAGTTTTGACTTTTTGTTTTCAATTTGGACATTAGTTGGCTGTTGAAGAAGTTCCAAATCGGTTAGCTCTTCAGGGTAGTAAAATTCGCTTTCGGAATGTTCACTTTCATCGCACATTTTGAAAAACGAAGATTTTTACGGCAACAAAACTGTTTCAGTTCGACATCTAGCGGGAATCCTCGCAGGGCCGGACGGCTTTTTCCGGCCCGCTCACGTCATACACGTACGGCCCTCATACGGGACTTTCATCAATGGTTCTGCAAAGAAAAGGCTTGCAGGGCCGTACGGGTCATATGATAATAGGATATATTGATTCAGGCTTATAAGAAGATGGTCTTTACGTGCTTGTTGACGAAAATCTTTTTTTGTGTTTCAGGCAAACATACGTCTTTGTTTAGCTTTGAAAATCACATCACCGTTTGTCGCGTGCAATTTTTTGTGTCAGTAACAGACACTACTGTGATTGGATAGACCATTTTACACCCGTTTTCACTCCCTTATTTGGCCTAAACGGGTATATGCCGCCCAACAGGGTATGGTTTTCAGTGTCTTGTGTCTTAACAGTGTATACAATTTCACTATTTAGCGTCTTCAACAGGGTGTCTTTCCGAAATATACTATAAAAGCAAAGACCGATACCACGTAGATACAAATTTTGAAAGGTGTACTATATTTCGGCTGGCCAAACCAGCCTTCTTCAGGTACAATGAGGTAAAATTCACATTGGCTTTTTATTTATAGTTGACATGTATACGTAACAACGGAAATACGTAGGGCTACGCCTAGAAAAATAACAATGATAGATAGAAAAAAAAATAGCTGAGTAATGAAAAATATACAGAAAATAATGAAAGGAAACTAATACAAAAGTGAATAATTAGTATATTTCTTCGCGAATATTGAGGCCGTGAGGAACAAGTGTTTTGCCTTTAGAAATTAAAAAAGCTTCTTTGGCCTTACGTATTGAGTCTCGGTTAGAGAAAATTTTTTTCAGCGGGGATTAGTTGTATGTCATTAGCAGTGTGATTAGGTAAAGTCGCACTCGGGCCACGATGGCCCACACGGCCGGAGCTTAACCCGGTTTCCGTAGCATGAAGCAACTAGGAATATTGCTACTCCCCCCTGGATGGGATGCTAGTCCATCGCAGGGTTACCCCCAGCATTTTGTCGCCGGTACCCATTTATACACCTGGGTGGAGAGAGACAGTGTGGAGTAAAGTTTCTTGTCTAAGGAAACAACACGACGGCGGAGACCAGGCTCGAACCACCGACCCTCAGGTTGAAAGTCCGACGCGCTAACCACTAGACCACCGTGCCGTGATTAGGAGAGGAGAGAAAATGTTCAGCGGCTGTCGTAGGTTTAGACTTGGTGTTAGGATTATCTATAGTACGGCGGTGCTCATTAAATCTGTCTTTTAAGCGTCGTTTGGTCGTTTGGTCTCCCCAATATATTGTAAATTACAGCGGTTACATTGAGAATATTTTTGCGAGTCTAAAAAATCACCAACTCAATCAGATTAAAGCAAATAAAAAACTTAAATTTTATTCGGTCTTTAAAAATGAAACGAAATACTCCGATTTTATTAACCATATCAAAAATCCTGAACATAGACAAATTACTTCTAAATTTAGGATAGGGAATCACACCTTAAGAATTGAAAATGGACGATTTACAATCCCTAAAACTCCTGAACACCTTAGAATTTGCACTCACTGTACACTTAATTCAGTTGAAGATGAAATGCACTTTTTATTTCACTGTATGTTATATGATGAATCACGAAATACCCTTTTTGAGAAAATTATTAAACAAAATAGATTATTTCAAAAACTGAATTGTCATGAGAAGGTTTTATTTCTTTTCAACAATACTGACCCATATATTAGCAGGTTGACTGCTGCTTTTGTCACACAAGCAATGAAAACAAGAGCAAAACATAGTTAGTAATACTCGTCATTGTTTTAAAAATACATGAATATACATTTTATTCTACTTAGATTTCTTTATTGTAATTAAACTAATTTTAATTTCCTTATTGTAATTGATTCGGTAATACCATGTATAGAAATGGGAATACTGAAATAAAGTTGTTGTTGTTGTTGTTGTTGTTGAATCATACGTCGTAAACGGAGCGCTAGACTGAAAGGAATGGCTTTTTTAGTATGTAAGGGATGACAGGATGAAAAAAGTAGATGTTGGTGTTTGTCTGTAGGTTTAGTGTAAAGGTCGGTACAAATGTTACCGTTTTGTAAGGAGACATTAACGTCAAGGAAAGGTACGTTAGTATAGGAGTGTATGCTGGTAAATTTAATGGTAGGGTGAATGTTGTTAAGATAATCGATGAAAATTTTTAGGTTATCTAAACCTTCGGTCCAGATCATAAAAATATCATCGATATATCGCAGCCAAGTGTGGGGATGAAATGGGGCTTTTTCGAGAGCATTGGCTTCGAAATAACCGAGAAAAAGATTAGCAAAAGAGGGAACCATCCTGGTACCCATGGCTGTGCCGTGAATTTGAAGGTAGTGGTTATCATTAAAAGAAAAATTATTCATGGTAAGAATCATGCGAATAAGTTCACAGAGTGTGCTAGTAGGAATGGTAGTATGAGAGCGAGTGCGTAAAAAATGATCACAAGCATTAATACCTTGATTATGTGGGATGTTAGTGTATAATGATGAAACTTCGAGTGTAACTAACAATGAATTACCGGGTAAATTACCGATGGTTTGGAGTTTGTTAAGGAAGTCGTTAGTGTCTTAGACAAAAGAAGGTAGCTTGTGAACTAAAGGTTGAAGGTGATGGTCAACGAAATTTGAAATGCGTTCAGTAGGATGGCTGTTAGATGATACAATGGGGCGTCCTGGGTTACCTGGTTTGTGTATTTTAGGGAGGATGTAAAAACGTCCCGGTTTAACGTCAGTTTGTATAAGGTATTGTTTGGTTTTACACTGATATAGTTGTCAGTATGCATTCTGTCATAAAAAGTAACACGTTGTTGTATGACAGCAGTTATGTCTTCGTTTAAGTGTTGGTAGAATTTAGCGTCATTGAGTTGTCTGTTGCATTCGTCTATATACCAAGATTTGTCCATAACAACAGTACCGGAACCTTTGTCGGCGGGTTTTATAACAATGTCGTGTCGTTGCTTAAGTTGGCTTATGGCCTGTCGTTCTGTAGAAGTAAGGTTGTCACGGATTTTGTTAGGTTTACAGGTAGTTATGTCAAGTTTAACAGCGTCTAAAAAGGTGTTAAGAGCTCATTCTCTGTCGATGGGAGGGTTCCAAGTACTGTTGTTACGGAAAGGAGTGTCCTGTTCTGTAACGCTGGAGTCATTAGTTCTGTCATCGTCAAAAAAATACTCGGTTAGTCGCATGCGTCTGGAAAAATTGTAAATGTCGGCTGTAACTTCCGGCCAATTAATATGTCGTGGTGTGGGGCAGAATGTTAGTCCACGTGAAAGAACAGATATCTCGTCAGCATATAGAGGAGAATTAGAAAGATTAATGACAGAAGAATTATCTGGTTGAATGTTAGCGGGTTTAGTTTTACGTCGGGAACGTTTACGAGAGGAGACAATGGATGGATTAGGAGAGGTGTTTTCTGTAACATTAGGTGGATTGTCGTTTACGTCAGTATTGACCTGTGGGTTAAGATTATTATGACCGAGATTGTTGCCCCCGCAGGGTTTTGGCCCAGAGGCCAAAACCCGAGGAGGCATCCTAGCATTCCCCGGGTGTATACATACAAGGACAAAGTATATTTGTTGAAAAAGTAAGAAATGTGTTTGTAGTGGGCGAAGCATTCTCGATTTGACAAAACTAGGCGCGCAAGGTGGTCTCGGGTAATATTTTAGCAAGCGCGCACGGTGGTGACGGGTACTTGCAACCACGTGCACGAGGTCGCGTTTCGTCACCTTCGAGCTTCGCCATCTTCTAGCAGCATCTTGCGGGTGTGCGGAAAACTCAGACCCGGAAAACTCAGACCCAGCGGAAAACTCAGACCCCACGAGATTACAAGAAGTTTTCTTCCCAGAAACCTTGAAATAATATTAAAAAACTGATTGTTGGACACAAGTGCTAAAATAATATCAGCCTCGGAATTTTTCTAAATTAACGTGTTTTGTTGCGATTCCTGAATGGCGCTCTCTTCAGGTGTTTGCTCGAGCGTAAAATATGCAACTTCGTCTAGACAAATCTGACCGCTTCTACACTCGCAAACACGGGAAATCCGTTTTGTCTAGCACTATGGATAACTATGAATGAATACAACTGACTAAATTTGACTAAAATTTCCGCGACTCTTTTTTTTTTTAATTTTTTTTCAGTGAAAAGTAACCGAAGTACCAGCTACTATTTAGTTTTTCCCAGTTTGATCGACAACAATGAACCGGGCAAGATAAACATTTCGCTGTTATCTTGTTATTTCAGTTGCCAATTAACAGGAAGTGCATTCTGTCGACGACTAAAACGCGAGGTGAAAAGAATTGATTATGAGTGAAGTTTATTTCTTTTGTAATTTCGTGGGGTCTGAGTTTTCCGCTGGGTCTGAGTTTTCCGCACACCCGCATCTTGCAGCATTTGAAGGCAAAAGCATTCAACAGTACTAAATAAATTTGGTTTGTCAGACACAAATCAGCAACGGGGTCGACAGACCGCAAATATCTCAGAACAGAATGATGAATCTCAACTCAAACGTTTGTAACACTAAAAACTCAGAGTTGCATCGATATTGTCAGATAATTATATTGTCTACAAATACATTGTTGCAAGTTTGGTTATTGTTGCAATGGTTTCTGGTGACCTGTTTTTTTTTTTTTTTTTCAAAAATTACATGAATTTAATAACATACAATATGTTGCTGAAACAGAATAGAAATACAATACTATATGATTGTAACGGATTTCATTGTCAAATTTACAGATAAATATGTCGACTACTTACATGGATGTCTCAATAAAATGCTTGAAACGTTAATTTTTCAACAGTCGACAGTATTTAGATTCAATACACATTCCATAAACAGGTTATCAAAAGCGGGGGCAGCTATAGTGAACACTATTTCTAGTTGTAAATAATACGCCGGCGGATGGGAGCAGTCTTCTTAGCGCGCCTGTTAGTGAGGAGAGACTCAAGCGATAAGGCCATAGAATCCAGTTTAGTAGTATAAAATAAAAATGCGTCCGGTGTAGAAGAGTTACGTAAGAGTTCCTTGCGGTGCGAAAGTTCCTCTGTGAGTGAGTTTATCTTGTGTCGGCATTCGGTGATAAGTAACTTCAGATGGCGGTAGGCAGCAGAGTATGAAATGTATCTCCATCTGCGGTGAAATTTCTGGTTGTATGAGCACAATGGCGGTTTGCGTGGAAAGAGTGATGCTGGGATGTAGTTGTTTTCTTTGTAAAAGGAATAGTTTAAGAGATGATATTAGCACTTGAGTGCTACACTGTAAATTCGAGGGTGAATAAAGTTTATTGATTGATTGATGATGTTTGAATCGGATTAGTTTAAGTTGGATCATTTTCGTGGCATTGAATAGGCTTGTATATAGAGGCGGCGTCGGAAGGGTTTGATTTGAAGAGTTGGCAGTTGTTGAAGAGTGTTCCATTGTGATAGAAATAGGGCCAGGGTTGGGTTCGATATCCATGCATATCGTAAGGGATGAGACGAGAAACTACTTGTCCCTACATTTCTGACGGACTTACTAATTGTACTTTCTTCTCTACCGGTGAAACGCGTACTATCAAATCTAACCTGACATGTGACACCAAAAATTTAATCTACATGATTCAATGTAACCGCTGTAATTTACAATATATTGGGGAGACCAAACGACGCTTAAAAGACAGATTTAATGAACACCGCCGTACTATAGATAATCCTAACACCAAGTCTAAACCTACGACAACCGCTGAACATTTTCTCTCCTCTCCTAATCACACTGCTAATGACATACAACTGATCCCCATTAAAAAAAAAAAATTATCTAACCGAGACTCAATACGTAAGGCCAAAGAAGCTTATTTAATTTCTAAAGGCAAAACACTTGTTCCTCACGGCCTCAATATTCGCGAAGAAATATACTAATTATTCACTTTTGTATTAGTTTCCTTTCATTGTTTTATGTATATTTTTCATTACTCAGCTATTTTTATTTCTATCTATCATTGTTATTTTTCTAGGCGTAGCCCTACGTATTTCCGTTGTTACGTATACATGTCAACTATATATAAAAAGCCAATGTGAATTTTACCTCATTATGCCTGAAGAAGGCTGGTTTGGCCAGCCGAAATATAGTACACCTTTCAAAATTGGTATCTACGTTGTATCGGTCTTTGCTTTTATAGTATATTTCATTTGTTAAACCGATCAGATCTCTATTGATCGAACGTATACCAGCAGGATTGTCGTCCACGGTTACGTGCTTGAATTTCTCTGTCTTTCTGAACCGTACCGGGAGCCATGAACAGGGTGTGAACAACGTTGGCTGTGCGAAGTCTACGGTGTGGTACCAACAACTTTTCAATGTAATTTTATGATGTTTATAAAAAAAATTCTGAATGGGAAATAAAAAACAGTGCAGACAATAAACGCAGTTTTGCTTCTCCGCGTGTGAATTCAGTTCTCTTAAGAGCGCCTGTCCGTAAAAATCAGACAAATTTGAAATTTTTTGGCAAGTAATAAAAATTCGATTTCTTTCATATTTTATGGCTCTGTCACACTATTGCGTATCGTACTAGCGTATGCCAGCGTATGAAAAATATCACTCATACGCTCGTATACGCTGATATACGCTAGGGGTACGTTAGGCATAGGTTGTATACTTTTCAAGCAAGGTCGCATACGGTGGTATACGCTGGCATACGGCGAGGCAGAAAAAAATTTTAAGCATGCTTAAAAATTTTGTGCGTATTCGGACGTATGGTTTATACGCTAAGCATACGCTATGCATACGCTGAATACGCGAGAGTTACGCTAGAGGTACGTTACTCATAGGTCAAGTACGCTGGGCAAACGCTGTATTTTCAAGAGCATTTTGTGCGTATGAAATTATTTTATAATATGACCGTACGGCCCCGCTGACGCAATCCTACAGAAAATAGAATCGCAAGGTGACGTGAGCCGGTCCGGAAAAAGCCGTCCGGCCCCGCTCGAATTCAAGCGACCTCGCACTTCACGACTATTCTTGTACTTTCCAGTCATATTATAAAATATTTATTGACTGAGGTAGGTCGGGCCGGACGGGAAAATATTTGGCTCTCGGTCATGGCGACCTCGAGCCAAATATTTTCCCGTCCGGCCCTCCCACTCAGTCAATAAGTGCATATTATGAATTTTCATACGCAACTCATACGTTTCTCTCATACGCAATAGTGTGACAGGGCCTTTAAAGTTAGATAGATTAAGATATAACAAAAATCACTTGATACTTTTTTCGGCCAAATATCTTTTCATTTAAAAGAAAAATTTAAAAAAAACGAATGTCCGTTAAAATCGCCATTTGAGGTGGAAAATTATTGCACAACTTTGACAGTCTCGCTTGCAAAATTAAATAACGCTACAGCATTTAAAACATGAAAATCATATTTTGCAATCTTTAAATATCTAGTAGAGTGATTTAGGGAATTATTTTGTTGTTCTTTGCTTGCAAAATAATTTTATTTCGAAGACATACATTTTACTTCTTTAAAAGTACCTCGTAAACAAAACAATTTTTCACCATGTGCTAAACCTTCAAACGGATTAAGTTTCTGTTGGTTAATTTTTATAAAGATGATCTCAAGATTGCCGTAAAAATTTCTTTGGGCAAATGACTCAGAGCGACGCTAGAGCATTTCAAAGTTCGTTAAAATTAGAGTTATTTGACCTTACGAGGTCAACAATCAATTTGCGGGTCACACAAACATTTCACTTTCCACTACGTCTTAACACAAATAAGGTTAAAGTAGCCACATACAAAAAATGTTTTGAAATTTTCTTACCTTATTTGTTGTAGAAGACGTATCCAGAGATCATTTTCTTGTATTTTATTCACCGTTCATCGTATGTCCTTTAGTCTTGTTTACAACGTCCAATAAACGTCGGACGATATCAACGTAATATTAAACGGTCGGGTCAGCCAATCTTTGTTAAACTTTCGACACTTTTCAGTTTCACAGCATCTATTCAAAGGGCTAAGTACTTTTTGGAGCGTTCCTCAGTTTTGTAGTGTGCTAAAATATTTGAAATGTTACTTTGAAGAACAAACAAAACATGTCGGACGTCTGCTTTCAGTCTTTTTTTCAGTTATGTCACGCAATGCAGTTTTGTTTGCATTTAAGGGGGTAGGGGTGCGGGTTTGGCAATTAAATTGAAACACTTTTGCAAGTAAACAAAATAACTGTTTAGAAATATATCAGCACCATTTAACTTTCTTCGTTAGTAATATGTTCTAAAATATATTAAATGGTAGCAATAGCCTTTTGTGAGCAACGATTTTTAACTCCTCTCCCCAGTCTTGTTTTCCATATTCAATATTCATATTGGATGCTTTTTTTCTCGTTTCCTAAATTTACCTTCTTACCATACGAGTCGAGGTGCCGTGTACTTGATGGAGCTGCCCCTGAAAGATGGGCTTCTTGTGGATAGCATCATGCATGTGATCTCTTTTTCACTATAAATTTCCAGTTGCGGATCCAGCTTGCTCATAAGGAGAGGGGGTGGGAGGGGAGTGAAAATGGTTCTGAAAAACAGTTCGGTCCCTCGAGCCTTTTTCTTCACCAAAAAAGGGATGGAAAGAGGCCGCTTCGCTAGATCCTCCACTGAACTTAATTCGACAACTTTAGTTTACAACTACTTCCTATACATTTCTAGTGAACAACGCTGCTCGACATAAAATAAGTTCGATCTCATCTTCAGGTCCGGGTAAATTTCAAGACGGACTTGTGATTAGAGATGTCCTTTGTGCACAAAATGTCATAACCACAAACTCAACCAACAAAGGACTTAAACGAGTGCCTTCCATTTTTGTGTAATACCTGGAACTGAACTCGAATCTTTGATGTAAAAAAAACATGCACTTTAGCTCCGTCTTCAAGTAAACAAAGGCACTAGGTAATTAGCATAACCAGGTAGTGTTTACTTTTTTGTCAACTGCATTATTTAAACAGCATTTATTTTTCTTCTCGACGATTGGCGATTACTGTATTTGACTTAGTAAGTTCTTCAATTTTCAGATATTCTCTCGTTATCAACTTTAAAATCTGAGCGGGTTTCTAATTATTTTGCTACTGCCCAAAAAAAAATTCTTAGGTTTACTTAGTTTGTAACACCGACAGTCGATTAGCCAAACATTAGTCCCATTGAGTCAAATTTTAAATTAAAGAAAATGCAACAAGTGGTTCTGAATTAAGGCATGACATGAATCTGAAGTAAGGAAGAAAGAAGCCCCCCCCCCCCCCCCCCCCCCACTCCCTCCACCCCCCATCTATGGTACATATCATCGACGGAAAATTCACGAGCGAGGTAAATGGTCCCACGAACCACAGGTAACCGAAACTTACAGTAGGATTATTGACAAGTAGAAAACATCCAAATAAGTGATCTTTTGAGGCTCCCTCTCGGTCAATAGGCCATTTGCACGATGACGTCATATGACTACAACTACCAGAATCCTTCAGTTTTTTGTTTTGTAGTGCAAATTAGGGCTATTGTTATTTAAACCGCACTGGGATTACAAAATTTAAATAAGAAAGGAAAAACGAAATGAATTCTGGTAGTTGTAGTCAAATGACGCCATCGTGCAAATGGCCTATTAAGAGACAAAGAAAACATCAGTTGCGGTCAGTGTAACGGTTTGACAAACGTTTACATCACTAGTTGCATTGTACAAATTTATATATTTTGGTGGGGGAGGGGGGGGGGGCGTGCATGTGGCGAATTTTAGACTGATTTTCCCTTTTTCGCATAATGTTTCATGAAGACAGTATCCTTCTGACAAAAAAAGAGAAAAGAAGAAAAACAATACGAAAAAAGGACAGAAATAGCGAAATACCACAGTGATCTTAATTAAGTAAAAATCTAGTCATATATAGTGATGCCATTTGCATTTCACACATTTCGTTTTTACTTCCTGTGCAACAGCGAATATATAATCTTTCCGGAGTAGAACAATAGAGTATGAAGGCGCTTAAATGTGCTAACGTAACTGAAAAGTCTTTGTATTTTTTTTTTCTCCGCTGCAAGAGTTTTAGACATAGATTCGGTGTTTTCAAGCTCTATAGCCCTCTCCCTACCCCGCTAAAATGCCGACGAACGGCTGCACTGCATGACGACACAAATAACTGCTGTCACGATCACGGCTTAAACGGCCCGACATGTTTGTTCATTCAGTACTTCTCAAGCAGTGATTATAATTCGATTTATCTATCCGTTAACTTCAAACCGAAGAACATTCGACAAATGTTATAGCCTTTAAATAAGATGCCATAATGCTGAAATGTGTCGAAAGTTTAACAGAGGTTTGCGTGCGACCTTGCATGGCAGTCCGCGCGGCGTTAGAAATGAACAAAACTAAAATACGATGAACACGGAAGGGATTTATACACAAAAATGGTCTCTGAATCTGTCTTCTACCGCAAATGAGGTAAGGAAATTCCAATGTTTTTCAATGTGGCTATTTTAATTTCATAATGGGTTAACACAGAAGCAGAAGTTAGAATATTTGTGTGACCCGCAAATTGATAGTTGACTTCGTAGGGTCAAATAACTCTAATTTTAACGAACTTTGAAATGCTCTCGCGTCGCTCTGAATCATTTGCCCAAAGAAATTTTTACGGCAACCTTGAGATCATCTTTATAAAAATTAACCAACAGAAACTTAATCCGTTTGAAGGTTTAGCACATGGTGAAAAATTGTTTTGTTTACGAGGTACTTTTAAAGAAGTAAAATGTATGCCTTCGAAATAAAATTATTTTGCAAGCAAAGAACAACACAATAATTCCCTAAATCACTCTACTAGATATTTAAAGATTGCAGAATACGATTTTCATGTTTTAAATGCCGTAGCGTTACTTGTTGTTGCAAGCGAGACTGTCAAAGTTGTGCAATAATTTTCCGCCTTAAATGGTGATTTTAACGGAATTTCGTTTTCTGCATTTTTCTTTAAAATAAAAAGATATTTGGCCGAAAAAGGTATCCAGTGATTTTTGTTATACCTTAACCTATCTAACGTTAAAATATCAATAGAATCAAATTTTATCACTTGCTGCGATATGTTTGATTTTTGCAGACAGGCGCTCTTAAAGCTCTTTAGAGTGCGGTCGCTTTAAAAAGGAGATCCTAATGTTCTTAATCTTGAACAGGGTGTGGCTTTTCGAATAGAATCCCGTGAATTGTGAATTATTTCTAGTGGAATAAGTTGCATGTCAGTGTTGGAATTGTTAGAATGAGAAAGAAACTGTTCAGAGACAGTAGTAGGTTTGGATTTAATGTTAGGTTTGTCAACGGAACGTCGATGTTCGTTAAATATGTCTTTAAGATGTAATTGTAATTAGATGTAATTGTTTTGTAATTGAATTTTTTTTTTTATTTTTCGAATATATGATACATTTTTAATGGCATGATTTTTTTTAATCCTTTGACTGAATAGTTTTTTAAGTGAAATTAATTGTAAAATAAGATTTTTTTAGTTAGCTTTGTTATCAATAAAAGATTTGGATTGAAAAATTGAAAAAAAATAAAATTGGATGTCATTCCCGAAATTGTTGAATTGAGTTGTTGAATTGTATCACATTACTTCACACGCGCAGTTGTGCTTAATTCAAACAATCATAACATCACTTGATTATCGACGACTTCTAGTGTGGTGCGGTACTTGAGTTACGTTTCGAGTTAGAGTGTTTTGAAAATCGAAAGTTCTTGTCTTTTTTCGCGATGTCAAAAAGAAAATATTCAGATGTTGGGTCGGGTCGCCAAGACGAGGCCTCCTCAGGTAGCCCAAGTAGTTCCCCTGACCAAAGCTGGCCGAGGAACTATCAGCAGGAAAACGAAGAAGACACACTTCAGAGAGCCATCAAAATGAGCAAGGTACGGTCAATTAGGGAACATCGTTATATCGGGGTTGTGTAACATCATCTTCGTTTTATAGATAGCCGAAATGCCAGCTACCGGCTAATATTAAAGAGGCACCTCAGCCACACCTTGCGCACAATCCAGTTTACGACCGTTAGCCGTTTCACACTAGAGGCCACAATTTGTTTGTCGGGAACAAATTTAAGCCATATTTCTGCAAAAGAAATTCTAGCAAAATATTTTGGCAATCGAATAAGCAAAGCGAGAGAAACTAGGGGCGGGGGGGTGGGGGTGTCTGTAAAATCAGGAATCGACCTGGAATGCCCCGGAACAACCCCGATCGCGGCCGGAACATCCCCGGAACATCCTTGAACATCTCCGGAACAATTTCTTCCATATTGAGGCTGTGCAAGATTTTTTTTGCGAGATTGTTCCATACTTTTCATTTCTTTAGCTCGCTTTGCACGAATTTTTTTCTCTACTTTTGCCGTGCAGGAATTTATTTTTGGTAATTGCCCGACCCCCCCCCTCCCCTCCCCTTCCCTCCCCCCTCCCCCTCCCCACCCTCAAAAATAAAATGGTCCATCCCTTACTCGTCCAAGAAGCCAACAAAGTGCTCTGAAAGAGATGCTCACTCGGGCTGCGTTTTTTTGGGAGAATCCGAGATTGGATTTGTGATCTCCGGATCATACGGATTTTTCGTGACCAAAAAAACTAACGTTGGTATGCAAATGAACCTAGCTATTTTGAATGAACCTAGCTGTTTTGACGGGCTTGTGATTATCAGTCTGCTCGACAAATAGTTTCAGAAAATATACGCAATAAAATTATATGAAATCGTGAAAGAAACCAAACAGCGAACGGAACAAGTAAATTTGCACGAAAGACCGCTTGTCAGATTTACTTTTTTTCGAATCCATTCCCCCCCCCCCCAAAAAAAAAAAACGCTTAGATCACGAATCTAAAAATCCAGATTGAGATTTGATCTGAAAAATATCACCGAAGTATATGGATTCAACGGATTCATGATTTTAGTAAAAAATAAAAAACCGCAAAAAATTTTTTTGGATTCAAAACCGGATTCGGATTTTCCCAATAAAACGCACCCTCAGGCGTGAAAACTACCTCCTGCCAGCAGAGGGGCATTTTGTCTGCGCATGCTCCATAAAGAGTATTTTAGTGAAAGTAACCGCTGGTATGCGCCTGCTCCGCGTGCACACCAAAAAAATGGCGGTCTATGCAACAAAATGTTTGATCATCTTTCTTCTTTTTGTTTGGTTAAGTGTTAGAGACTGCTGTTAAAAAAATCGATAAATGGTTGTGTGGTTTGTGGGAGAAAGTCCCTACAGAGCCCTTGGCAAAATGCTAGCCGCGTACAGTGATGATTTTGAGGGTTGTTTTGGAACAAATTCGACAAGTAAAATAAAGGACGGAAATATTTTCGTGAACGCTGCAGACGAGCTGTTCAAGAGTACCGTCGCTCTGAAAAGTTGTTTCATCACATAAGTACTGTCTGTAAGTCATTATTGAATATTTCAAGTGCCTCTTTTTCCGAGGACAATGAATCCTTTAACTCAATCGACAGCGGGTAGTAGTACCGAAAAAACGAGGGTCACTGATTTTCAAAAAAGGAAGAGTCAGATAGTGCTAATAAGGTGGTAGCTTTACCTAAGGAAACATTCTTAGAAATGGAGGAAAAATTAAAGATCTTATCAGCGAGTAAGAAACCTTGTTTGCATAATTTGCTTTAAATATTTTACTGGAAGCTGTAATTATCTTCATTTGGCAGCTAGAAAACATTTTAGTGGCACAATTTTAAGGACATCTAAAATTGAAGAGTATAATAACCTCAAGCAATGTTGTCCTGATTTCACCACCTCTTAACTGCTGCGACCTGCAATGTTTTTAAGGGGGTAGCTAAAAACCTGATTGAATTTACCAAGTTAAAAGAAGAATATCCCTTGCCATGCTCACCCCACTAATTCCTTAATTAAATAGTAATAATATGTGAGTTGCATGGTGACCAATGGGATGGGAGAACAATCTGCGATAACAATATTAATGCTGGGATTTGTAGTTTATTCCTCTTACAACTGATTGGTTTCACCTCAATATATTTAAAAAAATAATGCTAGTGTTCATGCTTTTTTGATCAGCTATTTAAAACACAGGAGCATCTCCCATGAGAGATAACCGTTACTGATCTTAAGACTGCTTGGTTATGAGACAATCAGTTTTAACTTGAAAACCTGAAAATTTTACAGAGGGAAATATTTTCAGCTTTCTCTAACACTGACACCCTGTACTTTTATTGAAAAATCTCCATTATCTCAGATGCTGATATGAGATTAATAATAACGTGATTATTTTTAAAGCCTGGTTCATGCACCAAACTTTTCATGAGCTGAACTTTATTCATAGCGGAGCACTTGCCAGGCCGAAGGCCTGGCTGCGCAGCCCCATACTCATAGAACCAGAACCTATGCCCTTCATTTTTCATGGTCATGGCTAGCGGAATGTTCCGCGGGCGCGCGTGTGCCCTCCGTCCGCTGTCGCACAGGACCGGACTACTGCGCAGGACTAGCTCGCGGGCGCGTATGACGTCGCAAAACATGCGCGTACGACGTCATGTTGAAACCAAAGCAAGGCTTTGTTTTTCGCGCGGTTACACGGCCGAATGTCACGTCAACTAGAAAAACACTTTGATGTTTTGCTGCGAATTTACTAAGCGGAGAAAACCGTTTAAATCAAAGGCGTTATTTCCCTGAATATTTCGCGGTTTGCTACTCAAGACAAGGATACTAATTAAGGGATACTCAGAAGCCGCTTTAGTGGAAAAAGACGAGCTTTCATGGATAAAATCTTGCTTCGAGGAACTTCATGTATTACGTTTTTATCAAATGCGGGAGATGTTTGTTTTGTACGGATTTCAGAACCAGAAGCGGAGATTTGAATTTCCAAGCAAGCGAGGAACTTAAAGGTAAAACAGATTACAGTTTTCGATGAGAATTTATGTTGATATCAATCTGTGTGTGACTTTTTATTGGTGTTATTGTTAGTTTTGGAGAATTGATTTTAAAACGTGCTTAAATTCAGTTGTATCGATCTCTTGAATTTCATCGAAGAAAGCTTAAACTCGATGAGCTATAATTAAATGGTACGCGTTTTGCTTTTAAACGTAAACTAATGGAGATTTGAATAAATTTTTTCGAAAGAAGATTGTGTTGTCCATTTGTATGTGTTTGTTCATTCATTAGATAGTTTGAAAAGCGATTTTATGTAAACAAAACAAGACTTTGATTTTATAGTACAGTTCTATCTTCACTCGCATCCCCATATGCAAATATGTTTGTGTATTTTTGCAATTTTTGATTTTCAAATCAGTTTCCCGGGCAATTTTTGACAAACAAAAACTGTATTTTATTCGGAAACTAGTGGTACTAGTTATTCTAGAAAGAGAAAAGTTGTTTTTGTGAACTTTTGTACGGTCTATAAAAATGTACTGTGCAGACGGTCGCGTAATACTGTTTTTGAGAATTGCTAAAATTGAAAATAGCCCGTTCGTCAATCTTAATTCTTGTGCTTCCAACCTTTCACCTTAGTTAAGTTTCACCTTAGTTAAGCTTGTTCAAAGTGCGACGCTGTTAGGCTTGGGCTATCTATATATATTATTTAGGTTGACCCAAATCATTAAAATACTATCTAATAAAAAAATCGATCCTTGCCTCAAATTACATTTAATAATTTATGCAGTTGATTCAGCTCATGTGAAATTTGGTTTCTGAATCAAACCTGGTCCACAGTCAAATATTCAATCAAACAGTTGATTCAGATGCCAAACTTTTCATGTACTTAATTCAAGGTATTTGCTTTGGCTTATAAGAAGTATGGGCCTAATAGTACTTTATTTTTAAACTTTGGTTGACTATGGGTGTTAGACACCCTTTTAATTTTCAAGTGATCAGCATTTAATTTCTCCACACTGGGACACAGTATACATATATATATATATATATATATATATATATATATATATATATATATATATATATATATATATATATATATATTACATATTATAAAATGCTCAAGGAAATGCGCGCGCTATGATTGGTTAAACCGAGTTCATTATAACTTGATAAAGCACGCGCGTGATGTAAGGTTCATTATAACAGTTTTTATTTTATAAAAGAAATAAAAAAACTTGTTCCTTGTGCATCGTTGAGTTATATAAGCACTTGGGAATTTTTAAGAACACTTGAGAAGCACGAGAAGCACTCGCCTTTGGCTCGTGCTTCTCTGCACTTCTCTTGTGTTCTTAAAAATTACTGCGTGCTTATATAACTCAATAATGCACTCGGCGCGTTTTTTATTTCTTTAGTATACAATGTCAAACAGACAGGTTACTAGAGCAAAGAAAAATAATCATGCCTCATTTTGTACATGTATGTAATTATTACATCTGCATCTTGCATGCATAATATCAGTAACACATATGCGTCTGTGATGCCTGACTGGTTCACAGCAGAATTTGTTAGCCCTGAATTTGAAATACACAGAATCGACACACATCAACATTGTGATGTGGCAATGTTAGAACAATGCGGGAAACAGACAATTTACATCGATTGGATTTTGTCGAGCTACAGTGTACAGACTGAAGTCAAAGAAGGACTTTGATACTGCATATGATATAGAAATGAGCACAGGTTTGGCTTTCTTATGAGGCCAATTCTATTGTAGGGAGATGATATATCCTGGGTTGACCAATACTCTTCAGCAGGAACATTCTCATATTTCAAATGATCACTCTTCATATTCATATCCATCGTCCTCTAAGGCTGGTGACAGCCTGCCTGAGAATATCACTGGACAGCCATCCATTTTGTCCATTGTCAACTATCGGGCCACTTCACATCTCCCTAAACAGCAGAGAACATGTGTTTAATTCATTCCATCCAATTTTTAAATCAATATATGAAAATTTTCCCCAGACGTAAATTGGCAGATACATGTACTCTTAAGCCCTGGTGGGTAAGCCTAATCTTGGAGGTTGTCTATGGGGGCTGGACACTGATACTGTCATGAAGAATTGTTCAAGATTCAAAAACCTTCAGTATGGAACTCTTTTAATCTGTTGGACAACTATATTCCTTTAATCTGGCCTCTCAATTTACAGCATTTCCTTTAAACTGAATATTTTCTTAGAATACTATAGAGCAATACTTAGAATTTGGATTATGTCCACCTGCCTGAAACGCTGCTACCGGTACTTCGTATCACTGGTAATACATACCACTTCAGCCAAAGTACACTATGCCAAAAATTGTCACTATATCTGATTTACAGATGTTGCATGACATTCATTTCTTTTAAATACAACTGACAGTACAGTTCATCTTACAACAAGACAGCAAATATAATATTTCTGTAGGGTCTGTTCTAAGAGTTGTTGTTCTGATTAAATAACATTGTGAGGTACACCATATAAATAAAATTAATCACACTGATGGAAACAGAAGCCCATCTCTGGTAAGTGCCCTATCATAATCACAATTGACCTTGCTCGTAAAAAAAACACGAACACAGAAGTTCTTTAAGAAATTAATGGCACCACTAACATATTTGGAAGCAGCAAGCCTAAACTAAATAGCATTATATATTTTTTTTAAAATTCTGCAAAGCGTAAAAGATCGATTATTTTGTGCGACTGCATCTTTCAGTGTAGGCAGACACATTGAGACTGTGTGTACATGTATGCCAAAGGATGATCTTTAGTTTTTAGTTCATAATAAACTTTATCTTATAACAGAAATATTTCATTTCCATAGTATGTACTTGCAGTTGTTGCAAGAGTGAATCACAAATCTGATTATTGAAACATTTTGAAGAATTATAAACAAGACATTTATACCAATTGCAACGAAAAGGACCAAAAAGTGTTCCAGTTTTCATTAGGGTAAAAATGTCACACAGACAGTGTCAGCATCAGGCATAGATCGATAGAAGTAAAGTGAGAGTCTGAGGAATCCTTCCTAAACAGCCCTCTACCCTATGTTTGATTTGTGTTCCCCTTCATAAAGCCTATTGACTATATTGTGTTTGTGGTGAAGCTACCAATTTGATCAATATCTTTGCAGCAATAGAAATACATATATTTTATGTGCTGATAATTTTGTTCCATAACGTTTCCTTTGTAGAAATGTATGACAAACAAATACAACTAATTGTCATTTCAGTTCGAACTTTAATTTGATTCGCGTTCCTCTCTGGGGTTAAAACATACACACGTTGTAAACCAACGTCCATTCTGCCCTGTAGAATATTTACAATTTAATAATTTAGTATTTTAATTATTGCATTTGTTGTATCACTCGTCTCATATTTGCAGAGCCAGAGCAGGTTTGCTAAAGTTAGTCTGTGAGCCGCTTTGATATTTGACTCAAAATTCTGTTCGCAAGGCAGAAGCATGCTAATGAAATAAACACGACAGAATGAAGCTGACGCCATTCGTTCAGAAAACTCAAGTACAAACAGAAAACGGCAGTAGTTTGACCTCATGAGAAAAAGAGCACGCATTTTTCTGGGATAAATAAACTAGATAGAGCGAATGACAAATAAATAAACAATGAGCTGTTTCACTCAAGTTAGCACTTGACGACCAAAAAGGGCAATTACAAAAATTCCCACTAAAACACAGGATAAAATAAGCCAAAGTCGAAGTGAATTGAAACGAGACTATAATCGTGGCAAAGATAGAAGACTACCTACCTTGCACAACAGACTTGGAGAGCAATAAGATCAAAGCTTGTCGTGAGCCACGACTTGGAAAATCCACCAAAACCTCCCGAATAAAAATTCGCCAAAGGTTGTGGTAAGAGCATTTCAATCCTAACGCTGGAACTTTTTTTAAAGCCTAGAGTCCTAAGCGACTGCAACGAGAAAGAAAAGACAATGTTATTTGAAGTGATTTGAAGCTGGGGGGCCGCCAGAAACTTTATGCAAATTTACTTCGAAGTTGAAGTAAAACAAGCTCAAATTCCAAATTTCCTTCTTTCATAGGATCGTGTATCTGACGATCGTCTCAATATACAAACTCGTGATTCAAAAGAATAAAGCTTCAGCATCTTAAGACTAACCTTCATCGTTTGTCGTCTAATGTGAACATCTTGAACTTCGATAAATCAAATGTCAAACTCCACTTCTTCGGGCATTTTTCTCGTTCTGTTCGCACTTTGATCATTCAAATATCCTCATCCGAAGTCCCAGCAAACACTATGAGTATCCATAGTAATAGAGATGTATGCAAACTTGTTATATTATTTCATCTCTCTTGAAAAAAATATTTCTAAAGGCGTAGATCGCCCAGTTGAAAACCCGCGGAAGCGCGCTCAAAATAACAAATGGCGCAGTGGCGCAATGTTCCAATTCCTCTCGCGCATGCGCAGACAAAATGCCTATGTGCTCCTCCTGCCGAGATATTACGAAAAGCTACTGCACCGCTTGAAGTCGCAGAAGTAGCTGTGCTTACTTTTTAGGCATAACCTCTCGCCAGAGGTCCTTTTTAGATTTTTATTTTTTCGAAAACATCACTGAATCGTTAAAAAAAATTCCAGACATAACTTATTACAGTGTGTTTTTACGCATCGTCCGGGGTTCCCGTAGTCTCTTGCGTTACGCAGCCGGATCAGGAGCGTTGCGTGACGACTCAAATAACGGCTGAGTAGGAGACTACGGTTCGCGAAAAGAACATTTTGCCGCATAAGTTATACCGGCCAATTTTTCGTGGTTTCTTAAAATGTGAGGTGACAGAAATCCCGAAAAAAAAGTCTTTTTTGGGGGCGGTGAGTTGGACGCAGTGGGTTGGGAGGACCTTGGAGCAAACGTCTAGGAGAGGGTGGGCCCGAAGGTGTGCAGAAGCTTTTTCAAAGGAGCTTTTGATTGATTGATTGATTGATTGATTGATTGATTATCTTTTTGTGGGTTCCAGGGTGTTCCGGTTAGGTCAGTTCTGAGGGTGTTCCGGCTAGGTTCCGAGGGTGTTGCGGGATGTTCAGGGGATGTTCATGGGATGTACCGGGGTGTTTCGGGGATGTTCCGGTGTTTTCCGGGGGTGTTCCGGGCGGTTCCAGGGATGTTACGGGGGTGTCCCGTGATGTTACGGGGGTGTCCCGGGATGTTCCGGGAAGGTTCCGAGTCGATTCCAGGTTTTACAAAGACGCGTAGCTGCTGTAACAACACGATGGAAAGTAAAAAATTGACCACAGATTCGTCGACCACCGTGTGAAATGCCACTTGCCGAAACCGATGGAATTTTAAGAAAAAAGGCTTTTTGTACATTTCTTAGACTCTATGGGACTCATTAAGGACGAGAAATTCGACTTTGTTGCTTATTTGATACTATATTCCCACGTCGTATGATAGATTGTACTAACCAAACGGTTGTGCTGGTGGTGGAAGATGTAATATTTCAAAAATGAGTGCGAGGGTTTCATCATAGGTTCCAAACACCGAGAAACGTATGAAAGCACGAGGCCGAAGGCCGAGTGCTTTTATTGTTTTGAGGTGTTTGGAACCTATGATGAAACCCGACGCACGAATTTTTGAAATGACTTCTCTAATGAAACAATATTAAATCAGTACGCAGTGTTACATTTTTTTATTTTTCTTTAAAATTCCATTGAATGTATGATCCGTTGTATTCAGTCGGCATTCATTGTATTTGTAAGCTTTTCTTTTTAACTATCCAATAGTTGCGCGTTGCGCCAAATTTGTATCCCAAGAGTATTGTCGACAACTAGTGATTTACATATCGCTCTTGCCATGGCCGAAGGAATATTTCGCTTCCCGAGAACTATCGAGGAAGAGAAACTTTGCGTTGAGAGAAGTGTGCCAAATCACCTGTGGGTATTAATACGCTTAACCGTTTATTGCCCGATATGTGCCAGGTTACCAAAATCAAGCGAAAAACTGCGCACTGTTTGCGCGTAACGTGTGCCTCGGCAGCAAGCTAAAAAGTTTCTCCGAATGTGGATACTATGCCAGTCTGTTTCGGTGACTTTAAGAAATGCACTGTAAACTTTAATTTCAAATGACTTCAGCTCAGGGTCAGTTTGTAATTTGAAATGTTTTTCCTGGCCATTGTTTATTAAAAATTAATGATTCATGTTAAGCTGCGTTTGAGTAATCTATGAATATGCAGATTAAGAACAATTTTATCACTAGTGATGAAAACGTGATGAAACACTAGTGATTTTCAACTGGTGTTTCATTGAGTTTCAAACTCATCCACCTGACCCGAATGGGGCGCTCTGGTTGGTTTATAACGTCATGAATTATTAATGAGTTTGAGAAATCAATTTTAAGGTCGCGGGGGACACTTGGCTATGAATAAATTCATAAGGCAAAATTTTGGCAGGGGTGTCACTTTGAAAAACGTTATATCGTGAAGGTTTGAAAGCCGATTTCGCTAAAATTTAACAGAGATATTGTCGAATAATGGAAGTGCGTAAGGACTGTTTTTTTATTGAAGGGATCGCGCTTTGCGGCAATACTGTAAGCCACTAAAGTTATCTTTTCTTAAAACGTGGTTTTGTGTCCAAGTTTGCTCCTCGAGAAGAACACAAAGCAAGTTGACTTCCCCACTCACTGATCCGTCAAAACGTCTATTGTGTCATATCTGACTCCGATTTTTTTATTTCAACTTTAATTAAAAGTTATTAGCTTTTAAAGGAGTAAAATTGTCCATGTTAGAATTTGAAGCCTCATATCTTCCCTTTGAAAGCCTATTTAAAAATTTTGAGTCAGATATGACAATCTACAATACATCTAGTTTACCTCCTTGCAGTGTCAACTCATGAAATTCTCTATCCGCGCTGAATTCTTGGACACAAAATTTCTTGTTTTTACGCTTCCGAAGGCTTCCCGAGAAAACACGAATGCAAAAAATATAAATTTATGGTAATTTTGCTAATTTTAATCCACGCGCTATTGTTAACACTTCATGCGGAAAGAACAATGCGTAAAATATAGCGTATTTTACCAGACAGCGCTTTGCACGTGCAATTATTGATGCAGAAACATTACGGAGCCTGTTCGTGAATATTTCGCGCATTTTCGGTATCAGTCGTCGCACTTCGTGCATACTCTTTTCATAAATGCATACTGATGAGCGGAACCTGTCCCCCGCGACCTTAAAGACGGGACAAGAGAAGATAAAACGCGCGGGACTGGGGGAGGCCTCTCCTTCTTTTCCCATCCCAGCACGTTTTATTTCGCTGGCCCCGACTTTTTTCGCTCGCCCACGCCAAGCGATTCAAACTATGAATTTGGTTTTGTAGTTGATGAATTTTCTGAGCTTGTGCAAAAGAACTCGGCGTATTTGCTTCCCTGGCTAGCAATGCTTAACCAGCCAAGTCAGCCAAGCTGTCCGATGTGAGGTGTGATAAAATATTTTGGCTTCTGAATCATTTTATTACTTTATATTAAGAGGCTACCCATCGTGTATAGAAAACAAATTATAAGTTAGCCAACTGGGAACTTCAAATAAATCGTTATTCGCGCGTCCAACAGGAGCGTGAGTGAAAAACCAGTTCCGTGGAGTAAACAATTGAGGACAATGAGGACTGAATGAGGAATGAGGACTGAATGAGGACAATGCAACGTTTCCTGCTTGGGAATGTAAAATTAACATTTTTTCACCCGTGAAAAGAGAACAGACGGTCTATTTTCTGTACAAAAGATCTGGATTCTCCATTAACCACTTTTAAGTTAAAAAAATGAAAGGAACGCCGGTAACTCAAACTTAACTCAAACTTAACTCAACTAGTAACTCGGTCATTAGTATCTCTCGAATAATTAGGTGAGAAAAACAGTTGCGACATTGAATAAGCTGAATGTTTGTTTGGCGATAAACGTATCAATATCCACGCAAATAACTGGATTTTTCCCACGCGCTAAGATGATTACACATTCGCATGAAAAGTGCAGCTAGAGTGATTTTACTTTGACCGTGAAATAGATAGTAGAATAGTACACACTATTAGACTATGATTCCATTGTTTTCTTTTGTTTAATTTGGACTATCACACACCAATTGTTAGATAGTGTTTCACGGGTTAAGTAAAACCACTCTAGTAACGCAAATGATTATTTCTGATCACGTGTAAGTCGTACAATCTCTTCATTTTTTTTATCCTCGATAAGGTAAGCATCTGTGTTCTGAAAGGGGACACATCAACACGTGTCGTAAGTAAAAGTTTTACAATCGGCAATCGGAAATGGAGTTGCCTTGTTTAAGTGGTCAATACAATGAAAAAAGGCACTTACCATCTGATTTGCGCCATAATTCCACGTGCATGGAAAGAAAACAAACAAAATCAATTTATTAGAAAAGCTATGTTTTATTATTTGAACTGTAGAAATTGATAGATTACTTTTTAATCGGTCGCAACAGATAAAAATATAATGACGGTGACGAGACACTCACCATCTGATTTTTTCCACATGAAAAGAAAAAGAAAACAAAATACAAGGATTAGCATAATTAACTGTAAAATAGGAGAGAATTTAGTGAAATTATATATTACCATATATAAATGAAATAAATTAATTGATAAATTAAAGAAAGTTATTGAAAATTATCAGTTACGCACTCAAAAACGTAGCTTTTGCGAAGTGTGAACATTTTAAAGCAACATCATTCAATACGGAAGAGTTGCCACCAGACACCTCAAAATCATTTGATCTAATCAAAAGTATTAAAGAGCAATAAATTAATTGGTGCTTGTATTGAATAAGAGTAGATAGTTACTTACAAACACCTAGTATGTTCCAAAACGACCGCACGGGAAATAAGAGAAAATAAAATATTAGTCGGTTTAGCAGCAGTAAATTTAACCAAAATCGTCCTGACCAGTTTTAACGAATGTAACTTATAGTACTGTCTCTTCTAATTTGTTATGCTACCCTTTGGTTCTTCTGTAAATGTACAAACTTAAACAGCCTTTTAAGATTATTAAACTCTTCGCTTTTTATATTATTTTGCATAAACGGGATTTTTAAAAGACGCGGCAACTGATATCATGCAAAAGCAGGAGCGTACACTAGTTTGATAATAACGGTAACGGTTAGGTCAATATGAATTCAAATAATGCACTTACAATAAACGGTTAACTATGACGAAATAGCGCGATAACTTGACAAGTTCAAATAGATTAAAGGCGCGCGCGCGCGCGTGTAAATTTAGAGTAGGTCACGGTAATAATACAAGATCACAACTACTAGGAACTTAACATGATTACAGTAAATTATTTATCCACAGACACAAGCAACGTCCAGTTGAATGTAATGCACAACCAGGATTCTGGCCTTGTAACAATGACTCCAGATGTGCCTGTTGTAAGACCTATGGTTTATTTACGCAAAACATCGTAAGCACTACTACCGGAGAAAGAGTATCATTAAGGGAGAACACTACGTGTCAAACGTCCAACGTTGTTTCTCTAGTGAACTGTGAGAAATGCAAGGAACAATATGTTGGAGAAACCGGGAACTGTATACGTTTGCGTGCAAACCAACACCGTTCGGATATTTCAACCGGTCAGAAGAATATTCCCACAGTCAGACATTTTAGGGCCTGTGGCCTTAAATATTTTAAATTAACTGTGCTAGAGGGGGTACGAAATAGTAACATTGCAATCAGAAGAGCTAGAGAAAGCTTTTGGATTAACAAATTGAAGCCCGCGATAAATAATTTACTGTACGTTAAGTTCCTAGTAGTTGTGATCTTGTATTATTACCGTGACCTACTCTAAATTTACACGCGCGCGCGCGCGCCTTTAATCTATTTGAACTTGTCAAGTTATCGCGCTATTTCGTCATAGTTAACCGTTAACCTCCCTGAATTTAATTGAATTTAAAGTTAGATTTAGGAATCACAAATCTACGATGAAAACAAACAAGAAAACCTGTGAGGTCGCCATACACTTCAACAAAACGCCACACATTCTAACAGATTTCACTTTTCAATGCATAGACCAAATTTATACAAACACAAATCAAGACACAGAAAAATTACTTGTCACGAAAGAAGCGTATTGGAGTGCGCAACTATTTTCCCTTTCACCTTTTGGGCTAAATAAAAGACAAGAATTTCATTCAAAAAATCGTATTCATTACAATTAAATTCAGGGAGGTTTCATCACTAGGTTGTGATTTTCTTATAGTGAATTTTTAGCATAAATTTTTTATCGCCTTTTGTAATTGTCTTAACGTTCAAGGGCCTCGTTCGGGAATTTGTTATTTTTGTGCTGGCCTCGTCACTCAAAGGCTCTGAGTGTGGAATTTATTACTCATTGTTTAAGGACCCTGCTCAGGGATTTTGTTGTGGCATTGGCCTGTATGATTGTTCAGAGCCCTGAATGGGAAACTTATTAAGTTGGGACTATTGCATAACTTTTTCTATTTTTGATTGTTTTTCTTAGTTATTATACCTTTTGTTAGTTTAATGTAGTTCATTAGTATTATTTGTGGCCATTGTGATTTGCCTTTGGTTTAGTCTCGTTATCACTTCTATTATTGTATTATTGTTGTAATTTTTGCTTTTATTTTTGTTACGTAATTTATCAGTAGTTTAACATTAAGTCATTGTTGTAACCGTATTTAAGTCTCATGTGTAACTTGTCTGTATAACTGATGAAGGTCGAGAGACCGAAACGTTTTTAAACTAAATTTTTATTTTTTATACCAAAAGTTGTCCATTTTCGGTCTTTTTAACTAGTTTTATATATATAGATAGATAGATAGATAGATAGATAGATAGATAGATAGATAGATAGATAGATAGATAGATAGATAGATAGATAGGCCAAGCCTAACAGCGTCGCTCTCTAACAAGCTTAACTAAGGTGAAACTTAACTAAGGTGAAAGGTCGGAAGCACGAGAATTAAGATTGACGACCAGGCTATATTTGAATTTTAGCAATTCTCAAAAACAGTATTTCACGACCGTCTGCACAGTAAATTTAGACCGTACAAAAGTTCACAAAAACAACTTTTTCTCCGTCTGGAATAACTAGTACGACTACTTTACAAATAAAATACAGTTGTTGCTTGTCAAAATTTGCCCGAAAAACTGATTTGGAAATCAAAATTGCAAAAAAATAGACAAACATATTTGCATAAGGTGACGCGAGTGAAGTTTGGACTACATAAAATTCAAGTCTTGTTTTGTTTACATAAAATCGCTTTTCAACCTATGTAATGAATGAACAAAGACATAAAAATAAATAACACAATTATCTTTTCTTTCTTTCGAAAAATTTTATTCAAATCTCCATAAGCTTCTGTTTAAAAGCAAACGCGAACCATTAATAACGCATCGAGGCCGAGCAGTTTGTCTTCGATGAAAGAAATCATGAAACGACTGAATTTAAGCACGTTTTATATAACATAATTATTCAAAATTTAAACCTTTTAAATGCAAGCCAAAATTGCACAATATAGAACAGTAAAGTAATGATATTAAGCTTAACTAAGGTGAAAAGGTCGGAAGCATAAGAATTATTAAAACTCAAAAGAGTTTAGCTGTAAACAAATGCTTCGACAATCTACTAGCTTCAATTTAAGACGAAATCAGGTTTAAAAAATAGCACTTAGCTCTATATTCCTCCAAAAACGCTTGACTTGCAGTTACGCAGCCTCAAATGACCACTGTTTGAGAAATGTGAAGCCTGTCTTGAGTAGCAAACCGCGGATAAATGCCGGGAAAAACAACTTTGCAAATGGTTTTCTCGGCTAAACTCAACAAGAGTGTTAAGCGTTCAGCTGACGTGACATTCGGCTGTGTAGCCGCAAAAAAACAAAGCCTCGCTTGTGGCGTCATTCGCACATGTTTTGCGACGTCATACGCGCCCGCGAGCTAGCCTTGCGCGACGCTCACACATGTAACAGACGCCGCCCGCGAAACATTCCGCTGGCCATGACCATGAAAAATGACGGGCATGGGTTCTATGAGTATGGTGCTCCGCGCGGGCCTTCGGCCCGCAGAGCTCTGCTAAAAGGAATGAAAGAGCTAGCAGTAGATGTCGGTAACATCTTCGTCTTTTAAGCTACCTCAGACCTCATAAAAGACCCCATTAATAACCGGTTATGATTTGTTTGCTTTATCAATTAGTATACAGCAACGACTCCTAAACTATGGCTGTTTTTCTTTCAATTTTTCCTCAAAACATATCTTAAGTTATGGTAGAGTTTCAAACCCTATCTGTATCACTGATACAGAATAAAGATTAATACCCCCACTCCAATTAATGTACTCACTAAGATCTTTGATTTTAAGGATTTTAAAGCGTTTAACAATCATAGCTTTCCCCGATCTCCTGTTATAGCTACACATCCCAAACTTTGGTTAGAGAGTTCGAGAAGAATTTGTGACCAGGAAAGGACACTAACGCTTTACCGTTTAACGGGAAAATCCGTGTACTATCCGTTTAGCATGAGTAATGTCCAGGATTGCACGCAGCTACGAAAACTACTAAATTCACTAATTTTTGCTATGGTACTGCGAAAACTGCGAAAATTACGAAAACTGCCAAAAATAGTAAAAATCGTCATTCCCACAAAAAGGGAACGAGAGAGGAGGCAGCAACGAAAACTGCGAAAACTACGAATACTGCGAAAACTGCGAAAATTACAAAAAACTGCGAAAAATAGTAAAAATCGTCATTCCCACAAAAAGGAAACGAGAGAGGAGGCAGCAACGAAAACTGCGAAAACTACGAATACTGCGAAAACTGCGAAAATTACAAAAACTGCGAAAAATAGTAAAATTCGTCATTCCAAGAAAAAGGGGACGAGAGAGGAGGTAGCGACGAAAACTACGAAAACTACGAATACTGCGAAAATTACAAAAACTGCGAAAAATAGTAAAATTCGTCATTCCAAGAAAAAGGGGACGAGAGAAGAGGTAGCGACGAAAACTGCGAAAACTATGAATACTGCAAAAACTGCTAAAATTACGAAAACTGCAAAAATAGTAAAATTCGTCATTTCCACAAAAAGGGGACGAGAGAGGAGGTAGCGACAAAAACTGCGAAAACTACGAATACTGCAAAAAACTGCTAAAATTACGAAAATTGCGAAAAATAGTAAAATTCGTCATTTCCACAAAAAGGGGACGAGAGAGGGGGTAGCGACAAAAACTGCGAAAACTACGAATACTGCGAAAACTGCGAAAATTACGAAAACTGCGAAAAATAGTAAAATTCGTCATTCCCAGAAAAAGGGGACGAAAGAGGAGGTAGCGACAAAAACTGCGAAAACTACGAATACTGCGAAAATTACGAAAACTGCGAAAAATAGTAAAATTCGTCATTCCCAGAAAAAGGGGACGAGAGAGGAGGTAGCGACAAAAACTGCGAAAACTACGAATACTGCGAAAACTGCGAAAATTACGAAAACTGCCAAAAATAGTAAAATTCGTCATTCCCACAAAAAGGGAACGAGAGAGGAGGCAGCAACGAAAACTGCGAAAACTACGAATACTGCGAAAACCGTAAAAATTACGAAAACTGCGAAAAATAGTGAAATTTGTAATCTCCAGAAAAAGGGGACAGAGAGGAGGCAGAAAGGCACCGAAGAAAACTGCGAAAAAGTGCAAATATTGGAAAATTGCAAAAAATACAAAAAATTGTAACATTTATCATTCCCCAGAAAAAGGGAAGAGCAACAAGGCAGAAAGGCACCGACGAAAACTGCGAAGACTATGAATACTGGGAAAAATAATATGAAATTTACCATTCTCTTAAAAAGAGGATGAGATCCGTTTTAGTTTGCTGCTAGTGTACCCTGTATACTATTTAACTTGTTTATTAATAATTTTTATTTATAGTAAGCTTGTTGTAATACAAGAGCTTACTGTCAATGATAAATGTGGAAGCAAAACTTATGAGCAAACAAAAAATAAATGAAAGGTAATATGCACATACTTACAAATTCGTTGGTTGTTTTCACAATTAAGGTGAAGCCAAGAAAATGTTCTTTCAATCCTTTGTCTAGTCTGATGTCTCACATTGTCATTGCGAAGAACAGTAACAGTCACGACACATCGGTAAAGATGTAAATTATATTCATTTTTTCGATAGAGTTGAATAAAATGATGACATTGTTGTGTAAGTTTTACGCAGAGTTTTTGTAGAATCCTTGTCCAAATTTGTCAACATCAGATCTTTTAATTAGTACGAGTTGCATTTACTCCAAATTGTTATCCATTCCAAATGTTACATGTATAAATGTAGTCTTCAAACGGAAGAAAATTTGTTGACTGAAGACCTGCTAGTTGTTTGTGGTGAAATAATTTTGCCAGGCATTCAATACGCAGTTGGAGGGAGACTGGCACTATTCGTTTACATTTTGTGATGTCTTGCACAAGAGTGCACAAGGACTAGCATAAGACTAGCATAGCCTCTAGTCATTCATGCCCAACAAGTAAGTACTAAATTCTTAAAGCATTTAAGCAATGTGCCATAGAAATAGCAAGATTTTGATGAGATTTTTTCACGTTGAATCGTGAAATGTTCAACTAAATGGAATAAAAAGATTCTAGCAATACGAAGGAAATGCGTGACACTCTGGTTAAATCCTAAAGTAAAAAGGTGTAAATCTTTTAAAAAGTGTCAATGTCATTTATAACACAAACGTTTCGGGCTGAGCCCTTCTTCGGTGTGATTTAAAAATGATTCTATAGTCTGTAGAGCAAAGCAAAATCAGTAATTTGAAAATATAACTTTTAACTAATAATAATAGGATTGAAGGATTGTAGCTCGTCAGATTTTGACAGGTCGCGGTCAAGAATTTAAAGTTGTCATTCTTGTGAAGATTTGACGTTTCTAGCCATTATTTTGTATGTTTAGTTCATATTTATTTGGTTTCTTCGCATTTTACTATAGTAAATATCATTTGAATATGACATCATCGCGTTGGAATTTCGCAATCCTATTTTCGTGTTGGTTGTCGTGTGGTTTATGTGCATTATTACATCCATTTTGAAATCACTGGTGATCCTTACAATCTGATTGGCTCTCAGCAGTGCGATTTATTCCCAAATCGCACTATTTTTTTGCTTCAAATCGCATCTTTTTCTCAGCAGTGCGATTTATTCCCGAATCGCACTATTTTTTGCTCTAAATCGCATCTATATGTCACATCAATATTGGTACTGACTAAAATCCTGTATTTGGCAATTAAATTGTGCGATTTCAAAATGGATGTAATAAAGTGGGAAATGAACTTTGTGTCGTGCAATTTTGGTCTGAAATCATACTTCTGATTTCAAATCGAACTCGCGCTGTGCACTCGTTCGATTTTGAAATCACGCTTTTGATTTCAGACCAAATTGCACTCCACTCAGTTCAATTACCATTATGAATCGCACTGTTTTTTGCCCCAAATCGCATCTTTTTCTCAGCAGTGCGATTTATTCCTGAATCGCACTGTTTTTTGCTCGAAATCGGATCTTTTTTTCAGCAGTGCGATTTATTCCTGAATCGCACTGCTTTTTGCTATAAATCGCATCTATAAGTCTCATCAATATTGGTACTGACTAAAATCCTGTATTTGGACAATTAAATTGTGCAATTTCAAAATGGATGTAATAAAGTCCACTCAGTTCAATTACCATTATGTAAAATTGGAGATTTTTTGGTAGACGGTCTTCCAAATGGCCGCCCCTGTTGTTTTTTTTTTTTCAGGGGCTCATTTCCGCCGAAAATTCCTTCGAACAGTCTCCATAATCAGTGATTACTGCTAGTGTTACCTGATAAGGGAAAGAGAACACGCAAATTACACAGTAAATTGCCGAATTTCACTTTAGTGTCCTGGTTTTAAGACACAACTTATTATAAATATTAGCAGTAATCACAGATTATGGTAGACCGTTCAAAGGAATTCCCGGTGGAAATGAGCCCCTGAAAAAAAAAAAAAAACAATAGGGGCAACCATTTGGAAGACCGTCTACCAAAAAATCTGAAATTTTACTGCACATAAACCACAGGACAACCAACACGAAATTAGGATTGCGTTCTTCAAACGCGACAAGAATTTCAGTGGAATATTAAATCCCTTATTGGATGGTTTTATAGGTGATATGTGCGGACATGTTACTCATTGCTTGCATTTTTACTTGCCCTGTGGGGCTTGAAAAAATACTACGCATCTTGTAAAATATCTGCGAGAATTATCTGTTAAACCATTGAATAAGGTGACAATAGTAAAACGTAATAAGCGGACCCCATATTAAGCAGAGGCTGTTTTAACAGACCTTCTATTCTAGGTGACTTAGGGAGGGTTCATAATTTATGTAGAGGGGGACTATGTGGATTTTTAGGGGGGCCATGATTTTTTTCCTGTTAGGTTTTAATCTTTTGATGATCCCATCCCCAATGCTAGAGAGTTGTCCAATACACCCGAACTGAGTGTTCATGTTGTGTCATTGTTTCATTTGACCACATTTCCGGTGAGCCCGATCGGTGAGCGCAAACGGTGGTTTCGACTTTCTCGAAGATGGTTCGTGTCGAACCGAGCACACGCTTAATATATTTCCGTTCTCGTGCACACGCTTTAAGAACGAGGAAGGTTTACGTTGTGCTGTTGTCTTTAATAAGCAACCACACTAAAGACCGTCGTGTCAAACCGAGCACACGCTTGATAGCTTTCGCCGCGATATGTTCCTTTCTCGTGCACACGCTTTAAGAACGAGGAAGGTTCATGTTGTGTTGTTGACTTCCGGTCCGCGGAACCACACTTCCGGTTAGTCGGTCCGCTAAATCGCGACCTGTTTCCGGTGAGAGTCGAATCGTCAACTGCGTTAGACGAATCGACTCAGTTTGGGTGTATTGGACATGCTTGCAATGCTATGAATATATTATTATTAATTTAAAAGTGTCTTAAGTGATAAAGTTCGTTTTGTTGTATGGTCATTAACTGTTAAAAGCCACCATTGGTAAGTTACATTTGTTTTTATGAAATTTTCAGAAAACTACCGTATGTGGAACAAACACTTTATGGACTAAATAATTGAAATTCGTTGGGGGGGGGGGGGGGATATTTGTATGCTAAGGTGCATAGTGAAACCTTAAGTATTTGTTTAAATATAGACCTTTTTGGCCCTTCAGAATAATTAATGCAATAATCAGTCAAAAATGATCATGGTAATAAACTTGTTTCATTTTGTGATCATGATAGATATACCATTTTGTATCCTGTAATTTCCTATTTACATAATTAAATTCATGGTGATGTAACAGTAACTCTTAGCAGGTGTGACATTGAAACCAAATTGTCTTTAATTGTTAAGAAGTTGATTTAGTTATAATTGGCAGTATTAAAACAATTTTTTTTATTTGTAACATGATTACAATACCATTTACTTTTGATAACTAAGGGGAATTTCTCTTCTGCCTAAGCAATTATTTGTTTAGACAAGAAAGTATAAAACCACAACATGTAATAAAGTTAATAATGAATTGCAATTGTGAAAATAATTGGAGAAAAATGAAATATTTATTGCAATTTTTAGTAAAATATTGGGTGTGGTTTCTTAAGCTAGCTTGAAATATAATTTAACCCTATTCGGCCTGGGCTTTTTTTGAGTTCCTGAGCCTGGGGGGGGGGGCACATTGTGCACCCCCCTTCGTAACTTCAAGAATATTAAGGCTACGACAATGAAACCTGGAGGGTACATAGTACGTCCGAAACTGTCTCCTTTGCGGTCCGCACAATGGAACGATGACGTCATATGACGTAGTTATTAGGTAATAAGTTATACGGCCGCCATCTTGGATCCGCCATCTTGGATTTCTGAAATTTTTTAAAACCTCTTAAAAACCGTCCAAATTGACTCAAAATTAATCAAAACCAATAAATAAGTGCTAAATGACGTAAAAAAATAAAAGTTATACCAATAAACATTGTTTTTCTTCATTCAAAGGTACAAATATGCAAATTTCAAAAAACATGGCTGTCAAAACCTTGTTGCCATGGAAACATCAAGTCACGTGATCAAAAAATTGTCATACAAAATTGTTGCCAGATAAATTTTAGGAAAAGTCACAAAGTTTGATGGCGTTTGAATACATATTAAAGAAGTTATGAACGTTCAAAGTTAGCGCGGGCACTTTGTGCCCCCCCCCCCCCCAGGCCGAATAGGGTTAAACTGAAACATCACGAAGACAAGTAATAAAATTCAAGTTGTTGTTAAGAAGGAGGAAATATCATTGTAACATTTTGATTATCCAGTACTTGCACTTCATATGTCTGGTAATCTTCTTAAGTAAATCCAAAAACAAGTTGGACTTGAAAAACTAAAGGTTCAGAAGTCATTATGCAAATATGAATTGAAAATGGTGCCTTTTTTGCAATTTATAATTGAACTGTTCCAGTGTTACAATATAACTTTAAAATTGGAATTCACTAGCCCCGTAAGAAAATTTAGTGAAAGTATATTCTTAAAATGTTATTTTTATTTAATTTTTTTATTTTATTTTATTTTATTAACTTCACCAAACTGTGGCAGGGACACCACAACAGCTTGCGCCAATTACTGTGGCCCCGTACCCACCTCCCTAGGGATAGGTTGCACACTGAGGGTGGTCACAGCCAGGGTTTTGTTACGTCCTCAGTGGTTCTTTTAACGTCCCCTACAGTTAGAATGCAAGGAGTTGAAGGAGACAAGGCCAACGGCTTAACGTCACCGCCCAATGACGTGATCATCTGAACTGAGACAAGGTTTTTTTAGCACAGACAGCATGATCTTACCAGTTATTTAAAGACCCTGGTTAGTGGTCCGGCCGGGATTCGAACCCGCGACCTCCCGCTCTGCAGACTGGCGCCCAACTAACTGAGCTAACCAGGAAATGCAATTTAGGGCGTGTTCGTTTGGGATTAATCCAGAAAAAGAATAGTTGAGTTATGGAAGTAAACATTCGTTTCGGAGCTATTCTCATTCTGGAATACTTGGATTCCATTCCTGCTATTCTGCACCCAAGAGCTGAATAGCCACAATGTGTTCTAAACAAACAACGTCCCCTTAAACTATTTGACTGCAATAAATCAGTTCAATTATCCTTCAAACACCTGTTAGAATACAGCTAGTGTTTAGAAGATTTTCCTACTGTAAATGCTCTCAGGGTTTATTTGCAGGTCACTTTGTAAAAAAGGGGCATGGGAAGGAGGCTTAATTAAAACACTGTATCTTTGTGAACTTGATAAGAATCTTTTAAGTTTTACATTGTTTGGTTTCAATTTTTTTTGTTGATAGAGATTGTATTCCTTTAGTAAGTTATATATATTTAATAATAATAATAATAATAATAATATATTTAAATAAAAGCAGTTTGACAATTGATTCTTTGTAATGAATGTAATATCTATTTTGAGTGCAACCAATCACACAGCAACTGATCACAGAGCTGTATTTTGAAGTCATGATACAGATACAATAAATAACAATTATTGCTCTATCAGACTGGGAGCAGTGTATCCCTGTTCCGCACAATAACTTCCTTTCATTGCATTGTAGCATTGCAATGCAACATTTATAATTGACTCCTACTTTTAGACAATTAACAGTTATATATAGAGAAGCAAAATTATTGTTGTTGTGCAATTTGCCACTCCAGAAATTTAGGGAAACTGAGCACAAGCTTTTGACAGTAGGCTGTCTGGGCATGTAAATCTGTATATGCATGCTTATTCTTGGCATGATATTTGATGAAAAAAGATGATAATTTTGAAGGACCATTTTCAGCAATTATGTGGGAAGGTTCACTTATCATGAATAAATGGTGGGAATGCGAATGTTGGGCCATTATAAAATTTGTACAGCAATGCGAGGACATATGTAAAAAGCATTTTGTCCTTGTTTGGTGTCATGTGTTAATTTGCATGTCCAGTTTGGTGTATTTTTATCGCACACGTTTAAAGGGGTCGGTACATTTCGCTGACCCCCAGTCCATGGACTACCCCTATGTGGACTACCAAATGGACTACCTAAAATGGACTACCTGAAAAAAACAAAAATTATATAAAAAAATAATAAAACAATCACATGAATACGATCAAAATTATGCTGTTCGATGTTACTACTAAACTTTTGCAGTGGTGGATATAGACATCTTTGAGTTGAGATTTAATTTGATTTATTATATTAGTAGGGGAATTTTTACAACATAAGTTGCTGTTTGTCTGGCAACATTTAGCCCCCTATTAAGCAAAGTCACTAAGTCAGAATTGTTGTATGTTAAAATAGGGAATACACTGTGCTGGTGTGTTCAATTGGCTGCTATTCAAGAATAACCAGAGATACCAGATTAACAACATACTTTTTATTGTAGTATATTTACATTCCAGTAAAATAAAATGATGGAACACACTGTTAAACTGTGTTTTCTTTATTTTGGAGTGAGGGAGACTGTATATGAGTGAAGTGAGGTAGGCAGGGTGTTATGGGAAGCTTCACTCATAAATAAGCCTATGTATCTGTTGCGGTTCAAATTTTTCTTTTCTTTAAAAAATTTCAAACCACGTTGATTTTTATATTAATGACTCTGGGACAAAGGAAAATAAAAATCAAACTGGTTTGAAAATTTTTAAACCAAAGAAAAATATGAACCACAGCATATCCGTGAAATTCCAGGGGGGGGGGGGGAGGGGAGGGGGGAGACTCAAAATCCAATCTTGTTAATGGCAATCATGTAGCTTAACTGGAATTTCCTGAGGGGTAGGGATACCATTACGGTTGGTACAAAACGACGGTCACAGGGCACAGGACAATGTTCTTATACCACAACAGTAAATAAAAGGTAACCATTTTCGAATCAGTGCTTAACCCTAAATACACTGATTTATTCGCCTGAGATGACCTGCATCGTTCTAATATAACTAGTATTCTGCAAAGAAAAGAAAAGCAACTACATGGTTACGTCATTCCTTAGAGGTGCACCCCCTCCTAAGAAAAATCCTGGATCCACCCTTGACAAATATAATGGAATTGCATCATAGCGTGCACAGGAGAGGGTAAAAAGGTACTTTGATTCATGCACCGAACTGTGAAACCAACTAAATCAAAACGCAATAAGTTGAGTACTATTGTACATTAATTGTCAATACTCAACGGCTAATTAGGTTGCAAAATGTTATGGTTCTTTTAGTTTCTTGATTAGTCATTGACCAATGATTATTTATGTCTGAAAACATCCGTGGTAGTGGGTTGGTCAGGCGAACCAATTTAAGAACGAAGTATACATGCGTGTACGGTCCTTGTTTGTTGTCGTGTGTTAATTTGTGTGTCCATCTTCGTGTATTTTTATGGGAACACGTTTTAAGAACGAAGTATACATGCGTGTACGGTCCTTGTTTGTTGTCGTGTGTTAATTTGTGTGTCCAGCTTCGTGTATTTTAATCGGAACACGTTTTAAGAACGAAGTATACATGCGTGTCCGGTCCTTGTTTGTTGACGTGTGTTAATTTGTGTGTCCAGCTTCGTGTATTTTTATGGGAACACGTTTTAAGAACGAAGTATACATGCGTGTACGGTCCTTGTTCGTTGACGTGTGTTAATTTGTGTGTCCAGCTTCGTGTATTTTTATGGGAATACGTTTTAAGAACGAAGTATACATACGTGTACGGTCCTTGTTTTTTGTCGTGTGTTAATTTGTGTGTTCAGCTTCGTGTATTTTTATGGGAATACCTGAATACGTTTTAAGAACGAAGTATACGTGCGTCTCGGTCCTTTCAAGCTGGCAGTGACTTGGGGTTGTGAGTTCATTAGCATCACAAAGAAGTGCAAAATTTCGCAAATCGTGGAGCTAGCGATTTTTCGCAAATTTCGCAAATTTTGTAAAATTCGCAAGCTGGGTGTGGGATTGCGAGTTAATTAGCATCACACACTACCGAAAAACTGTTGAGGTAGCGAGTTTTCGTAATTTTCGCAAATTTTGTAAAATTCGCAAGATCTGTAACGAAAAATCGTAAATTCTGTAAAATTCGCAAGCTGTAACGAAAAATTGTAAAAATAGTAAATTTCGTAGCTCGCAAAATCTGTAACGAAAAATCTAAAATTTTGTAAAATTCGCAAGCTGTAACGAAAAATCGTAAAAATAGTAGATTTCGTAAAATTCGCAAGCTGTAACGAAAAATCGTAAAATTAGTAAATTTCGTAGCTGCGTGCAATCCTGGCCATAAGTGTTTAGCATCCGTTTAGAATCCGTTTAAAACGGATCATGTAAAGCGTTTAAGAGCCGTTGTCAGTAACCTGATCGAGAATCCGGCGACAAAAGAAAAAAAAAAATCGATTTTTTTTATTTATTCGAAAAGACCCTTATGGTAAACTATTTTCAAAAATGATATTCAAAAGTTCCAGCGAATTTTTATTATGGCCGAAAATAGGAAAGTTCGAAATAGGCCTAAACGTGCCCGAAGCCCCGATAAAAATTATGCAAATTAGTACATTTTCAAAACGCTCGTAAACGACAACGAAAACTTGTCTTCCATTCATTTTTTCATAACTTGTTAAACATCCCTTGGACTTGCTTTTCAACTATATTTCATGTCGGTCTAAACTTTTTTTTGTTATATTCACCCGCGTAAAAAATACAATATTTGCTATTCCGTTAATACACTGAATTTTACTATATTTCAGAAGACCATAACATCGGGGTTATACGAATATCCAGGTAGAAAAAGGACTCGTTTGAACGGGCATATGGTTTGGCCCGTTAAAAGCGAGCGCGCTAGATAAAAATGTATGGAGTACATTTTCACAGATTTCGCCATTTTTTGTTGCACCCCTGACTGCAAGTCACGCATTCTATTTAGACAAAAGTCAGGTAAAAATCAACGTATCTGGTCTCTACTACTGCTTTTAAACATTTTACATAGTTATATTTGAACTAAAGCAATTCCCTATCTTAAATTATCTGTGTTTTTTACGTGATTGTTTTGTTTATTTTATATTTAGCGAGTTCTAAATAAAGGAACAATGGGCGATGAAAGATCCCTTCTATTTTCATTACATGAAATTACCTCAGTCGATTATATTGTTCTTTTACATTCCAAAATACCTTACTACCTGAATAGAGCAATTAAGTATAACTGTTGCTGTAAAGAGGCGAGCTTTAAAGAAAACTGCTAGTAATATTCCAGAGTCACGTACAGTCACCACACGAATAAGAATGTCGCACAGATGTTATCAGGTCGACTACAGCTTGTAAACGAAATGAGTGCTCGCGGTGTTTTTAGTTTCTTTAAAGAACTTTACCACCTTACCACTATAGTAAAGAAGTATTTTTCGTTTGTCTCACGATGTAGTCACTTCCGATGTGGATCGCGACGTTTCGACTGCATACTGCTAGTCTTCTTCAGGCGATGGGGTCGACTGGTTACGCGTCATCTTATGAAGCACGATGTTCTGCTGTGATTGGTTGGTTTTCAACAGCTGTGGCTGGCGCATTTTGATCCTCGTTGTTTCGGCAAATTGTTCCCTCGGCGGTCCGTAGTCGTACGGCTCTCCTGTTGTTGTGTTTCTTAATCGTGGGCATCCATGCTTCTGGAATTTCTATTCCACTGTCCCTGTTGATGTTGTTAGGGTTAAGTCTTATGTGGATCGCCTCTTTGACCCTGCGTGTGTACCAATGAGGATCACGATCAATAAACTTTACTTCATTCCAAAGCGGGTGGTGTCCGGTGTTGTTGGCGTTCTCTGAAACGGCGGAGGTCTGGGTACGGGCGAATCGGATGTCTCGGTCATGCTCTTTTATTCTGTCTTGCATAGGTCTTCCAGTCTCGCCGATATAAACTTATATAAACTTATATAAACGCCAGCCACAGCTGTTGAAAACCAACCAATCACAGCAGAACATCGTGCTTCATAAGGTGACGCGTAACCAGTCGACCCCATCGCCTGAAGAAGACTAGCAGTATGCAGTCGAAACGTCGCGATCCACATCGGAAGTGACTACATCGTGAGACAAACGAAAAATACTTCTTTACTAGTGTGTTCACCACGATGAACAACAACAACCCCTTTTTACGATACCTTACCACTATCTTTGTAGACTATCTCTTAAAATACATTTGCTTATCAAGCTTAGCTCTGATAATGTTTGTTAAGCATTACCAGCAATGCGCGTCATATTGCGTCACGAATACCGTACGTCAATCAAAGAGAACTTTCAAAATGGTTCAACGAATATACAAAGTAATGTATGGGATCTGAAACAAAATCTTATTTTTTGGCTGTTTAAATAAATTAAATTATACGTGCCGACCCCTCGTTGATAAATAATATGCAACTGCACTACGAAGCGAAAGTTTTTTCACCGTTTCGTTTTACTTTATTCTTCGAGCCGCGAGACAGAGGTAAAATAACAAGGATCTTCGGTTGTACTTCCTTTATAGTTTCATCGAAATACCTTCACTTACCATGACTTCCAAGCTTTGAGTAGACTGCAAAACAGTCCGTATTTTTGCGCGAGTCCTCCGAAAAAAGTGCGCGACCGAAATGATCTCAAGCGAGTGAGACTGGGAAGAGACGCTAAAAATACGGCATGTCCTGTTTCCATACAACGAATTCATTTTTTTTTGGCTAAACTTTATTTCTCCTTCAATTAAAAGTCGTTTACAAAACATAACAAAAACCATTTACATATACAAATACACTGTCATTATTATATAATTTCTGTAAATAGATATATACTGATTTATAAATATCATGCAAACATTTGAGCGTGAAATTAGGGACAGTCTTTCAGGAAAGTATTTGGACATTAACTAATGTTGAATTTAAGATTTCTAAATAATCTGTATCTAGGATAAATTCTCGGTTCGATACTTTATCAATACTTTATTTTTGAATTCTTGAAGAGTTATGGCTTGAGAGTGGAGTTTACTGGTGTAGATATAGTATCTCATAAATAAGAGAGTATAATTTAATTTCTTAATAACGTTTTTTTGAGTGCTGACTGGACATAATTCCAAATAAAGTATGTTCAGTCGTGAGGGAGAAGTGAGTGTTGTTTGAGTCATTGAACCATTGAATAACATTTCCTAGAAACGACTTCGTAAAGCAGCAATATACAAATGAATGATCAATAGAGTCTGGTTCACCACAATAAAGACAATCATCATTATCTTTGATTCCAAATTTAAGTAGCTCCCTCTTTGTTAGTGAAATGTAAATGTAAATGTAAGTGAAATTCTTTAAGTTAAGACGCTATTTTGTAATCAGTATTGAGCAGAGTAATTGGTCTCCAGTTAGAGAGCTCCAACAGGGAACCATCTTCTTTTGGCAGAAGTGTAATTATTTCTCTCCGTCGAGAGATAGAAAGTTCGCCTAAGGCAAAAGCGGCATTTAAACTTTCGATGAGATCATTTCCCAGTAGCTCGAAGAAGAATTGATAAAATTCGACCGTAAAGCCATCTTCACCTGGTGATTTTTTTCATTTTGAAAGGGTTCAAGTGATTTTGTGCACTCTTCGAAGGTTAAGGGCCCCTCACATTTTTCGCGAGCTTCTTCTGAAAGGCGTGGGATTTGTAACTTTTCAATATACTCGTTATACGCTGTGTGGGAAAATATAACATCGGTCGTATACAAATTATTATAATAAGATTCAATTTCGTCTAGAATTTGTTTCTCATCCTTTATTGTGGTATTTCTGTCGGTTTTAAGTTCAGTGACAGTTTTTTTTTATTATAATTTATTTTCTCTAAGTTGAAATATTTTGTTGGACGTTCTCCCTTCTCCCCATCGACATTTCGATCTAAACATCGCCGCCTTCCCTTTTTGCTCGTAAATTGACTCAAACTGTTTTTTTTTAGTTCGGAATATTTGTCCAGTATATTATCTATGTCCGGATGTTGGAAATTATTACAAATTATATTGTCTAGTACATCCAGTTGGCGCTTGATTTCATTTTCCTCATTGTAATAGGTTTTGGCTTTTCTTTTTGCAAAGACGATAGTTGCAGCTCTAATTTCCATTTTTAATAGCTCCCAAAAGAGGCGTTTGTCATTAATTTGAGACTTAAGTTAACATGTTTTAGTGTATACATCACGAACTGTAGTCACAAAGTTGTCGTCCTTTAACAAAGAATTGTTGAATTTCCAAAAGCTTGGTCCTCTAATGACTTCCTTAGGGCATAACAAAGATATTCGTATTGCTTTATGATCTGGTGCGATTGCCGGATAAATTCCTATAGTTTTGACATATTTTTTGCAAGTTTTTAGCAACTAAAAATAAGTCTATTCTTGATTTCACACCAAGGCTTTTCGATTCGTAAGAGTACCTTCGCAATTTAGAATGTCTTACTCTTTGCATGTCAACTAGCTCATTGTCGTTAGAATGAGATTTCTATAGCTTGTTGATTTCCACGGCGCACTGCCCACTTTGTCTTTCTTGGAAAGTGTACAGTTCCAATCGCCACCTACTATGAGGGTGGTGAGTTCAGTTAAACGGTTGTTTAATTCTTGAATAAATTCTAATTGTTCAGCCTGGCTATTGGGAGCGTATATATTACGCATTGTTAACTTGTTAACGAGTTGAATGTAACGGTGATTAACACTATTCTTCCCGAATTGTTCCTATATGAATAATTGCTGGCGAGCGTTAGCGAGGCAGCACACTATTCTTGGCAATGGGGGAAAAATTCAAAATTTTGTCGGATGTAAGATGGGGTGCATGCGCAGTGGCTTATTGTCACTGTCGCCTAGCAACGTCTATCATTTTGCTTCGCAACGCAATCAATCAACCGTGACAACGAACGCGACAACTGTTTAAATCGACAATCCACGTGAGAATCTGTCACGCTGTCAGACGCTTTCGCTTTCGAGGTGCAGTAGTAGGTACGTATTTTCTAAATGTTTGCTAAATGTCTTCATTTGCTTGTGAAATTATTCATCATGGTCACGAACAATTGCTTGCTATAAGCAATCCAAAATGTCCATCGCTCGTGGAAGCGAACTACTCAACTGTAAAATTCACACGAGTTCTTCGCCCGTTGAGACAAATAATTCAAAATCTGTGCCGTTTGTGGCGGATAATTCGACTGTTGAGTCATGCTCTTTGCCCGTTGAGGAAATTGAAAAAGAATTGAAAAAATGTCAATCGCTCGTCGAAGCGAACTATTCTGTGAAATCAGATGATTGTTTCACTCTGAAATCCAACGACTCGTTGCACATTCAGACGAGTTCTTCGCCCGTGGAGGCAAATAATTCAAAATCAGTGCCGGCTGATTCGACCGTTGAGTCATGTTTTTAGGTATAACTCTAACTTGAACAACGAATTATTAAAAATGTAAACAAACAGCCGTAAGTGAAGATACTTAGTAAAGCAATGTACTTTTGTTCTGTTTTTTTTTTTTTTTTTTTTTTTTTTTAAGAAAGCTATTATGAAATCTTCAATTAGCTTGAGACAAAACCCACTTGAATTGTCCTTTGTAAAAGTTATTTCTCTTCAATGTCAATTATTACTGTATCTTTAAAATATCTGTAACTTGAATAATAAGTTCTTGGCAATAGGTTTTTTATTAAGCAGCCCATAGTCCATAGTTAGTTTAGCAGTGTGGGTAATTATAATACAAGTCAGTAAGGCTATGGTTGGGCAATTTTCAAAAACACCACTTGCTGTAGTAATTTTTACAACTCATCCAGGGAAAGCCTACTCTACTCACCCTTTAGAATCCATTCTTATTCAATGAGATGCAAATAAGTGGTCGGGTATTGTAAAGTCTAGCCTTCGAGTATATTGCTCAAGGTCATCTTGAAGATTATACAAATTTGTGATGTCGTCAGCTTGTTCCTTTACTTTCTCTTTTGATTTCACAAGTTCCTCTTGCAGTGCTTTGTTCATATTTGATGTTTTATCCACTATCAGTCTAAGCGCGTTTAATTCTCTCTTCTGTGACTCGTACGAGTGTCTTATGTACTTCCACTAGTTCTTTGGTTAGTTTGGAGTTTTCACTTAGGCCCAGTTCAAACGTCGAACTTCACATGTGCCGAACCTAATGCAAATGAGCATAATCTATTGTTTTTGCTCATTTGCATTAGGTTCGGCACATGTGAAGTTCGACGTTTGAACTGGGCCTTAGTATTGTCGACATAGTTTTTTCCATCTTCAGAAGTATCTGACGTATTTCTGACAAGGATGGTTCTTCGGGTACGGCATCTTCTTCGCTATTCTGTTCGGCATCCATATTTAGACGCTTGGACTCATTTATTGGTTCTTCCTCTGTCGAGCCACGTTCGCCACGCTTGTGTTTACCTGCTCGAGGTTTCGTTTTCGAGGGTTGGAATTCGTTCCGTTCCTCAGAAACGGGGAATCCCATTGCCTGAAAACTGACGCTATCTGTCAACTAATGTCACTGCATTGTATCACACCTCATCAAAATTATAACCGACGCCATATTAATTTCAATTCGGGGCGAAATGGAAAATATAAACTTAGACACGTTTGCTAGAGACAAATTGGTGATTGCGTTAAAAGCCGAACAGAAGGAAGCAGTGAGATCGCTTCTCGAGGGAAGAGATGTGTTCGCAGTTCTGCCATCAGGTTTTGGAAAAAGCCTGATTTATCAGCTTTTCGTACTGGCAAAGAAACCCGTTTCAATTTCAACTGAACAGCCCACGATCATCGTGATCAGTCCCCTAAAAAGCATTATAGAAGAACAGATTGCAACGAATGAATTTAACCTGGCTGCTGCTGAACTTCGTTTCGATGAAGACACATTAAGTGAAATCAAGAATTGTAAGATACAAGTCGTTTATACCGCTGCTGAACAAGTGCTGAACGATAAATTCACCTTCGGAAGTAGGAAATAGCAAGGGTCGACAGGCCGCACAATTTCTACCGGTGTGAAACATCTGAAAACCTTTTATATTTTCTTCTAACGAGTATATCTCGCGTAAAATTGAGGTGGTAGGCCTGTACGACTTTTACAAAATGTTGTTAAATACCGTTTGCCACCTATATATGTATTTTAACGGGTATCATTTTTACTTAGTTTTGGAGGAGTTTAGTGTTGACTGAAAAACTATTTTAAAAAGCCGCGTGTAACGGACTAGAGGTCAACTGTGTTATGTCTGTAATGTTTTCCTGTGATTTTGTTCTTTAAGTATTTGACCTCTTATAACGTCCCTTTTCTTTTGCTTTTGCGGTTAGTGGGTTGTTTTATGCTGATTTTTAATACAGAGAGTTCAATATTGATAGTTTTTTTTTTCTCTCTCTGAAGTGATAGTATCTGAAAAAATATGTTGACCGTTTAATGTGTTTCCTGCTATTTTTGGTGTCTAGCGCTCTAGCACGTAAACACATATATGGAAGCGAAAGAAAAATTCGAGAAGTGCTTCATATACCGCTAAATATAACGTCACACTCATAAGGCGATACTCAGGTTTACATTACGTGACTGATAACATGACGGGAAAGAAAATTGTTAACACGACGATGTTAAGACAGTAACCCAATCGATTTATGATCGTGAGGAGTTTGGAATTACACGAGAACGCAAGGGAATTTCGACCAATTGCATTCAAGAAAAAAAGTAGAGGACAGTCGGAACCAATTGAATTCGAGAACGAAAAGATTACGACGAGTCTCTGTGCTTTCAACCATATGCTTTGTGAAAGGGAGAATTCCAACCTAGCCGGCCGAGCAGATCAGTGAGTTGACGGTGAATTCGGCGAGTGAACCTTTTCCTTTGTAACCTTTGTGATGAATTTGTTTAAAGTTAGTTTGTCAATATGCCACAGATTTCGAAGTACGTGTCAATCTGGCCGAGTGAAAGGCTTTACAAGATAACAGGATGTCCACGCTTTAATAGGCCATTTGCACGATGTCGTCATTTGACTACAACTACCAGAATTCATTCCGTTTTTCCTTTGTTATTTAAATTTTGTAATCCCAGTGCGGTTTAAATAACAATAGCCCTAATTTGCACTACAAAACAAAAAACTGAAGGATTCTGGTAGTTGTAGTCATATGACGTCATCGTGCAAATGGCCTATTACGCTGCTTAAAAGAAAGAATAAGACAATTATTGAACCCCTTTTGGGGAGAATTGAGCCCCGTTAGGGGATTATTGAGCCCCATTTGAGGAGAACTGAGCCCCGTCTGGGGATTATTAAGCCCGTTTTGGGAAGAATTGACCTCCGTTTGGGGACTATAAAGCCCGTAGAGGAATCAAAGAAGCTTTGCTTGGGAACAAAGAAGCTCTGTTTGGGAAATGCATTTCGCAGAGCTGCCAAGAAGTCTGCTGCTGTTAAATTGACAATTCCTTTGGTTGACTTTACATCTGAATAACAAGTGAATGTACACATTCTGGAAACACATTTCTCTGATCATAAAGCTATAGCCGCGGTTACACGGAGAACTTTTACCTAGGTAAATTTGATTTACCAAGGCTTTTCGGCGACGGCAACGAGAATGTGCAAAAAACAATAGGTTTAACTAGCAAACCAACGGCTCTGCACGTGCGTTACACACTTTGATAAATTTCTGTGCCGTTCTCTGCAAAACAACAACGTCAAATGACCAAATTCAAGGTTTCTTTTCTCTGTCTGAATTTGAACTCTTTCCTAATTGCGAATTCAACTCCCAAACATTAGACAAATTACTGAAAGGAATAATGGAATAATTGCGAGGTAGTTTAAATGTTTTAAACTAAGGTTTTTCCTGTTGTTGCCGTCTTGGTTGCTTTAAAAATTTCTTTTTGAATTATTTAAACCTTAATTGCACAAAACAATTTGAGAATTTGCATTTTCGTTGGCATGAAAATGTCAGCGAGAGCGTGTAGAGCGTGCAGAAAAAAAAAAACTTGCTGTCAAAACTCGAGATTTCATTGGTTGGTTTACCTGGGAAAATCAATCGACGCTACTATCTAGGTAGGCTTTTACCTGGGAAAAATTCTATTGTTTTCCATGGCGTGACCATTAAAATTACCTAGGTAAATTTTACCTAGGTAACATCGGTCACACGTAGAAAACCATTTACCTAGGTAAATTCAAATGTAAGCGTGCCGTGTAACAAAGGCGCTATTGTTTTCCAGGGCGTGCAAACAAGGTAAATTTTACCTAAGCAAAATCGGTTACACGGAGAAAAAAACTTTACCTAGGTAAATTCAAATTTCAGCGTGCCGCGGCTATTGTTATTTCGAATTTACCGAGGAAAAGTTGTATCGTAGAACCGCGCCTAATATGTGCATTAATTAATACAACGTGATAATATTGTAAAATGAACACAACTACCTGTAACTTATATAGCCATTTTAAAAATAATAGAATTCAATCTACACATAGTGATTCATCCGTTTTTATAGACATCGATTCATTTACCAGACAAATTAAATTTCTAGTATCACAGATGCCAAGCCAGTGTTTATGCATAATTATGTTGAAGAGTAAAACTCAGAAATAAGTACATGTACAAAGTCAGTAACATTACTGTAAATAAATGTGACGATAGGTTTTTCGCCAAAGGGATGATATGTTTTTCCTTTTCAAGCGGGGAACGGAAACTGTAAACTTGAGGATACTTCTCGAGTGAAAATGACTTTACGAGGGGAACTTTAGCTCTGAGCAAACCACGCTTGCAGCGGAGATTAGGCTCGTCACAACCTCAGTACACGGGATCTACTAGCAAGGACTTCTCAGGACAACAGGAAAACAGTCAAAACTTCAGCCAACGTAGGTTTATTCTGACTCAGGACCTAACCTTGATCTTAACCTTGATGTTGACACTGATAATAACCTTGATGCTCACCGACTAATGTTTACAATTGTACTTCTATATATAGTGGAACCAGAGCAGAATACAAGTTCCTCTATTGTTAAAGTACCTCAACGTGTACACGTTTCTGCTCACGAGGACAAAAGATCTATTTAAAATTCTAGGACACTTAGCGTTCTACATTGTTACTAGCCTGTTCCAGGCTCTCAGATAGTGGAGGCGAGCGAAAAATGTCGGAGCAAGCGAAGAAAAAACGAGGGAGGGGGTGGGGGAAGGGGCGGAAGGAGAGCCTGTAAGACTTTCTTTAACGGACCGCTTCTGGTATACCAGCTCCTGATATACCCTCTGATTGGTCAATTTTGACAGATAGCGTCAACACCCGCAAAACGCGTAATCTGAATCACTCATGTCAATCAGCATTTATGGTGAACACGGTTCACGCGCGCGATTTTGCGGAATCCGAGTTATGTGCTATTTTGAAAGAATGTCTCCTAGATTTCCCAGAAGTAAGGTCGCTGAGGAAGGAGCAAAAAACGTGTCTTGTAAACCTGGCTCGTGGAAAAGATGTGCGGTTCTGCCGACCCGTTTTGGGAAGAGTTAAATATTTCAGCTCTTTCCACGACTGACTGGAGATTCAAATATTTCAAACCGGATGTAATGACGCCATACTTCTGACAATGGAGATACTGCCTAGCTCCGAGAAACACATCAACTTAAAAAAAAAAAACTCTGAGGAGCTAAAAAAAATTGTGAGATGCCACTATTCCAATATTGACCGTGACTATCGCATACAACTTGGATCTTAGACTCTTTTAGCCGTGATTAGAAGAAACACTATCTCGCAAGTTATGCTAACCGCAAAGGTGCCAACCGCATACTTGCGCTCACATTAAATCACGGAATGAGAAATGAACTGATCCTAAGCAACGAATAATTCCTACTTAATCGGCTACAACTGATCTTGCAACTCTTTCCAAGTGAGCCAAAAAACTCCACTGTCATGCCAAGAGCTAGCAAAGAAACGACGCATAAATAAATAATTCTAAACGGCTCTGGAAAGCGTAAATTCCTCCTGTCAGTATCACAGCTAGAGATTTTTTCCGAAGATCAAAGAAACGACAACATTTAGCGATCTACTCGCGCGAGAAATCTGAGAATGATTTCGGTAAATTGACAGATGGACATCTTGACAGCAGAAATCCAATTATCCAACTGAGTGACAAAAGTGGGCGGAAGAGGCTCGGTAAAGAAAGTCTCACAGGCTCTCCTTCCTTCTCCCTCTCCCCAGTTCCCACTTGTTTTTTCTTCGCTATCAACATTTTTCGCTCGCCTCCACTATCTGAGAGCCTGGAACAGGCTACATTGTTACCCAAGTTGAGTGACAACCTAGAACACTCCCCTTGAAAGAAACTACATAACAAATTTACGAGAGCAGAAGGACTTCTAACAAACAAAGGACGCTGAGCTTTTTCTGATGAGTCACGGAGATAACTACTTAAATATTCTTTTCATAAAACTAAGCTATTGAAAACGCACGTGGCGAGACCTAGGCAGATGTACAACTTGTACACGTTTCAGTATCAATACATCATCTCTTCCGGTATTGTTTACTAGACTACGCATTTGGCTTATGTAATATTTTAAACGAATTTTACTTTTGACTGTTTTAAGAACATTGGAAAAGTCTCTCGTAACATAAATATCTTCACCTTCTTTTAACTCTTAGTATTAACATTAATAGTTTATTGTATTATCCAATTTTCCCTTCAGCTTGTTACTAAAAAATGGACAATGAACTGGTTGGTTATGTTCACAACATATCTCCTATAAAGAAGGTTGCTCAGACCTCATGGTTCGACATGCAAATTCAAACAGAAACAGAAGTGATCAGAGGGGTGTGCTTCTCAGCAGCAAAACACAGCGACTTCAAAAAGTTCAATGAGCAGAAAACCTTCTGATCTTAATTGAAAAGGCAGACATGTAGAAGACAAAATAACTGAAGCCTTTCTTGATCTGCCAACAGTGGAAATTACATATAACGAAAAGACTGTGTATGTAATGACAGTCAATTTTTAAAATTTTTACTTCCATTTTACTTTCGCGATTGCCAATAAATCATTGAAACTATAGTACAAAATATTTAAATACAAATTATGCATATGTTTTCTGAAAAGATTACCAGTTTATGGTTAATAAAAATATACTTATATACTTATAATTGCAACAGTACACTCTTTCACAGTAACACCTTCATTATAGCACTTAAAAAAAACTCTTCAGTTATCACCATCATGTTTACAGCTACGCGATTTTCGAAATCTTAACGATTTGGAAAAAATATTTGTGTCAACCAAAGACTTCAAACATTATTTCCAAAGGGTGTTGATTTCGAGAATCGTGTAAACAATACAACAAACAATAAAAAAACCCATGTAGATTACTGCAACAATTCAAGATGCATAGAAACAACTACCTAGCACTAGACACATGTATGTAATCGCATACCTATTTTTTTATCACGCTGGGCCCAGTTATTTGTGTTTGTCGTTGCTGGAGTATGTCACGGTAAACTAAATGTAGATCCAAGGTTAGCAGAGAGAGATAGTCAACTGTCAACCCTTGCTATTTCCTACCAGTAGAGATTGTGCGGCCTGTCAGCCCTTGCTTTTTCATATTGCGATTCGGAAAATATATTTTCTGAAGAAAGCCATCCACTTTTAAAATTACGGAATTGGGTTTTAAAACAACAGCACACAGCCGGCACAAATCCGACACAGACGGCGATTAGGCTTTGATCCGCGTCCGCGGGTTGGCTTTTGGGGGTAGTCTGACTCATCAAGATCTCACATTTTCCTGTACGAGCAAGATAGAAACTTATTTTGTCGAAGCGAAAGAAGACTAGAGTTTTGCCACGTAGATCGACTTTCGTGTGCTTACCCGCTAAAAATCTCATATTTACGGTATCAAATTCTCTCGTAGGCGGAGCTGCGAAAGAATTCCTGACAACTCGACGGAAGTAATCAGACCCCGTAGTTGGAACGAATTCGTTGTATGGAAACAGGACAGTCGGTTTTTTTCCTCGCCTCACGCGCGCTGCGGCCGCGTGAGGCTCGCGCGCGGATCGGCGCTTCGCGCCTTTTGCTTCGAACCTCGCTTGGCTTTAAGAGGAAAAAAACGACTGTTTTGCAGTCTAAGCTTTGAGCTGTCCGTGTGTTTCATGCTTTCATCGGTGCCGACCCCTAAAAATTTTCTTTAGTTTACGATCTTTTAAATACGTTAAATAAAGCCTTCCATGATAAAATAGGAGGCAGCAAATCAACACTGAAAATAGGGCTTGTTCACGAATAGACGTAACTTGAGTTACCTAAATCAGCCAAATTTTGACGTCTTTTGCATACTTTTGCATAATCAAACCGTAATAGCAATTATTTAGTATTCGAAAATAGAACAAAACCCAAAAGTCATACTATTTTGCTTTTCCATACTCTTACATCATCAAACCGAAAGATCTCTACTTACCTAATCAGCAAAATCTTACTTTCTTGCATACTATTGCATAATCACGAGAGCTCAACATTTAGCGATTCAAAATTGAAATAACTAATTACTGCTTTCCTCAAAAATCACGACAAACTGTCAACACACAAAAAAAAACAAACTTCAGGAACAAAATTTTACTGGTAAACGAATGCAATACGTATGTTTAACTAAACACAAAAATTCGCTCTGCGCGAGGATTGAAGGTGGCATAAGCTATTTATACTTTACAATCTGTCCAATCTCACAAAAGTTTTCAATAAATTGGATATTATATTTCGTTATTTCGCTGAATTGATTATAGCTTAATTTATTATATTATCGCTCATATGAAAACACAAACGTTCCCCTGCCATTTACCTTCCTCAAACGTCTCCATTCATTTTAAAAATACACCGTGAAATTCTCAAACTGCGTTTCCCAAAAACACACATTTGACTTTTCTTAACCTTCTAAAGGAAAACTAATGGCTTTACGACAAATTATTGACAAGAAAAACACAAATTTCTTGAACCTTTGAAGAGCAATTAAGCCGTCTCGGACACATCCACTTAAAAACAAATTTGAAAGATTAAAACGTAACGTTATATATCGAAACTTAAAAAAAATATGACATGCCAATTCCCTAGGGAAATTAACAATAGGTCCGGGGGTACTCCCCAAAAATTTCAGTGGCGGTATGCGACGCCCTTCTTGAAATCCTAACCGGTATTACCAACCATATCCTTAATGCCCTTATATAGCTTGTATAAAGAACTAACCCCCCGGAAATTTCCACGTTCCTTTACATTGTGCTGCTTAAAGGAACATGGGAATTTTTACACGTTCTTTTGCATTGTGCTGCCTAAAGGAACATGGAAATTTCCACTTTCCTTTACATTGTGCTGCCTAAAGGAACATGGAAATTTCCACGTTCCTTTACATTGTGCTGCCTAAGGGAACATGGAAATTTCCACGTTCCTTTGCATTGTGCTGCCTAAAGGACGTAGAAATTTCCACGTTTTTTTTTTGGTATTGAAATGATCACCCAATTTATTTCAAATGTTGCCAATTGTTTACTTGGCAAGTATATTATTATTTATGGTGTTTATTGCCGAAAATAAACAGTATGATGTGTTTTTTTTTTTTTTTTTTTTTTGGGGGGGGGGGGGGAGAAAGATAATTGAACTGATAGATTGTGATTTTTGCTATTGTTTCTTTACTTACGGCAGAAAACACCAATTTTAGTTTAATTTCTGCCACTACTTGGCAGTAAAAAATATCCACTTTTCTGTCAATATTTTCATGCCATAATGGTACTGGACATCAATTTCTGGTACGAATAGTTAAAAATTTACATTTTCTTTGAAATACTCAAGTTGTCAAGAATACGTCAGAAAAGGTACTTTTGTACCATAGATTTCAACAGTATGACAAAACATAAAAACATATTTATTGCCAAAAATCTGTATTTTTATGGAACAAATAAAGACAAATTGCCTTATTTGTTTCAGAAAATGCATTATAGAATATTCCCGATGGTTTTAGAACGTGTTTTTAGAATGCAATGTCGACTAATAATTGTTTTTACAACGCTATCCTTGTTTCAGAATACTGCTTTACACTACAGATATTGACCTTGTCGTACACATTTTTTACGAAAAGATTTTGCGAAAACAGTCTAAACGATGTCTGCAGGGCTAATCATTGACCCTGTTGTTTTTCTTTTTCCCTATTAATATTTATTTTTTCTCGTCTTTTATGCCTGCATTGTATCAGTTTCTTTGTAATAGGTTTTTGCTTTGATCAACTGAAATAGAACTAAAAAAAGAAATAAAACAAAAATCTTTTTAAAAAATATTAATAACCAGATGACAAGAAAAAAGGAATAGAATTTCAGCAATTTTTTTTATATTAAGTATATATTTCTCTGTCATTGTGCTGATTCACATCTGATCATGCGCGGCTTTGTATTTTACATATTTTCATTATGTACTGTCACGCCTTATTGCGAGTATTACACCAACCTTCCTTCCGACATGTTGCATTTGTTTAATCAGCTTGACACAACATGATGTAATACTACTATACAGCATTGTTCAAGACGATACGTGATCTTTTTTGTATCGGGTTAATGACATGAAACCAAACATGTGGGATCATTTATAAGCACAAAGCAGTAAATAAATGCCCTTTAAGTTAACCTTACGCAATAATATGGACGTTACGTATCTTGGCTAATGAAACGCCATACATTTACTCACAGAAATTTTAGAGGTACTTACATTCTAATTTTTTCCGTAGAATTCCACATGAAAGACAAAAATTCATTGGAACAACTATAATTGCTTTTAGTTTATTTCGTTTTATTTCTATTTTATTTATCCACCTGTACAGAAAAATTTTGTCATAAACTCAGCTCCAACAACAATTGCTTGTGCATTTGTATTCACTTTCTGAACGTTAAGCTATTAGAGTGATTACGGCACAAGCTCTAACTGACATAATCTAAAATACATTTCGGCAGCCGATTTCGGGGGTTTTGACGTACTCGCTCTGCAATCAATCAACGAATGGGTGCAATAGCCCATTTCCAAGTTGCTCTTAGCCTCTTTTTCAAACCGAGGCCATATACAAAACCATTCACATGGATATGAGTTTTGTTTCACATGCAAATAAAACTTATATCCATATGAATGGTTTTGCACTTGGCCTCGGTTTGAAAAGGAGGCTAAGAGCAACTCGGAAATGGGCTATAATTGTAGAGTACAAAGCTACAATAATAACTGATTAGAATCATCTTAAGTTATTTGGTTCAATCAAATTAAAGCGATGCATGTACCGTGAAAAGACTCTTACCATCTAATTTGTTCCAAGAAATCCACATGAAAAAAAAAAAAAAAAAGATAAGATATTTTTTTTTTTTTACTATTTTATATCATACATTAAATTAAATAGTTATTTGGCTTGTGGCGATGGACTCTAAAAAGTTCATAGCAGGGTCCTTCTGTATGCCCACGGCATTAGGGTGGATGTTATTGTCCGGGAAATACGTTAACTAAGAAAAGGGTAATGATTAAATTTAGTTGACAATGTATTTGTTTTAATTTTCTTTAGGTCCATTGGAATCAAACTGACGCATGCACATACGGCTATAACTTACTGAAATAAAAAAAGGAAGTTAAGGATAAAGAAACCTGAGCAACATTATGCTAGGTAGTTTAAATCTGCTGTCAAGTTGTTTAATTCACTATATTTGTTTTTGTAATCACGCTAATAAATGTACAATTATAGTGCGCAAAGTTAAACTGATAAGATTCAAGAACAACATAGTCAGTTTGTGGTAATGTAAAAGGACACTTACCAACTGTCAGTTTATACCACGAAATCCACATCAAGAGAAAAAAAAAATGACAACAATGAAGTGAAATATTATATAGCGTTTTTTGCAAATAACTGTGAAAACAGATTTACGGGCACTGACTGATTCGTCTTAATAAAAAACTCATTTCACATTAATGCCCACATCGGCCGCCATGTTTTTCTCTTCAGTCATCACGAGAACACCCAGGCCTGGTACAGATATAATTTCTCACTTCATAATTTCTTGTTTGTTAGGTAATCTGCGCATTTTGCATATTGCATGTTTTTCGTTCTTGCCCTTTTGGCATTTTAAGTGTCACGATTTCGCCTGTATTTTTTATTCATCTTGGATGTTCTTTTTAATCTTTTCATTAGATAGCGTTCTTCAGTATTTTGCATTTTCTGACTTTTCAAGCATAACTTATCTCTCCTTTGTGATATTTCCTGAGAGCTTTTACGGTAGTTCTACATTTTTTTTTTTTTTATAGAAAGACTCTATTGTGAACTTTTGGAAATTACTGCCCAACAATGAAATAAAGAAGAAATAACCTTCGTCGGGAACCTGAGACTGATGCGTATGCCGGATGAGGAAATATTGCTAGTTAGTGGGCCAAGCAACCGTGCGCACAAAAAGCCTGAAAAAATCTTGAATATACTTCTGAGAATCTGTTTACATTGTTTGTAAGTACGCTGTACATACGCTATCCCTTGACCATCCAAAACGTCGACTAGCATTGCTATTTACCTATTTTGATAGTTGCGTGAAATAGAGTATGATGTAATACTTTATAATAGTTTGCTTTCTTTGGTCTGTTTTGGCCCGTGTAATTGGCAATGATCATCACACTTCGTTTCACGAGTTAAGTAAAATAATTCTCTATAGCAGTCTGTGTTGAAGTTAATTCTTTTGACAACCCACTTCCCAAAGCCTGATGGCAGGTTGCATAGGCATATTATGACAAGATGACAGACAATCAAGCTCTGATTGTTGACAACGGGAGTCAACACGCGGAAAATATGTCACCGAAAACCGAAAACTTTTTCAAGTTTGATGTTGCCGGCGAAAGAGCACCGTGGATTGTGGAAGAAAGAAAAATGCCAAACGGTGAAAAAGACTGTTGGCAGCTGCTTACTGTTTACGCATTCTGCTGCATGAAAAAACAAATTGCTCAGACGTTTTACCATGCAACTTTCACGTAACAAACAATGACAATTGACATGTGGAGAAGAACGGGTGTAGTGTTATTAAGACAAAAGGCATTAGCTAAAGGGAAAGAACATCGAAGATTCGAAGAAATAACAAAATAATATTCCAACAAATATAAGCGAATGAGTCTTCGATCGAACAATTCCACGAACATGCATGTCTTCATATTGTTCTCACAGCGCTTCTTTGCGAAATAAAAGCGGAAAAAGAAGCAGCTATGCATGACTAAGATGTACTTGCATATCTTCATAAAAGCAACAATTATCTGTTTCTAAACTTGGATAAATAGCCCTTTATCCGTGAAAAAAAAAATGCAAGAATTCAAAACCAGCTGAACCCAAGCTAACCTAACGTTTACAAAGGGAAATTGCAAGAAAAGCATTGATGAAGACCAGTAATTAATCAAACTAGAGAGACTGAAAATATTTTATCGCTAATAAACAACGAGCACTGGAACCGGCGTAATCTTCCACAAAAAAATAGCTCATCAAAAACAAACAGGAAATGAAGTGACTTTAGCATGGAAACCTGTTTGAAACAGGCGATGACAAGGCTGTGTGAAAAATGCGGGGTGTGGGGTGAAAAAAAATTCAAATCAAATCAGTAAAAAAGTAAATATAAAATAATATTAAAAAAATACCTAAACAAGAGCTAATTTTAAAGATAGGGAAAAGCCTCGTTTCCATACTATTGGGACGAAAGCAAGGAGCGCGTAGGGAGGTGTTGCTTAACGGAGGGGAGAGGCTTGTCTCCATATCATGGGGACGAAACGTGAATAACGTGTACAGAGGTGTGGCTGAACGCGCGCACGCAAATCCCTTCCCTGTATCCTTCCGTTTAGCTCTAATGTCTGCCATGCAGGGTACTTCACAACTGATAAAACAACACTCGTTGTGTTTTCAGTCGAAAATCAAATATTTTTTGGTCGCAAGCGCTATTTTTTTTTTTATAAGGAAAATACTTCTCCTTAGACGAGACGGGATCAATAAAATTCTGCATAACCGAGACAGTGCTTGTGAATGATTTCGTTTTGAATTTATCGTCGAGTGTAATTGATTTAACATTTTATTTATTTACTGTAATTAATCGCCGCACGCTGCACACTACCACTCGACACAGATTTTATTTAAGAAGTGTTTTGCAACTTCTTGCGATATGGTGATGTTTTAAAAATGGTTTCGGTTTACTTCAGATTTTTTTTTTGTTTACGGTTCGGTACATGTTTCAATGGCCTTCTTTTCAGCTGAAGGCGGAGAACGAAGAAGAATGAATAAACTCTTTGCAGAGCAAAAACAAGCCAGACTCACATCTGAAATTTGTTTTACTAATTGAAAGATTTATTTTTTTTATCCTGTACACCGCACTTCCACCTTCGCCCCGCATTCTCTGTCAAAAGGTTTTATTCATGTGGTATCTGAATGAAAACAAATAAACGCTCGGTATCAGTGAAAAATCCACAAAAACTGATATCGCTAAAACAGGCGGACATAAAAATGGTCAAAATAAACAAAGTTCAGAACACATTAATTAGTGGCAGGTAATTTACTTCAAAAACGAGAGTTTACAACAGCCAATTTCACTTTCGTTGCGAATAATGGGTAGCAGTTGTAGAATGGTGGAAGGAAACGCTAGCTAATCCAGGTAATCATGTGCCGTGAAAACACAAAGTGATTTTAGATACGGGACGCGATGGTTCTACGACGCGGCCTTGCATGGTTGTTAAAAGTCCGTAACTAGTGTTGTTATACTTACGCGAAAGTAACATTTCTAAAAAAAATCAAAGGCTCCTTAGAGCCAACCCGTGAATTTGAAATGCTAGCGTAACTCAATATTGCGGTAAGCTTATGTTTTCACTCTGTCACGGTTCAATATATATATATATATATTTTTAATTAAACGTAAGGATTTTTGACAAATGCAAAAAATAATAATAATAAAAAAAAAAAACAGTACATCACTTTCATAATGTTCAGTCCGAAGAAGAAAGAAAAAAAAAAAAAAAAGAACGGCTCGAGCGAGATTCGAACTTGGGCCTTTCGGCTGTAAATCCGTGCTTTAAACCACTCGACCACCGTGACCACTGAGTTGAAATAGGATAAATTTTATTACTTGAAGGTAGATAACCATCAAAACGCGTGTCTAAGTTGAAAATTACCTTTTAGATCGATTTTAACGTTGCATTTAAGACTCCAAATGCGAAACATCTTTAAGCTTATTGTTGTTTATATTCGTTTACACCAATTTAATTATTGTTATCGCTGGATTCACGCTGTTCTTGTTACAAAACGCAATCGTAACAAAGCATTACGTCACTAAGTTTACAGCTGATGGAAGGAGTGAGCGAGTGAGTGACTCATTTGCATATCTGTCGCCGTTACCGATAACCCGTTCATTACGCATGCGCGTATATTCACGGGTTAAAAATGAATTATAAGAATATTTCAGCAGAACAACATTTAAGACACGTTCAATATAATAATTTTTCTTTTCCTAAAGAAATTTCACTCCCAGAATATTTGAGTACACCAACAAAAACAATGTAACAGAGAAGAAAAGTGTGCATATCGATCAGACAGAATTTTTATTAAAAAGACAGGATTCATTGTTCACAAAACAAAGCAAATCTAGTCTTCAGTATTGTAGAGATACAATAATGATAACCGCTCAGATCCATCGCACTCCAAATAAAGCCAAGTACTCGCCTGTTCGCCTCCACTTTTTTGCCATTGAGTTCGAAGAATGCCGCCAACTTCACATAGAAGAACGCGATCGATTTGTTTACCCGCGAATTGCTTTCAAATATTTTCAAATGTTTATCAAGATTTGAAACTTAATGTCAAATAAAAAAAAAATACTAAATTGTTAATTCGCATTGGCTTGGAGTTCATTTCATCCTTCTTTCTTGAATAATTAAAGGCTTAGTTAGACCCAGAATATCAAAACCTTAAGAGCGTTACGTTCTCTACGTTGCACATTGCATGTTGCACATGCAAGGCATGTGCATCAGGCCTTTCTGCGATAAATTACTTCCGGCCGCGTCGCATACATAGAACCGCCGCATCCTGTATCTTTTACTCCCTATGTTCTGACGAAACCTTCCAGAATTGGTAGAGATGGTTATATAATTAGTTGAATTTCTCTTGACAAGGGAAAAAGAATGGCCTGAGGAACACATGTCACTGGGCAATATTCCAGTCGATGACCCAGAGGAAAAAACAGACGCGAATGATGGCATGACGTCAGCGTCTGAACCTATCCGCCGAAGAAGTCAGTTGCTCGGTTCTAGGGATATCGTGACAGATTGTGAGTGGTCAACGGGCGTCGAAAATTGTGAGTTAATTAATTCCATCACACTGTCAGATTTTTGAAATACGATATCACCGACGACCAAATGAAGACCGCTGTATATAAGAGCCCTTTCAAAGTGTTAGATGCCGGTGACTCCTAGGCTTGGTTTATGAACAGACGTCGATATCTGACCTTGCAGTGGAATGCTTTACCCCTTAACATCCACATTTCCAATCAGTCGGTACTGATTTTCATTCTTTATCTTAAAGTTAGTGGTCGAAAACTCATGAAAAATAAAAAGGCTTGGTTGCTAACGTGAGTAAAGTGGAATGTATCCTGAGCGACATTTTAAGGTGCCCCGCCCATTATTTAACATTGCTACCATCGGAACCTCAGATGCCTCGTGGACTGTTTCGAAAGGCTGATTTGATGACGTGTAGTAGATGGAGACAAGTGAAATATATAATATTGCCGTCATTATTTTTGGAGACAAGGGTCCAGAATGGTAGACATCCAGCTGTTGGTAAAGTAATCCTGCTTTTCTCCAAGTCCAGGACCTCCCATCGCAACTTGTGGCCTCTTGAAAACTTTTCAAATAGGCCATTTCCGAGTTGCCTTTAGCCTCTCTATCAAAGCGAGGCTAGGTGCGAAACCTTTCATATGAAAATGAGTTTTCATTCACATGCAAATAAAACTTATTTGCATGGGAATGAAAACTCATTTTTATATGAAAGGTTTCGCACTTAGCCTCTCTGATAGAGAGGCTAAAGGCAACTCGGAAATGGCCTATTCTTCTCTGACAAGAATGGTTTTGTTCGCGAAAGTGAACGTAAATTCAGCCGTCTTTGAGAGGCAAATCAACAATAAGCTTTTCTTATTTGTAAAAACTACAGCTCCGCACGTTTTGTAAGAAAAAAGACCTTCCCATGCTTTTCAAATTTTACTTTTTTTAACTGTTTCCTTATTTTTGTTGCCTATAAAATTGCTATCCAAAAGTGTAGCACGTTTCACACCTAAGAAACTTTTTGTGTATTTTGAAAAAAAAAGCCAGAAATTATCGGACACTTAGACCCTTTATTATATCTTTATTATGTGTTGATTCAATACTTATCCTTTGTAGAAGTTTGCATGTTTTCATTTCACGTCTTTTTGGAGTTTATTATCCTCTTACTAACTAAGCGCAAGGTCTAGCCTGCGATCAGTCTCACTTGTTTGGTGTATCGCGCGAGTATCTTGGCGAAGCCAGCGAGAAGAATGCGGCGATCCGATTGGTTAAAAATGACAGGCTACATAATTATAATACTTTATTCAAATACAAACGGTATTTAATCAAAGGGCTCTTAAAGCCATCTCGTTAATGCGTTAGAATGTGTGGTTAATAAAAAAAAAAAAGAATGTTGATAGTTAGAGGTATTATGTGCCGGCGCTCTCATTGTGTCTAGGGTGGTGAGAAAAGTCTATCAGGCACGTACTTGGGGTAGACTTATTGAATATTCTAAAGCTGTTTAAAATGGTTTTAGCGACGAGCAGGATTTGTGTTAGGCCTGTCACCTTTTATAAGAAAAAAATTGGAAGAATAATCAGTAGTTTGTTTACTTCATTGAGCTGAGTTTTATTCCTCATTTTATAGATTGCTCGTTTCAATCTCTCTAATTACGGACATCGAAGGGGCAGAGTAAAGTGTCGGAGAGTGATTATGTGATAATGTGCAGTTGGTGCTTGGGTAAACGGTAGCGACGTGAAAAATGTAAAGAATAAACAGCAAAAATCATGAAGATAAATAAATGGCAGACTGATCGTTTTTTCCTTTGTCTTTGGTTGTCGTAAGTATCAGTCTGTTGTTTTATTTATTTTGACGTGCAAAATGGCGGGAAAATGGTGATCACGTGGTCATTTGTCGGTCATGTTTGCTATGGGCGCACTTACACTAATTGGTTTTTAATGGAATAGGTAGTAATTTTGAGACAGCGTATGGGTGATGGAATGGTAATGAACATCCTGCAATGACAAAGGGTCAGTTTTGGACACTTGCGATTAGAGAAATTAAGTGGAAATGTATTTAGTGGTTACGAAAATAAACAATTCAATAGAGAATGGTAACAATACAGATGCAGCCCAATAGTATGATCTTTTTCTATAGAAAGACGTAGATCGATAAACGACATTCCCGAGTCGTGGCGTGCAGTTCGAGCATTGACAACAGTTCCTCTAAAGCCGATTTTCCGCTTTGTTCTGTCCGAGGAAAATCTTTACAGAAGGAGTTTTATCTGTAATATTGAATGCGAATATGGTGTCCTTTTTTGATAAGTTTTGTACTGCAAATCTTTGCACTACAATTTTATTAGACTTTCTCAAAGTCTGTTTTTCGTTTTGGGTGGTTGGGCGGCCGGAGAACGGACTTTTATCGCCTGCAGGGCGCCATTTTTATATTGATCTGTTTTTAGGTGGGCGGTGTGTCGAGGTTGTAGCAGCATTGATGTCCAATCAGAGGGCGCTTAATTTCATGATGTCATTTTCCGGGAAACTTGATAAAGAGTGTACAGCTATCATCACGGTGGAGATTGAAATATTTCAAACCGGATGCAATAACGCTATTCTTCTGATAGCCTGTTCCAGGCTCCAAGATAGTGAGGAACGCGCGAAGTAAAGAAGGGGAAAAAGTCGAGGGGGAACTGGGGAGAGGGCGGTCCGCCGACCTCCCTCTCCCAGTTCCCCGGCGATTTTTCCCTCTTTTTTTTACTTCGCGCGTTCCCCACTATCTCAGAGCCTGGAACAGGCTATTCTTCTGACAATGGAGAAACTGGCTAGCTCCGAGAAACAGATTAAATTAAACGCAGAATAAACTGTGAGGAGCTAAAAACAATTGCAAGATGCCACTGTTTCAATATATAAGCTTCACTATCGTATAAGACATGGATGTTAGAATCTTTTATTGCTGTCGTGATGAAGAAACACTGTCAACACTATAATAAGTTATGCGAACCGCAGACTTGCGCTCATATTAAATCACGGACTGAGAAATGAACTGATCCTAAGCAGCGAATAATTCGTACAAGCGGCTACCACTCAGTGATGTTGCAACTCTTTCAAATTGAGCCAAAAAGGCTTCATTGTAATGCCAAGTGCTGGTAAAGAAACGTAACGACGGCGTAACTAATTATTCTAAACGGCTCTGGAAAGCGTAAATTTTTCCTGTTAGTATCACAGCTAGAGATTTTTTCTTAAGATCAAAGAAACGACAACATTTAGAACAAAAGGCCTGTTAATTTTTTATTTTGATCTGAAAGAAAAAATCGTTAGGCACGTTCTTGGGGTAGCGACGAGCAGGATTTGTGGGTTGTGAATTTATTGTTGAATTCAGACTACTGTACAGCACTGTATCTAGTCATTTGAGAACTGTTTATTTTACGCCGACCAAAATTTAAAAATTTAAAATCTTATATATATATATGCACCATGTCTGCCAACAGCTTTATCAAAGTACTCGGCTGGACCGCCTTCATTTATCTTTGGTATGAAACTCAACTCTTGTTTTTTGTGGGGTTTGATGAGTTCAAGGAAAATATCAAACAACAGGCGATTGCAGAATACGAAGCTGAAAATGAGAGTGAATACGAGACTGAAGATGAGAGTGAAGACTAGAGCCACGGACAATTTTTTAAAATCTTACATATACACCATGTCTGACAACAAGCTTGTGAAATCAATTACTGATGCCGCTGTAATCACTGGCCTTGTCGCCAGCATTGGATGGGTTGCTAAGAAAGTCGTCAAAGAGAACTTCAACCATCGGGAAACTCTGACATACGGCCTTTTTTTCAACGGTAAGTACAAAGTAGGCATCGATTTGTATTTTTCAGTATGTACTCGTCTTTTGACACAGTGGACACGCTACTTTAATAATTTGCGTGCGATCTCGCACGCTAAGTGTACTGTGTCTTCTTGCTTTAGACGGTTAACGCGCTTCTTTGTTAGACTGCTCACACTATCCGAATACTCCCTATCATCAAACCGTGAATTAACGTGCATGCAGATTCCCAAGACTCAATTATTCTCCAATATGCCTAATACAACGACGCCCAAGTATACGCTCCCACAGCGTCATGCAAGCATCCCAAATCCAAGATGGCGGATCCAAGATGGCCGCCGAGTGTGGAATATGTCATTTAAGGGTTTTTACTCTAGTAGCTATGACAATTTGACCAAATTAGATCGAAAACCAACTTGTCGGTTTAATTTCTATAAAATTTAACCTTGAAAGCTTTAAAAAATAGCTCTTTTAGCTTATTTTTAAGGAATCCTGTCAAAATATAAGAGTTTCTTAGACGTTGCCATGACAACAAGAAACAATGAAAAACGTTTGCACCGGAAATATTCAAATGTTACTTTTCAAGCATTTGCACGGTCAAAACGTCTGAAAATGTGAAAAATGAGCTTTAGACTGATGTTTATTTACGAGTTCTTTGTCAATCTGAGTTATAGAGGCAATCTGAGTGACGTCACTTTGTCACGTGATATCTCTTAACAGCTACTCATCTAAAATTTCTATCACTCGAAATCGTATTCTAGAGGAATCACAGATTTCAAAAATATACGCAGCCTTTGTCCCACCGAGTGAGACTGATCACCTTATTTTTATCTCGTTAATGCGCATGCGCATTAAACGAGATTTCGGAATCAGTCAGGAAAAAAGGGACAAAAGTTGTTAACAAAATTCACACCCAGCTTCATCCCTTGCGTTGCCTCCTTTAGCTGATTGTTATACCCCACCACGCCCTCTGTGTTGATAACCATGCGTGATGGCATGAGCCAGCTTCCAGGAGCGGTCGCAAAGTCTAGACGCACTTTCGTCTCTTGGATGGAAAGCTGGTAACGCTGCACGCTCTTTGAAATGTCGTTCAGTCTTATAGCATCCTCTAGGAGTATAAGGAATGCTCTCTGCGTTTCAAACGCTCGGCCGCCACTCCCTATAATGCTGCTTCAGGTTTTTGCTTGTGCACCCAGAATGCAGTAAACAAAGGCCTCGATTGACTGATTCAAACGCGCAAGCCCTGGCTGTGTTAGCCCTTGTGCGTAATCTGGCACAAAATGCTCAAACTGACTAACTGCGCCATCGTCGTTGCGAACGAAAGCTATTCCATTAGCGCGATAATTAGGGTCCTTTCTGTCAGTCACGCGCTCATCATTGAATAGAGCTAGATCTTTATCAGGATAGTCGTAATCAGTAGAAATATCGCCTGAGCCAGTTACTCCAATGTACACATTACCAAGACCGTGGTTTTTAACACCGAACTCTATGCAAATCTTCTTGTACGCATCTATGTTGTATTTGTTGTCTTTGTTGTTGAATGTGGGGTCGTCTGGCAAAGCTCTTATGCTCTGTTCCCCACCTAGCTTGAACAAGATTCGTCTTGTTGTGAAATAAACGTGAAACCCGTAAAATGCCCTGAGCTGCGGGGTTAGGGATAGATTAGAATTCTTATCAAACAGAAGGTCACGCGAGATTCCGCAACCGGTCGTTGCACACCACAACGCGAAGTTTAGTTGTTGCGGCCAAAAACTCATATGAGGACCGCCAAGCCACTTTCTTCCATATTTTGCGGTTTTGAACGAAACTGTGTCTCTGAAAATGTTTCTGTATTTCGTTGTGAAATAATCAGTTGGCGTGACGTAAATATTTTGCTTTTCGTCGTTTAAAACAGCGCCAATAAACATGTCTGCTTATTTTCTTAGAAAAATCAACAGCTGGTAAACCTACTCAATGGGAAGCCTTCTACAGTTTTGGCTAAATTTGATCTTCGTGGGAAACCATTTCAAAAAGTTTTCTATGAATCAACACAGCAAAACATCTTGTGTGGCGTCTCTTCTGGTGATTATGTAAATAGCGTATCTATATCAGTGAAGGATGAAAACAATGACCTCTTTGATTTTAAAAACATGCCTTCAAAATTTGAAATAGAAATAAATTAAAATATTATATATACACGCCATGAGTTCCGCTAACGTGTTACCATCGGCCCCGGAATACAGCGAAACTCTTCCGCTCTACCCAGTTTTGCAAAACGGTGAAGACTTTCGTCTAAAAAAATCCCTGACTTGCAAAAGGAGCTTGAGTCAGAAGCCGACCACTATAGGCAGGTCGCGAAGAAGTACAAGCGAACCCACTCCATTGTTCACGGTTCAGCTGTTGGCCTTGGCTTCATTTCTACGGGCTTGTCTTCAGCTACCCTTGTGACAGCCTTGACTGGAGGGAAGCCACCAACATATTCCAAGCCAAGGGCGTCTTTTATAACTTGAGACCAATCCTTGCGGGCTATTTCAGTAGGCATAGCCAATGAGCCTTGACCCTCTGCGAAAAGCACTACTGCCGTGGCTTTGTTATTTTCGTCGAAAGAAACTTGTTTTGAATCTTGACATATCAGCATTTGGGAAACGCTTTTTGAAGTCTGAGATTGCCTTGACTTTGGCAGCCTTTGAGAGTTTTGCTGCTTCCGGTGTTCTCATCCATTCAAACATGTTTATATAAATATATTTTACAAAATCTATTATATACACAATGGTTGTGCTAACAATCGTCGCGCCTTCGCACCCTTACACAATCTACTTTGATCACCCGCTCTATAAACCGAGTTACATCCGACTTCTATCATGCTCAATTTACAATTCGTGGCATAATTTTAAAAACATGCCCTCAGAATTTGAAATAGAAATAAATTAAAATATTATATATACACGCCATGAGTTCGGCTAACGTGTTACCATCGGCCCCGGAATACAGCGAAACTCTTCCGCTCTACCCAGTTTTGCAAAACGGTGAAGACTTTCATCTAAAAAAAATCTCTGACTTGCAAAAGGAGCTTGAGTCAGAAGCCGACCACTATAGGCAGGTCGCGAAGAAGTACAAGCGAACCCACTCCATTGTTCACGGTTCAGCTGTTGGCCTTGGCTTCATTTCTACGGGCTTGTCTTCAGCTACCATTGCAACAGCCCTGACTGGAGTTGGGATTGTCGCCAGCCCCGCTCTTGCAGGCGTGGCTGCTGTTTCAGGATTTTCATCCGCTGGTTTTACCGTGTTTAGCAAGCTCCTCGAGAAAAAATAACGAAACATGAAAAGATCTACACACTGGCCATTGGTAAACGAAAGTCTGTCTGTGAGTTGGTTTCAAAAGCTCTGACGGACAAGAGGGTTAGTGATTCAGAGTTTTCAATCATCCTGCGTGAAGTTGAAAAATATCACGAACTCAAGGGTTTAATCCGCTCTGGTGAAACAGGCTTACACAAGGCGGACAAACTCAAGCGCCAGATCTTGACAAGATCAAAGGCGAGCTTCGCAAGGAGATAAAGCAGGAGTTTCAAAAAAAGGTCAATCGTCTCACAGCTGTGTCCAAGTCAGATTTGAAAGATTAAATACAGGTTTTATTCTACAAATCTTGAGGGAAAAATCCCGCCACACCTAGGCGCTAGAAACCCCATAAATTCCGAAGCACCCCTAAATACCGAAGCACCCCCAAAAAATGTTTTCAAAAAATAAATTCTGTAGCGCCCCAATTTTATTTTTTCAAAAATAAAATTCTGAAGCGCCCCAGAAAAACTTTTTTCAACAAAGTTGGGGCGCTTCGGTATGTTCGAGAAGTTTCATTCCCCAATTAAACATTTGTAATTTCTAAATATAAACATGACGCGGCTTAGTAACACTGAAGTTTATGAACATTTAAACATGAAACTGTTTATCGTTAGACGAATGGATGAAAAGAAAAAATACCAGATAGATGGCTTAGATCTAAAACATAAACAAGCCATTCTACGTTCACTCACTGACAGTAATTATCTAACCGAAATTCACCGCTCACAACTGCTAGAAAAACTCTATGCCATCTTTGAAACTCTTAGTTCTACAGCAAAACAAGAGTTTGTTCAAGAATACAGTGAAGCTGAGTTTATGTTCATTTGTATTGAAACAAACAAAAGAATGAAATCGTGCCTAGAATGCAGCGGAGCATTTTCACTCGAATTAAATTCAACAGAACTCTATTGCATTAAATGTGGGCGAGTTGAATACATACACGGGGCAGCATTTAATATCGAAGATCTATACCAAAATAATAATATGAAAATTATGAACTGTTCTAATTATAATTATGCTTTTAAATACCGACTTAATCGTATGCTAAACGTCATTTCCGGTAAAACCTCCCATAAATTAACAGAAGAACAAAAAGGTCAAATCATGTATGTTTACTCTGAAATAAGGGATTATCTACCGAAATATTTTAGTTATTCGTTTATGATTTATAAAATCTTAGATATAATTTTACCAAAAGGACCACAGCGTGAGATTTTATTTTATATAAAACGTCAAAACCTCTCTACAAATCTAAAGAACGAACTTCATTGGGATAAAGCTATTACAGACGCAGGCATTAATCAAGTACCGTGATATTATATTTCTGGCGGCTCATACTCGTTAAATTCTTTCTTTAAAAAACTTTCTAACATAAAGTCAGTATCATCGCAGGTATTTGTTATTATTTCCTCAGAATTTAGCGCAGCGGAAAGATTCTCAGGGTAGCCATCGATTTCAGCTACTTTTTCGTCGTCGTATGTATATTCGTTAACTCTTTTATTTAAATTAAATATATTTCTGTGAAAACACTTGACTGACCTTTGCATAGCATTCAAAAAATCTGGTTGTTTTGTTTCCCAGATTTCTGTTAGATCGAGAAGTTTCCAGCCGAACATTGCCACTGGCTTCGGACCTTCTGAACCCTGATTCGAAAACGCTTTTTGCATAGAAACAATAGATCGTTTTCACGTGACGTCACATTATTTCCGGTCGCCATATTGGTGTACCACTTTTCCCGCGAAAATCAAAATGGCGACCGACGATATAATGTATTCTCAACAAAATGAAGGGAATTCAAGCGAGAATATCGAACAAAAACCTCCCATTCCTCTGTCCGATTATGCTAAACAGCTGGAGCAAAAGATCAACCAACGTTACAGAGAGAAAATAGCAGCGATAGGAATTGATCCAGTGTTAATCGAAGGAAAGTTCTTTGAACCAGACTGTTTACCTCCCGTGGAATCGACAGATTTACTTTTTTATCTGGTTTTAGAAACAAGCTACTACACAAAACAGCAGTTTAAGTTATTCAGAAGCTTGCAAGCTTATAACCAAATGGTTTCTGGGTTCATCGCGAGTGTACAAGGACACATAATCAACGACAAGTTCGTAGTCTTAGCAAAAGTCAGACATTCGCAAAGAATGAACGATTCATTGATAACCATTTGGATCATCACCGAAAAGCAGGGTACGATTTTGTCAGCTCATTGCTGTGGTTGTAAGGCTGGTCTTGCAGAGTCTTGTTCGCATGTAGCCAGCGTACTTTTTTATCTCGAAGCATGGACAAAAATTAATGGAAAACTGTCGTGTACACAAGTCAAATGCTCGTGGATTTTACCGTCGTATGTAAAGGAAGTAGATTATGCGAGAGTTCGCGACATCAATTTTGCTTCTGCAAGAAAAATGAAAAGGGACATGGATGCTACTATAGATGGACTCGATCGTCTCCCCGATATTTTTGAAGCAGATGAGCTAATCATAACAGGAGAGAAAACGCCCGAGAAAGAGAAAGAAATTCCAGTTCCAACTAAAGCGGAAATGGATTCTTTCTATGCCGATCTAAACAAATGTAAAACAAAGCCGATTGCCCTAAGTTTGGTTTCACCCTATGCTGACAGCTTCGTTCTAAAGAGCCGCACAATTCCGACCGTTCATGATCTCGCAGATCCCAAATATCAGGATCTAGATTACTCCGAACTGTTGTGTGTTTGCCCTGAGACAGAAATAACTTTATCTAAAGATCAAATCTCACAAATTGAAAGAGACACGATAACTCAATCTCAAGGTTCTAACTTCTTCAAACACAGAGCTGGGAGGATTGGAGCCTCTCAAAGTAAGCAGGCATCGCACACCAACCCCGCTTTACCATCCCAGTCTCTAATTCAAGCAATCTGTTACCCTGAACTTAACAAACTCTCCAATAAAGCAGTAATTCATGGATGTGAACATGAGGAACATGCAATCAAGGCATATGAACAGATAATGAAGGATAAGCACGTTAATTTCAGAGTAGTAAAATGTGGAGTTTTTATCAATGAAGATTATCCTTGGCTACATGCTACCCCAGACTTCCTCTGTTCTTGTGACTGTTGTGGTGAAGGGTGTGGCGAAATGAAATGCCCACTGTGTATTGAAAATTGACTTTGAAAATTACATTTCAAAAAGCTCGTCATGTTTGATGAAAGACAACACTGGTAATTTTTTGCTGAAGTCAGACCATGCATATTACTACCAATCACAGCAGCAGCTTTTTACTGTCAAGAGAAAGTACTGTGACTTTGTCGTGTGTGCTTTTGGTGCTAGTGGTGATACCACATTTTTTAATCAGAGAATTTTGCCTGATGTGAATCACTGGCAATCTGTTTTGCCAAAGCTTACGAAGTTTTGGAGAACTTGTATTTTACCTGAAGTGCTAGGGAAATGGTGCACAAGAAAGCACTTTCTAAGTCATGATGAAGGTAACAAACCATCTGACAGAGATGGTATTTGCTACTGCAGAAGGAGTGTTACTGAAAAAAGTGTCCTTTGTTGCAACCCCAAATGTCCCATCAGGTCATTTCACTTGTCTTGCCTAAAGATTGACAATATTCCGAAAACTTGGTATTGTCCCAACTGCAGAGTCCTACCAGAATTTAAGAGATTGAAAAAGGCAGCTAAACAACAACCCAAGACAGGGGTACCTACAAGGGTCCCTTCCCCAGCTATGAGTCTTGATAGCATCTGCATTTGTAAAGCTAAGCCCAAGAAAGGTGACAAACTCCTTCAATGCCACAATGAATGCTGCCAAAATGGCAAGTTTTTTCATCTACACTGCCTTAACTACAAGAGATTGCCAAATAACAGTCAGACTACTTGGGTTTGTTCATCATGCCGCAAAACACCCAAAGTGATCAGCTCTTATGCTCCGAATGCATCAAAGCGCCAACAAACAACATCAAATGATGCAAATGACGATGTGTCTTTTATTAAGACTTTGCATTCTCAATCTGAGAAAAAAAAGTCTTTAGGAAAGCTCGGGCAGACAGAATTTGACCTAATTTTATCACCCAGTGGGTGGCTAGATTGTTTAATTGTGCACGAGGCTCAAATACTGCTAGCAGATGTAAACAAATCAATCAAGGGATTTCAAAGACCAACTCTTGGCCCAGTTAGACAGTTTGACATTATGTCCACTGACTTTATACAGATTTTACACATAAACAACAATCACTGGGTGTGTGTCAGTTCCATTAACTGTGACACTGGATATGTCAATTTACTGGACAGTCTGGCACAAAATGCAATCTCACAAGAAATCTTGGAATTAGTGATGGACTTACTTGGTCCCAACTATAAGGGAATCAACAAGCTACAGGTACAACAACAGCTCAATTCAAGTGACTGTGGGGTTTTTGCCATAGCATTCGCTACCTCTCTGGTGTTTGGACAAAACCCACAACGTGTGCAGTTTGATATCCCAAAGATGCGACCTCATTTGCTTAAGTGCTTGAAAGACCATGTTATGGACCTATTTCCTGTTACATGAAACATTCTTATTACCCGGGGGCTCCCATATATAAATGACAGGAGTGATCTTAGTGGTGTTTGAAAAACCGCTACAAGCTACCAGAATCTCGTTTTGTGGGTGTGGCGCAAATTTATTTGCACCCTTTAGAGGTATTAATTAATGTCATTTCTATATAGGAGCCCCCCTGGAGTGGTTTTATTACACCGTTCCCCCCTACTAATAATTCTGTAAACTTTTCCCATTCTTGGACCTGCTTTAGAAATTGCACTTGTCAGAATAATAGTTCTAAAACCGTACACAAACTTTATACATCATGAATCAAATCTATGGTTAACTTTGACATTTTTCAGAAAAAGAGACCTGGTTAATTTTTCTATCAAAATTTATAATCAAATCTTAGGGGTGTTTCCTAGGAGGGAGATATCAAAGTTTTGGATTGAGTGTCAAACATCAACACATATAGTGTACTGTAGTGTGGTTTGTTTTGGATCAAAGTTCAATCAAAGGGAACGATTCCAGGACACAGGTTAACTAAAGCAGAGCACACAGTTATCATTCTATCAATCATTGGTTTCGACGCTTCTTGAGTTCCCTTGGGGTTGCAAATCAAAAAATCAATGGGCAGAATTCCACTTAAAATAGTGTACTTCCTTCGCAGCAGACCAATGACCCTTTCTACGTGAATTCTAACATTCGCAATGCCCCTTGTTTTTTCCACATCTACTGGATCTAGTTGGTCTTTACCACGTGTAAATGCAGGAATTGCCAACTGTGCTTGTTTAAACATTAGTGATTCTTGAATGGTGAATCCATGATCTGCCATGACAAGGTCGCCAGGTAGTAGCTTATCCATGATACCACAGTTCTCTGTCAAACATTTGTCAGAAGTTCTCCCTCCCCAAGCTTGTGATACAAATGAAATTGTACCCTGTGGTGTGATGCCAATCAAAATCTTAACAGTGTTGTGATGTTTGTATGAAGAGAATGTTTGTGCTCGTGCGAGAAGGTTCGAGGGTCTGTCAATAAAAACCTCAAAGCAATCAATGATGACTGTGGTCTTTTTTCCGAATGAGAACTGAAAACATTGAGGCATAGTTCTCCACAAGTCTTCCCGGTCTGGCCAGGAAATCAATGGAGAGAGTCTTATATCCATGACTACCATCCATGCGAGAAATATTCGTGACAGTTGAAATAGAAATATTAAACCTGTAGGAGAGATCTCCTAAAGGCATGTTCAGTTTTAACTTCATTAAAGTCAAAGCAAATTCCTGAAATGGAGTTAAAATTAAAAGTTGAGACTCGGTGCGTTTGACGAAGGGTGAGACTTGGATGAAAACAGTGTTTAAAATATCGAACGAAGGTAATCCAGTGTAGAAATTCACCTTGTTGTCGTCGCCGTCAAAATCATCTTTGTCAAATGGTCTTTGTGGCGGTGCAGGACGTACTAAATAATCAAACTCTTCTGTTTGTGTACCTGCATCAGCGTGTGTTGGTAGTTCATCGAAGCTGATATCAGCAATGGGTTCTCCCGGATCATTTAACCTTTGATTCTTAGCCGCTATTTCCTCCAACAACATCTCTTGCGTTGAGCCTTTCGTTTCTGCTCCCTCTCGTTCGCTCTCTGTCCTCTTTCTGCCGCTTTCTCGAGATTGTTACCAGTTGATTTCTTGGCATGGCCGAGGTTTAATGTTGGAACCCAATCAACATTATATTTATCCCAGCTTTTCGCTGCTTTGCCAGAGACAAAATGTTTGCCGCATACCCGATCGTTGTTCAGAATCTCATCGGTCAATCCGTCCCGACTTATAGCACGAATCCAACGCAATCGCCGCTCTCGGGACAATTCCTCAGCTTGTTCACCTTGATTACTAACTACTGGAGGAACTCGAGCAAAATATGTACCTTGATCTCGACCGCTTTTGCTTCCACAACCGACCATTAGGCACAACACCATCGTAAATCTCAGTGACGCGGAGTGACGCGCACTTCGTTTGTTTACATTTAGGTACACCAATATGGCGTCGTAGCAACGGTTGTTAGGTTGTTGGTGACGTAGGTGAAAAACGATCTATACGCGACGACATTCTGACTGTGCCATAAGAACACCAGATATCTTTCTCCGCGATTGAAGACATTATTTGCTCAAACAACCGTGTTGTTTTAAGTGATCCAAGGTCAATGATTTCAGTTTGATCTCTAAATATTTTTTGTTTGCTAAACAGATAGCAAACCCCCACGCAATAATTGATTTGCTTTTTGTCTTATATATATATTTCCTCCGTTTATAAACGGATTGTGGGCTAAACTCGATCCTAGCTGATTTAAAGAACACATTCTGAAGTAAGCATCAACGAAGAGCCCTTTGTTTACTCTTTTCCCGCTGAAAGCAAGGCCTGTTTGAATCTGGGTGCTATAGTAACTGGGAACTCTATTAATAGCTATTTTTCTTTTAAAAGGGCATTTAAATTCTAATCAAATTATTGCGTTATCTTTACTCAAGAAATATCCGTCTGGACTGCAAGTGACCTTTCGATAAAGAGGGTGATATCTTGCGAGATTAAGAGATATGCTGAAACCAAAAACAGAAACAGAATGTTTCTGTTCAAAGTACTTGCGTACAATCGGCTCAAATAGATTGCCCCAGGTACAAGCTGTATTGTTGAGCATATCTGTTGGTTGTATTTTCTTTAAAAGCAAGCTTTCCTTGGTTTCAAACGGCGAAGATCCTGTCAAAACAGAGATCTCTGATGCACCGATAGTGTTTTGTCTAGCTCTCACCCAATCGGCGCTCTTTTGTTTCAGATCAGTGTTCCTCGATTTGAGAAAGTTCATGAACTCTTGAACAGCCGTCATCATTGATATACAAAGGGAAGAGACTTTTTCAATTGATGATAAACATCCAACTCCGTTTGAAACGTTGCGAGTGATTTCTTACCTTCGATATAATCCGAAACGAAGCTTAAATCACGGATGTTATTTAAAGGATCAAGAGCCTCTAAGCTTTTATTTTTAGATGTAGCTTTCACAAGTTGTTCTTGTTCTTGCTCATCAAACCAATCAATCAGCTCACGTTGACTAATGTTTGACCTAACAAAAACATCTTGAATGCTCATCAAAGGGGTTGCCAAATCAACCTCGTGTTTGAGAAAAGCTCGAAGATTTCTTTTCAAAGACGGGCAGCCATTTTTTCTGTGTTTGTAAACCGTTGCCTTAGACACTTCTCGATTGCAACCAGGGCAAATAATTTTAGGTCGTGATTCTGTTATCTTCTTCTTACAGGCATATTTTTGATGTTCCACAAGAGAGTGGCCCTGTGTTAAATTTAAGCCGCAATATCTGCAAGGGTTATATTCGGATGTCCCTTTGATCTTCGCAAAGATATCACCGCCTTCTTTCAAAGGAATTTTTCTCATTACCAAAAACGCAACAGCAGTCATAGCTTTGGTATGAGCCATAGTCATGTATATACAATGACGTATAGATCTATTCAATTGGAAACCCGTCCGACCCCACTTTCAAGGAAGACTCCGAAGGGTGGAACTAACCGTTAAAAAGAATGCTTTTAAATCATTCGAACCGGGAGTAGATAGTAAGTTGCACGTTTCGATCCCCCCCCCCCCCAAAAAAAAAAAAAAAATAAGGTATAACTCACCTGAATGAATGCTTCCTGGATATGCACAAAATGATGAGTTCCCACGGGCCAACTGTAAGGAGGCCCGTGGGTAAATCTCATCATTTTGTGCATATCCAGGAAGCATTCATTCAGGTGAGTTATACCTTATTTTGGGTGGGGCCGAACGTGCAACTTACTATCTACTGCGCTACTTGTCCCTATACTTTCTTTTCTACCGGTGAAACGCGCACTATCAAATCTAACCTCACCTGTGACACCAAAAACCTAATCTACATGATTCAATGTAACCGCTGCAATTTGCAATATATTGCAGACTATAAACAACGCTTAAAAGACAGATTTAATGAACACCGTCATACCATAGATAATCCCAACACCAAATCTAAACCTGCCACAGCCGTCGAACATTTTCTCTCCTCTCCTAATAATGACACGCAACTAATTCGCATTGAAAAAATTTTCTCTAACCGAGACTCAATACTTAAGGCAAAAGAAGCTTTTTGATCGGGCTGGCTTGTTGCCAAGCCTGCCCGATATATAAAATGAATGCTGTTTCGTAGTCACTTATTGACACGTCGGGAGGTCCGCCATATGAAAATGACGGGGTGTCCTTTTAGAATTTCGTTAGATGGACATCGTTGAAAAGAAGTTTTATCATTAAGAGCTACAGTCGAACCCCTATTAAGCGGCCACCTATTAAGCGGCCACCCCCTGTTAAGCGGCCAGTTATCAAAGTCCCGAATTTATTGTCAGTATAATACTGTAAATAAAACCCCTATTAAGCGACCACCCCTATTAAGCGACCGCGGCCACCTTTTGGCGGTCCCGATGAGGGTTTTCCTATTGTTTTTACCCCTATTAAGCGGCCACCAAAAAAATTAATACACGTAGCTGGCATCGTTTTGAATAACCTGATGACAGATGAGAGTCCGAAACAGAAGGTGACGAATCTTGGCGTGGTTTTGTTGTCAAGTAATGTACTATATTTTGATTTGTGTAAACAACATATGGTAATCAGCATATAAATAAAGTTTAGAGCGTGTCAAATTTGAACGTCGATAACTGTCCATTAGACTGAAATTACGAACTTGAATTTACCGTCCGAACACAGGCTGTATTACGTTCAGCAGTCATCCAACTGTGTTGTATTCAAATAAAGTGACGTTTATACCAGGCATTCCCTTGCATCAGGAGCGTGCCCAAAAGCTCGGTCAGCCTGGCAAAGCCTGGCCAGGCCACGCTGTCCAGGCTTTTGGCCACACTTGCCTGCAAAGTGCAGCCTGGAAAAGCCTGGCAAGCATTGCTCTGGCCAAGCTTTCTTGGCAACCTTGGCCACAAAAACTTGGCTTTCCTGGCCACATAAGTTCAAGGCCGAGTTTTCGTCGCTTCCTTGGCCACAAAAAACTCGGCTTTCCCGGCCACATAAGTTCAAGGCCAAGCTTTCTTGGATTTCCTGGCCAGGAAAGCCTGGCATTCCTGGCTATGTCTCCCTGCTCAGGGACAAAATAATTATTTTGCTAAAATTTGTTATTAATATTTTCCTCTTGAGATAGAAAAGTATTCCCTTTTTTACATGATACATGTAAATCATCAAAACTCAGTAAACATATCATCAGGGTGGTTTATTACTTACAGTTGCTGTACTTAACATTACCACACTTTAATGCTATGTACAAAAAAAATCTGACCATTAACAGAACTGAAAGTTAAATGAAAGTGTCATAAATGTACATGTACTGACTGATGCATGGTCTAGCTGATTAGCTTTCTGTATTCAGATCATAGAATACCGGGTGCGAATTATTATACTACATATTGCCCCAAGGCACTGAGAATTTACGGGTGTCTAGAAAACTAAGACCTACAGTGTAGACCTAGAAAACTGAGACCTAGAAAACTAAGACCCTGTCTTATATAAAAATCATGAGATGTCATATAAAATCCTGGCTATTTGCCAACAGAGTATTTTTGTACCGGTGTCATGCGGTGATGGTTTTCGGATTTAAAAGATCCATTTGCCCTACTGTTCACCCGGCATGGTAACAGCTGGACTGACTGATCGGTTAGATCGGGGTGTCTAGAAAACTAAGACCTAAGACCTAGAAAACTAAGACCCTGTCTTATATAAAAATCATAAGGTTAAACTAAGACCTATAGAAAACTAAAACTGATCTGACCGATCAGTCAGTCCAGCTGTTATCATGCCGGGTAAACAGTACTGTAGGGCAAATTGATCTTTTAAATCCGAAAACCATCACCGCATGACACCGGTACAAAAATACACTGTTGGCAAGTGGCTGGGATTTTATATAAGACATCTCATGATTTTTATATGACAGGGTCTTAGTTTTCTAGGTCTTAGGTCTTAGGTCTTAGGTCTTAGTCAGATCGGTTTTAGTTTTCTAGGTCTTACATTTGTACAAACTGTCCAATAATCTTAACCTTAAAAACGGAATATTTGTTATTTGCTTTGGTGCGAAAACCATGAATTTTATTAGCAGTTACGGGCAAATGGATCTTTTAAATCCCAGAACCATCACCGCATGACTCCGGTACAAAAATACACTGTTGGCAAGTTGCCGGGATTTTATGTAAGACATTTCACGATTTTTATATAAGACAGGGTCTTAGTTTTCCAGGTTTTAGTTTTCTCGGAACTTAGTTTTCTAGGTCTTAGTTTTCCAGGTCTTACAAACTGCCCAATAATCTTAACCTTGATTTTTATATAAGACAGGGTCTTAGTTTTTTAGGTCTTAGTTTTCTACATGTAGTCTTAACCTCTATAATGGAATATTTGTTATTTGCTTTCATGCCGTGCAAAAACCATGAATTTTATTAGCAGTAGGGCAAATGGATCTTTTAAATCCCAGAACCATCACCGCATGACACCGGTACAAACATACACCGTTGGCAAGTGGCCGGAGTGGCCAGGATTTTATTTAAGACATTTCATTATTTTTATATAAGACAGGGTCTTAGTTTTCTTGGTCTTAGTTTCCCAGGTCTTACAAACTGCCCAATAATCTTAACCTTATGATTTTTATATAAGACAGGGTCTTAGTCTTCTAAGTCTTAGTTTTCCAGGTCTTACAAACTGCCCAGTAATCTTAACCTTGATTTTTATATAAGACAGGGGGTGCTTACCATTTGTAGATAAAAACCGGTTGGGGTGACCGTTACATTATCATTTATGGTAAGCGATTTTCCAAATTTACCAACCAACCGATGAGATTGCCCTTACCATTTAAATATTCCATTTCCCCATCCTGGTACCCAGACCGTTAACTCGATTTAGCGATTGAAAGTTTTCTAAATTCAAATGGTAAGGTAATTTCCAACGTTCCATTCCGAAACGGAAAAGGAAATGGTCAAATGGAACAGAATTTTCCGACGGTTCGTACCAACCGGGATGAAAGGACTACCTCAAAACATAGTCCGCAATTTCCAACCAAAATTCCCGAAAAATTACTATTCCATTTGCTTTCCAACCGAAATTACCGGGATTTTTGGTTAAAATGTAAGCACCCAGGGTCTTAGTTTTCTAGGTCTTAGGTCTTACCCAAGAATTTACATATAAACTCTTAAATTTTGAAGTTGTGCTTATTCTGAAATGCTGACTTTTAAAGCTATAAATGCCATAAATGTATTTGAAAGCTGAAATTATAAAATTATTTCTAGACATTGACAAACTGCCCAGATGTACATGTAGATGTCATGTTTTACTAATGTTCCATTCACTGAGTTTTTGTATTTAATTTAAAGGTAAAAGTTTCTTGATCAATAGCCTTGAATTTCAGAAATCCACCTTTGCAGCAGTTCTCCTTATGGTTAAGCACAAGCATAAACAGAATGAACAGACGGACAGATTAATAAGCTCTTGCAGACTTACTTGTATTCGTCCTCACGATCCTGTTACAATCCATACACTCTAGTGTTCTTCAATTTCACAGTAAAAATCCATTTAAACCAAACTTTTCCAGGAAACAATTTCCTCAATTTGCCCTTGGACTTGTTTAAACAATTCCTTAATTTACTATTACGCGGGATTTGCATGAGAACGGTTTCAACCGCCATTTTCCGCCGCCATCTTGCTTCTAAAGAACACTTGGCCGAGTAAACCTGGGGAAAGTGAGCCAGCAGTCAGCAGTTTTAGCCCATAGAGCAGGCGTGCTGTGGCACATTTAAATGCTGGAAGAAAAAGTCCAAAGAATAGTCCATAGAGAAGTAAAGGACAAAATATGGATAATCTAGATCTAGGTAAGTGAAAGAATGAATCTTTGGTGCAGTTTTATTGCTTAAAGCACAAGCACATTGACTATAGACTTACGCTACACAACACATACAGTAGCATTGCTTTGTCTTCGGTTTGAAATGAACATGCATGCATTTTTATTTATCCTATAAGTTCTTAGTTTAAGTTATTCTTTAGTCTTTTGAGAACTGTTTTTCCACAGTGAGTCCTTCCCAATTTTAAATTAAGCATTCACTAATGACAAAGGAGAACTACATGTTAAACTATACAATTTGAGAGTCGAGTTGAGCTTTGAGACACAATATAGTAAGGTCACTCTCTTGCCAGCCTTGAGATTTGTCTTCTGTTTTCAAAATATTATCTTGATTTGGAAGCTCAATTTTTACACTTACCTAATTATTTGTATACTCAACAAACTGATGTGATGGATTGAAGAACAGATAGTAACGTAGTTACTAAAAGAAGGAATGACCTACAATGACCTACAATGACCTACAATGACCTACAATGAGCTACAATGAGCTACAATGAGCTACAATGAGCTACAATGAGATACAACGATCAGCCACAATGACCTACAATGAGCTACAATGAGCTACAATGACCTACAATGAGCTACAATGAGATACAACGATCAGCCACAATGACCTACAATGAGCTACAATGAGCTTTAACGATCTACAATGAGCTACAACGAGCCACAACGACCTACAATGAGCTTTAACGACCCACAATGAGCTACAGTGCCTTAGAGAAAGCTACAATTAACTAAAATTAGCTACAAGGGGTTTATAATATCACCATCCTTACCGTTATATACCATAGAAAGGTCGGTCCCGCGAGAGGAGAATAATTAGCGACCACCCGTTCACTTCTGAAAATCACCGGAAGTAACAAAGGGCCATACCTGTACTACGTTATCTTTACGTTATCCTTACGGACCGGCTCACGTCAACCCGTCCGGCCCCGCTCACGTCACCTTGCGATTCTATTTTCTGTAGGATTGTGTCAGCGTTGCCGTATGGTCATATTATAAATAAGTTTATTCCCGGTTCAAAAATATTATCTTTCAAACATTTCACTTCAACTTTTTTTATCACAAATGTTTATACAAGGATATCGGTAACTTATATCTTTCGGGAATCCTCGGCTAGCATCGGCAATCTGCAAAAGGCCCCGTGATTCCTTCTTCAAATCTTGGAAGGATTTTTTTATTCTTTATTTTAATAGCTTTGAAATGAGGTATAATTATTTATACACTTTATGTCATGTATAGAAGTGCGTTTATACACGTAGCTACATGGATTGTCACGCAACGCTTCTCACCTGCCACGAAAGCTAGAATCATGGAAAATCTGCAAAAATTTTAGAACATGCTGGGTTATTCTTGGACACCTTAGGATAATGTTTGGTATTCTTGGAAAGTGTTCCTAACAAAACGAGCACCTTGCCCCTTTGTAAGTTACGTCCCTGAGCGGTAATCGACAAGAACCAAGACCACTTCCGGTTCAAAGATAATGTAAGATGGAATGTTTGTACAGGTATGGCCTTTTTTTACTTCCGGTGATTTTCAGAAGTGATCGGGGAACTTTCTACGGTATATAAAGGTAAGGATGGTGATATTATAAACCCCTTGTAGCTAATTTTAGTTAATTGTAGCTTTTTGTAAGGCACTGTAGCTCATTGTGGGTCGTTGAAGCTCATTGTAGGTCGTTGTGGCTCGTTGTAGCTCATTGTAGATCGTTAAAGCTCATTGTAGCTCATTGTAGGTCATTGTGGCTGATCGTTGTATCTCATTGTAGCTCATTGTAGCTCATTGTAGGTCATTGTAGCTCATTGTAGGTCATTGTAGGTCATTGTAGGTCATTGTAGGTCATTCCTTCTTTTAGTAACTACGCAGATAGTAAACAGAGAAGGAACTGACTTAAAATGTTTTTTGTTTTTGTTTTAGCTATTCCATATGGATGACAATGAAAGCTTTCAAACAGCTTGCAGGGAAAACACTGTTGTATCAAACCTCCACTCAGCTAAGTTTGAAACAAACAATTTAAAAACTATACGATTCTTTTTTGCAAGTACTGTATCTATTGAATTGAATAAGTATATGTAATCGCATAGGCCGAGTAATTAAGGATTAATATCACGTGTGTTTTCAGAAGCTTCTGAAAACACAAGTGATATTAATTCTTAATTTTACGAGGGAACATGATTACTTGTTTATAATATAGAGGGCAAAATTATAGGGAAACCTTTTAGACTTTTTAAGAGTCACTCAGAAGTGAAAATACTCTCGCAAACTGGCAAGAAAAACTTTTCAACTCACTGTGGTAAAATAAATTTCTATTCGATCAAAGATAAATTTGGCTGTTATGTGTGTCTAAAGAACATAGCCTGATTTTTATCGATAAAAGACACTTTGCGACAAAAAAAATAGCAAGTTTTATTTAAGCGTACCTGTGTTTTGAAGTTTTTGTCGCTTTGATAACAACAACAAATAGGGAGAGTTCAAACTTCCTTGCACGTTTGTGATTTAATTGCTTTCTTTCACTTCTTTTAGCCTTATCCATTCTCCTGTTAAATCTGTCAAAGTTCTTTTCTTTAGGTCCGCAGAAATCTGCATTTTTTCATTGAATGAATTCCTTCAAGGTCTTCAACATCGAAGGCGCCTAGTTAATCCAAGATTTGACACAAATAATTGCTTCCTGTTTGGCGTAAAATGCTGTAATTCACCTGTAGTATTCCTTTCTTAAGTGTTTTCCGATTTCATTCCTTTTTTATAACAAAATCTCCGGCGAAACATGCGAAAATCAAAATCCCGCCAAGCCAACTGAATGCAACAAGAACGACGCGCTTAACCAATCACGAGTGAGAAATTTTGATGCTCGACCAATCAGCAGCGAGTAATTTTACCCTCAATTAAGAAAAAATGCCCTCTTCGTCAGCCAATCGGCATTCAGTAATTTTGCCCTCTATATTATAATAAATGAAATTAAGTTCTGACAGGTTGTTTTCTTATGACTATTGCATGGTACACTGCAGCCTTAATAATCAAATTGCTATTTACTAATTAAGGTTTAATTATGACAATTTGCAGTGTTCATTATAAAGAAAGCAAATTATTTCAAAGCAAATATAATGTAAATGAAGCCAAAATTATATTCAGACAACTGTATCACAATTAGTACTAATAAAATTAATACTAATAAAATAATGTATGGTGAAAAACTGAAGTTCCATGTGTAGCATTTTGTATTTGATGTTGGGATTATTTTGTTAATGTTAATAGTGATTACAGTTGCAGACTCAAATCTGGGCATCATTTAATAATTTTTAATTTCCTGATCAATAATGTTAAGAGCCAAACCGGGAGTGAAATATTTCTTTGTCGATGACGGTTACATCTAGGGTCTACAAAAATATTTATTTGATCTGGCTTGAGTCAGAATATGCCAAAGGTAACGCATTCATGCCTGGTTAAACATCAACCGGACTGGCCGCATGACCGTGGTTTCCAAGGAAATCTTCTTCAGTGTGGCTGCACTACATTGTACATGTATGAACCTCAGAGTCAGTTCATGTCTCACAGCCATTAATTTATTGACTTTAAGTTATTGTATGTAAAATGGCCTGGGCTGGCCGTATGACCACCTGGGTTTCCAAGGAAATTCAATTCATTGTGACCGTACAAACCCGGTCAGGCCGGGGGATAAGATGTGGCCGGGCTCTCCGCATGACCATGGTTTCCAGAAGGAAAACCTGTGACTTCAGTGTGATCGTTTTAACCCAGCCAGACCGGCCATTTGCATTGATATACATGCAGATTGTTGGCCGGGCTGGCTGCATGACCATGGTTTCCAAGGAAACCCATTTCAGTGTGACCACGCCAACCCGGTCAGGCCAGCCATTTCTTCGCTCTACACTGTATATATTGGCCATGCTGGCCGCCATGACCATGGCTTCCATGGATTTTTATCCCTTGGCCAGCGCGGCCAAAGCCTGGCTTGTGGCCACACTCACCCCGGCTTTCAGGCCGGGCTTTGACCCCGGTTAACCGCGGTCTGGCCCATAACGAGCCAGACGTTCTTAGCAACCAAAAAAAAAGAAGACCTCCCTCTGAGATATGGGGCAATTTGCCCTATATCTCAGAGGGAGGTCTAGTAACTTCTAACATGCCAATGTAATCGAATCCCTTCTGCTGTCCATTTCTGTTCCACGTTAAGCGTGAACTTTTGCACCAAGGCATTATAATCTTTAGGCGTGAAAATTAATTTGATGCACGGTTTTAATTAAGATTCCATCTTTATTCATGACGTTTTAGAGGTCTTGCTGCGGCTTGACAGGAAATCGATTGTGAGACGAAGCTTTGAAATAAGAAGGATCTTATGGGCACAATAAATTTACGTTGTAAAAAAGGGGTCCTGATATTAGATACAGCGCAATAACAGAATAAGTCAGCCTCTTAGATATCTGCAACACAATAATTTAGATTTTTGTAGGTCTTGTACGACCGAATAAAAGAGCGATATGAAAATGAACTCCGTCTGGACTGAAATTTTGTGTATTCAAGCTAAGAGAAATGTAGCGATTCGGTAATTATCATTCTAGTCGCTAAATTCAGAAGTCGCTCAGAACGGAAACAACGCAACCTAGCTGTAGGTACAAATGTGAATTTTTTTGCGATAAACAAGACACTTCCATGTGGGCTTTCTTTACTGATGATCATTGAACTTGGAGTTCGGTGAAATGCGTAGTTCGTATTACAGACGGCTATGACTAAATGTGGATTCCCTCTGTCCGGTAAATTCTTACCTGTGTATGTACGGCTCACACAAAGAAAATAGGAAACAATCAATTGCTGACAGCAAGAAAAAAGCTGGGCTGGTGTAAACAGAGAAATGTCTAGCACGCGAAAATGGTGACCATTTGTAGGCCGCTTGCGTAAACGGTAAGAGAGGTTAAATGTTTGCACAAACTGTTCATAGATTGCTTGTTATGCAATTTACTTATGTTTATTTCCTTTACGTACGTAAAGTAAAATAAACGACGTTGACTTTCTTCCCGACTTTCTTGTGATGTCTTTAAGTTTCTAATACTCACTACAATAGGTACTGTTGTTGTACTGTTGTTGTTGAACAACGACCGGGAAAATGAACTCTCCAGAGCCACACGCTCGTCACACACTTCTGAGGTAGACGGATCTACAACCCTGGCCAATACTCCTGGGACACTACCGAAACAACCCTGCAAAATAATGCATTCCCCTCCCCCCTAGTGCAATGTTGTCCTTACGGGTACAAAATGTTTACACGGCAATTAACCTTGCTGTGGGTGGGGACTGAAATAGCACGTGATAACAACATTCTGAAGCATACCAAGCACTAGGATAAGAATATATTAGGGAAGGGTATATTTTGCGTGCAATTTCTGTTAGTGTCCCAAGAAGTATTGCTCAGGTTTGTAGCTGTTACTCGTACAAACAGCAGAAATTCAGCCAGGACTTGTGACCATGTCGCAAGCTTGATGTGACTGATTAACAAGGTCAAGATAACCTGCTTGTATTGTTTCATGATAAAGCTACATGTATTTCTTTGTTTAACTTATGTTCACATGAAACTGCATTATTAGAATATCTATATAACAAAAGTAAACTCCTGTAACAAATATATAACAAAAGAATTGCTGACTTAGCTACTGCTTGTAGAAACAAGGTTATATCAAGAGAAGTACTGACTCTACGATCGATGAAACAAAGGGCTCAATATAACTAGTACAATGTACATGACAGAACTTTTTGATATGCGGCTCAAAATGTTAATCATGTTACATATCCCAGAAGTGCCCAGGCATACGGTGATGTCAAGTCTCCAACCTGGGTGAACCAGAAAAGATATACAATATTTGCCTAGATTTTTTATGCGGCTCAAAATATTTATCATGTTATATATCCCAGAAGCGCTCAGGCATACAGCGACGACAGGACTCCTACTTGGGTGAACCAGAAAGGATATACAACATTTGCCTAGATTTTCAAATGCGGCTCAAAATATTAATCATGTTATATATCCCAGAAGTGCTCAGGCATACAGCGATGCCAGGACTCCAACCTGGATGAACCAGAAAGGATATACAACATTTGCCTAGATTTTCAAATGCAGCTCAAAATATTAATCATGTTATATATCCCAGAAGCGCTCAGGCATACAGTGATACCTGGACTCCTACCTGGATGGACCAGAAAGGATATACAACATTTCCTAGATTTTCAAATGCGGCTCAAAATAATAATCATGTTATATATTCCAGAAGCGCTCAGGTATACAGCGATGCCAGGACTCCTATATTTTGCCTAGATTTTCAATTGCAGCTCAAGATAATATACATGTGCATGTACACTTACACTGTAAGGTGTGTGAAATCAACATTAATAATTATTTGAAAACTATGCTGGGAAGGCATCACTGCCTTTAGTTACATTTGACAAACATTGTTTTTACTTTCCCTATCATACATGTACTAAGGCACTATAACTCTTTTCCACTGCTCCTTGGAAATATTTGTGAGTGCACCTGAACCATTTCCTCACAGAATGTAACCTGATGCAACAAGTATGTTTCAGCAACATCTTTGTCTTTAACGAAGTTTTGCAATTTATCCACTGGCAGTGATTGAGTCACAATCTCTTCAATGTTATCCAGAAACCTATGTTCTGTTGACCCTGAAAACCATAAAGATTTTCTTAGTTCTGCTATTAAGATTTCAGTCAAATGTAGGGTCATTAAGGGTTATATAACTGTGTATATAACAGTTACATATACACATTTATGTTTTAGACCAAAACCAAGGCCCATAGGCTGAGCACTGAGATATTTGTTTCACTATGAGAGTGCCACCCTCCCCCCCCCCCCCCCCACCCAAAATATTAATCATGTTATATATCCCAGAAGCGCTCAGGCATACAGTGATACCTGGACTCCTACCTGGATGGACCAGAAAGGATATACAACATTTCCTAGATTTTCAAATGCGGCTCAAAATAATAATCATGTTATATATTCCAGAAGCGCTCAGGTATACAGCGATGCCAGGACTCCTATATTTTGCCTAGATTTTCAATTGCAGCTCAAGATAATATACATGTGCATGTACACTTACACTGTAAGGTGTGTGAAATCAACATTAATAATTATTTGAAAACTATGCTGGGAAGGCATCACTGCCTTTAGTTACATTTGACAAACATTGTTTTTACTTTCCCTATCATACATGTACTAAGGCACTATAACTCTTTTCCACTGCTCCTTGGAAATATTTGTGAGTGCACCTGAACCATTTCCTCACAGAATGTAACCTGATGCAACAAGTATGTTTCAGCAACATCTTTGTCTTTAACGAAGTTTTGCAATTTATCCACTGGCAGTGATTGAGTCACAATCTCTTCAATGTTATCCAGAAACCTATGTTCTGTTGACCCTGAAAACCATAAAGATTTTCTTAGTTCTGCTATTAAGATTTCAGTCAAATGTAGGGTCATTAAGGGTTATATAACTGTGTATATAACAGTTACATATACACATTTATGTTTTAGACCAAAACCAAGGCCCATAGGCTGAGCACTGAGATATTTGTTTCACTATGAGAGTGCCACCCTCCCCCCCCCCCCCCCCCCACCCCCCACCCCTTCCTGAAGGTCTGGATCTACCACCGGTATACTGCAGTGGAGTTGAAAACCAAACAATAATAGCATGAATTTACAGCAGCAGAGGATGATTTGTAACCTTTGCTTTAATAACTATTGAGAAACACTAAGCTATATTTTTGCCCAGGTTTTGTCTTCACTAGAATTCTGTCCCTCCCCTTCACACTTCCTGTCATACTCGGCTAAAACTGTATTGCAATCTTTCAGGGTCTGTCGGTGAAAGTGTTGGATATTTACCTCCACTTCAGTGAATAAATAAAGGTTACTTCATGGTGGGTGAGCGCATATGATTTTTATTCACAAGTTAGGAAGAATCACAAACGAATGAGCGAGGCTTTGCGAGCGAGTTCTTCCCAACTCGTGAATAAAAATAGTACAAGCGAATGAACTGTGAAGTAATGAATGATTTGCCAGTAATCAGATCCCTCTGTTATGCGCAAAGGATTCTGGGATCGGCAGGGGGCAAACATTGCAAGTTGCTTGAAGGGAATGTATGGCGAAAAGTTGTTTTGACGTCCAAAAAGACGATTCTTGAGGGAGTTCGACCCGTTTTCGCCGCTATTTTATCAGAAATGGATTTGGACAATGTTGATACGTGAAAAGTGTAAGTTTTAGTTTGAATAACCGTGAAATATGTGATAAAATCTACTGATAACTTTCCTGCTTGCGAAAGGTTTATTGACGCCTTTATTGTGAAATTCACATCGCGTAATGCTCTCGAAATACCACAAAAAGTAGGTTTAAATTTGTATGAAATAGTTCAATAAACCACTTTCAGTTCTATTTACGTGTGTACAGGCTGTTCTCTTATTAGTAACGTCTTTAACAAGAAATTGTGGCTTCTGTAAATTTACCTCCTCAAAGGAGAGAAATTGTTGTCAGAGGAGATGGAAATTGTTTTTACCGAGCTATTGCTCTCTGGAGGGATGAAACGAGCGATAAGAAACACGAGGAAATCCGAAGGCTAAGTTCTAGTTTGATTGAGGCAAATCCGAAGGTTTTTGAGCCGCTTCTCTTCGCTTCGAACTCTGTGGAGGAACATGTCAAGAACAGTAAGATCACGGGAACTTGGGCAGAAACTGTAGACATATTCAGTTGTGCATCACTGCTAAAGCGACCGATTTGTACCTTCTCGACAAAACAGAGAAAATGGTTCAATTTTAAACCGATTGTCAACACTGATTCATTTTCTTCAAGCACAGCAAAAAACCAGTGTAGGTGCCCAATCACTTTAATGTATTATGATGATTATTCTCAAGCAAACCATTTCAACCTCCTGCTGCCTCAAGGTAGCTGTTGTAGTGCTCCTCTGCCTGAGAATAGCTCACATGCATGATGACGTCACGCGCGCAAAGAATTATGGTAGTTGTAGTCATACGATCCAAGATGGCGTCTAAGTTGGGAGGGTTTACTTGGCAAGTACTTCATGGCTGAATGCTGCGTTCCCGGCTGCTTTAATAACAATAAACGCAACAGGGATGTTTCTCTTTATAAATTTCCAAAAAACGAGAAACTAAAAAAAGTGTGGCTTCGAAATATTTCAAGGAAAGGTTTTAAACCGACTACTGGTCATCGAGTCTGCAGTCAACACTTCGAAGGTGGTATAAAGAAGACTTACATGAACAACGTTCCAACAGTATTTCCACTCTCAAAAACACACCAAAAACCAAAGCGAAAACCACGGAGAAAGCTCATCCGAGTCAATACATCAGTAAGCACGGCTAATACCAACACTTCTGACAGATCCAACAAGACAGTAACTAAAGGTGGGAAGGAATTAACTCACACCGTAAACAGTGTGGAAGGTGCCACTGCTGGTGCTGCTCCGATTACTGCTGAACCCACGAATTTGGAGGACAAAGTTGAAAAGTTACAAAATGAACTGGAAGTGGTATCTGTAAAAAATGAACGTTTGCAGACTCAAATAGAAAGCTTGAAATTTGGATTCCATCGATTTATTGGTTCGGATGATGATATGAATTATTATACAGGAATGAGCTCTCGCCACTTTTTGGCCCTTTTCGCCTTTCTGAATGCTGGGGACATTTGTTCACGCTTAAGGTACTGGAGCTCAAACAATTCATGCTTTCAAATTCCTGAAGTGGAGAAAAAAGGCCAGAAACGTTCATTAGAACCAAAAGATGGACTGTTTTTAACTCTGGTTCGCCTTAGGGTGAATATTCCAGAAAAAGTGATGGCTGATAATTATAAGATAAGTGTGGCAGGGGTATCCAGAATATTTGTCACCTGGCTGGATTTGATTTACTCCAGATTAGAACAGCTACCAATGTGGGCTTCAAAGAAAACTATCCAAAAAACAATGCCTAAATGTTTCTGCCAAAAGTACCCATTAACTAGGGTAATCATTGACTGTACTGAGATTTTTATCGAAAAACCATCATGTTTTAGAGCACAGTCAAACACATATTCTTCTTACAAGAGTCATAATACTGCGAAAGGTCTCATAGGTATTGCTCCAAATGGAGCTGTTACCTTTGTTTCAGAGCTGTATGGGGGACACTGTAGCGATAAGGCAATTGTGGAGGACTGTGGTATAGTACAACTTTTGGAGGAAGGTGACTCTGTTATGGCAGATAGAGGTTTTGAGATCCAAGACTTGCTTGCCAAAAAGAAAGTGTATTTGAACATCCCACCATTTATGAGGTGTAAAGATCAACTGAGCCCGGAGGAAGAAGATGAAACCCGCGAAATAGCTTCAGTGAGAATCCACGTAGAAAGGGCGATTGAGCGTGTAAAGAATTACAACATTTTGTCACAGATCATTCCTAATTCTATGGCGGAGGACTTAAACAAAATTTGGAAAGTGTGCTCTTTATTAACTAACTTGAAAGGACCACTTGTTACATAGCTTTAAATTATCAAATTGTGAATGCTTTACTGTGCAACTCAAAAAGCCATGAAGATCAGAAATATGTCTGGAATGTGTATTGTGTACCAAGAGAAAAAATCATTTGCAAGAAAAGTTAACTGCAAGCCATAATTTTTATTATCTTTGCAGTTTTGCTTTTTATCTAATGTCTTCTACCTGGTAGCCACAAAATTGAAATGTCAAAATCAAATGAAAATGTTCATGGCCTTTCAAGTCACACAGTAAATGTGAGTTCATTTTTTGTATGACACCCATAAAGGTCAGCACACACTAGGAAACTAGTTTCTGCAACTAGTACTGGGGACCAAGTCCCTTCGTGTGAACTACCCGATTACTTTAAAAGTCAAATCACAGGGCCCAATTGTCCCACAAATTCAAACTGGTTTAAATTGAAGGGATTTGTCAATTATTGTATTTGTCCCCTTATGCGTACTGCCCATGCAACTACAAGTCCCTACGACAAATAAAAAAAAAATCAACCAAGCTTAGCAAAACCCAAATCGGTCTGCATGGCCCTGAGACCAGTCCTATCTTGTGAAACTTCAGGGAACAGTCCCTGTGACAAGTCCCAGGGACTTTTCCCTTTGTGTGTGTTGTGTGTGTGTGACTTGTTACAGGGACTAGTCTTTGCAACAAATCCCTGACTAGTCCCCTCTTGTGAGCTGACTTTAAGAGATCATCTGGTTGCTTCATATAGTGACGTGTCTGTATTTTCTCTTTATTCCAGGAGAAATGCAAACACTTTGATAAACAAAATGGGGCTGTTGATCTATCTTACAACTTGCTTGCTTGCAAAGATGTTTAGTAATGTTTGCCTTAAGGGACGAATACATAGTACTCTGAGTGTGTAGACTTAACTACAAACATAACAGATGTCATTCATGAATCTTCACCCCTGTGATGCCATGTACAGGGTTCCCCAACTCCCTAGGGGATGGACCATTTTATTTCTGAAGAGGGGTGGGGGTGGGTTGGGCATTTGTTCTGTGTATGAATGTTATTATTCACCCACTTCTTTGACAAGAATGTTTCCCTTGCTCTATACTTCTACCTCTCTTAGAGTTTTGTGCACAGGAACCTTTTTTTTTTCAGTAATTGCCCAGTGCCCCCCCCCCCCCCCTTCCTCCAAACACTAAAATTTTCTGTCCCCAGTTGGAATTTCCTTTTCATTGTTGTATTTATTTGTAAGAAAAGATATTAGGGTACAAGGGAATACCCCTTTTCACTCGTGTTGTCAGTAGTTCAGGGACCATAGCAAACAAATAAAAGTCCACAAGTTTGCCTTTCAGTGATGCCCAAAAGTTTGGGTCAAAGTATATCCGCTCAACATGAATGTCCTCTGCTCCTGAGGTATAGGTGTAAACTACAAAGTCACACCATTGCAATTTTCTTATTGCCATCCCTCCCTGCACTTGTGCGTAGAATGGATGTTTTCTCTTTAGTTTGAGGCCAGAGTCAGTTAATTCTAAACAAAAATTCTTTGTTTTAGTTGCAAGGGTGATTAATAATCTAGTACTGTTGTTTTCAGGAATGACCTTCTCTGGAAATAACTTGTATTTCAACTCCAGGTTTCCAACTGGACTGCTTGTGTTGCTGGGGTCACTCACTTCACCATCAACACTTGCTGCTAAGAATGCATTGTCCTGGTCAATAACAACACCCTTCTCTTCTACGCACAGCCCATGGTGACCATGGTTGAGCTGATATTCAACATATTTGTCCCTAATTATTGGTTCAAGTCCGAGTCCTTCAGCACACTGAAAGGGTGTGGTTGTCCTTGTTTTGTATTGGAATAGATCTCTGACAAGACGATCTGGCATGGTTGTTGACCTGCGGTTGTTGATTTCACCAAACTTTGATGCTGTGATTCTTCCAGACCTATACTTAAACCATTCAGGGTTAGAGGATTGTCCCCTTGTTCTCTCCTCAACGTCTTCAACCTCTGAATTGCTTATTTAAATTTGACTCAGAAAATCTCGACATTCCTCTCTAAAGGTGGGATTTGATAAGTCAAATTCATCTGAGACTACTTGGCCTTTATAAGGTATTACCACAAAACTAACATTTCCATTTTGTACAGTTTCAGATATGTCATTAGCAGTTTTTGTCGTAGGCTGTTCCTGGCAATCTACTGCAAATTGTTTTTCTTGGTCACCATTCGGAATGTCTACTGGGGCAATCAAAACAGAATGTGAAATGAGAAGGTGTGAATCATTTGAGAAATTGCTGTCAAACGGTTCACATTCATTGCCATGGATCAAGTTAAGTTTTGGCTTCTTACAAGGTGAAGAGTGATCCACTTCCGCTGGTACTTCCGGCCAAGTGTTTCGCTTCCCTTGCAAATAGTCGTGATCCATGGCAACTTGACATATGGTGATCTTATTTTCAAGTTCTTTCACAATTACTGGCTTGTAATCATTTCCCTCAAGTAAATCTATTACCATTGGTTTTGATTCATCAGAATTTCCTTTTAAGTCACAACAAAACGAATAAATCTGCTCACTTGTCACTTTCATGGCATAAGAAGGACAAGCAGTATATGAAAGTTTTTCTCTTTTTCTTTGTATTCTCTTGTCCGTTTTGTTTTTTTTTTTTGTCTGCATCATAATCATGATGGATCATGAGAATGTCATTGAAATGAACGGGTGTATGATTGGGGGTTTGTGTTCGTGGTTTGTGCCACTCCTGCGGTTTCTCTGTACATGATTTGTTGGGTGGAATTTCCTGAAAACCACTCTCAACAAAGTCAAGAATTGTGTAAAGCACAGCCCCTACGTGCTTACAATAGCCATTTGCTCCAGCTTTACAGTTACAGCAGGCTCCATCGACTTCAGCTGTGTTCTTTTTAAGTCTAACTTTCGTTCTGTAAGTCTTACTTCTTGTCATGGAGGCTTTCACCTTGGTTTCAAAAAAGCAAAATTCCCTGTGACAGCTAAAATTGTACTTGACATCTTGGACATGGCTAGCTTTAAAAAGGGCATATCCCTCCCTTTTGCATTTAAAAGCTCCTCGCCGTTTTTTCCCTTCTTTCGATGCGCCAGATAGATAAGAGAATATGTAACAATGCTGAAACTCTGGCAAATTCGCTAGGCTTAATGACCATCCCTCCTTTGGCCACTCAACATGACGGGTCGCCTGGTTTTGTTTTCCAATTGTGTTTAGGTTTTCTTTCTCGGCTTGTAGCCTTCGATAGTGAATTCCACCATCTGGATCTATAACTTTTTTATCCAGTCCTGTATTAGTGTAATCTTTTACGCTGTAAAAAAATTGAAGCCTTTTAGCAAGAGCTGGAGAAAAAGAAAACGCGAGTGATACTTACAGTTCAACGCGCTTACCGTTCGAGGAGTTGCACACGGTTTCCGCCAACCGAACCTCCTCTACATTTTAACCAACGTTTAAGCTCTTCATTTTTCAGATTTTCTGGCTTTCTGCCTTGTAGGGAGGCTCCTGGGATGTCATCTTCTGTCAAAATTACTCAGAAGGACCCCAAATGACCTAAATTATTCGCTTTGTCAACTTTGTTTACATTTTTAGCCGCCATTGTTATTCAAAACTTCCCGCGATGACTACAACTACCATAATTCTTTGCGCACGTGACGTCATCGTGCAAATGGGCTATACAGCATCCACTGTTTCAATAGATTTAGATAACAATGGGAATTCATATGCTGCAGCTGTTAAACAAAATTCGCAAACTTGTCCTTCTGTCAAACTGCCATCTCCAAGTACCAAAGCTACTGGATCAGAGCAAGCATGTCAAGCCACCTCTACATCTTCTAGTACCAATACAAAAGCATCATCCTCATATACTGAAACAAAGGTTAAAACGCCATCTCGATCTGCAAAACCTACTACTTCTAAGCAAACACCTTCGGATAAACAGCCAGCCGCAGCTAATAAACCTTTACCTGCCAAGCAAACATCTGTTACACAACCAGCTAGAACCACCAAGCAGCCAGTTGCAGCTACTAAGCAACCATCTTCTGACAAACAACCAGCCCCAGCTGCTAAATTGACTGCTGCCAAGCAGCCTTCTGTTAGACAACAAGCCCCATCTACTACTCCTACCACTGTCAAGGGGTCTGCCTCAGCTTTTGTTAAACAGCCGGCCCCTGCTACTAAAGTTACTGCCACCAAGCAACAGTCTCCTGTTAAAAAGCCAGCCCCAGCCCCAGCTACTACTCCTACTTCTGCCAAGCAACCATCTGCATCTTCTACTATGACCAGTTCCTTCGCATCTACAGATAAACCTACAACAATGAATCAACCATGTTCACAACAGGCCACTACTACTACTGATCAAGAATTCGATAAAATGGACGTGAAAGAAATTAAAAGATTTATTTCTGCTAGAGGTGTTCAAGTCTCCACTTACCGCAAACCTGAACTTATTCAGTTAGCCAAAGCTATTGCTAGTATGAACCTTCCAACTGACCCTGACTTTGAAAGTGATTCCATTGATGCATGTTTGCAAAGGCGCCTTACTTTACCAGCTGGACAAAAACTCCCTGATCCTTATCAAATGACATCATTGTCCAATGATTTTTCACAACTCCCTCCATTTGGACTGATGGACATTTTCAATCATTTAATTATGAGTAAAACTGATTATGACAAAAGCATGCTGTCATCCTGGCGCTCGTTTGAAGAGTATAATCTTTGCTTAAATGGCCATATTCAGAGCCTTGGATGTAAATCTGTACAAGACCTTGATGGCAGTAGTTTTTTTGTATTTGTAGCTGGGGTCATACCCACACAGAAGGAAAAAACCCAAGAAGGTGAAAAGCTTTACAGGCTCTGGTTTGTTCTTGATTCAAATGGATCTGTGTACTCTGCATTCTGCAGGTGCAAGGGTGGAGCAGATCAAGGATGCAGACATTTAGGTGCAACTTTGTTTGAATTAGATGATTTTTTGTCAAATCGAACAAAGTCTGTCACCTCTGTGTCTGCTTATTGGAACCCCAAACCAGCACCTGCCCATAACCCAGTCCCTATTTCAGAAATGAAAATTTCCCACAGCACTGTAAAGAAGAAGAAAAGAAAAGTGACCCCCTGTGATGATTCCTGGATTGATTCGTTTGATCCCAGGCCCTTGAAACATAGAGAGGAAACAACTATTCAAGAAAAAATTGACTTTGCAAAGAAACTCAGAAAAATAGAGCCCTGCTCTGGCATTCTTGATTTTTTACCAACTTCAAATGACTTTGATGATATTGAAAACACTCCTCCACAGTCTGAACACAATATTTCACATCTGTATGTATCATCACAAGCTAAAGACTATGTCAAGGCAAATCGTGATAAGCTTTCAGAGAACAATATGTTTAATTTTGCTGAAGAGTTTCTGAAAGCCTTGACATTTTCAGACAATGACATAATGGAAATCAATCAAGCTACTGTGGGACAACACAAGAACAAAACCTGGCACGAGATGAGACACCTTTTAGTTACTGGTAAAAAAATTAAATCACTTTATACAAGGCAAAAAACTTTAGAAAAAAATCCTCTTACTGATGTATCACTTACTGTAAAAAATTTCACTGAAAAAAAGAGTTTGAAGAAAACCAGGTCTATCCTGAAGCCATAAAATATGGGATAAAAGAAGAGCAGAATGCAAAATTTTTCTACTCAAAATTAAGTGAAAAACAGCACTCTTCATTTGAGCTTGAAGAGCCAGGCCTCCTAATAAGTAGACAATATTCCTGGATAGGGGCAAGTCTTGATGGCATGAGAAAATGCCAGTGTTGTGACCCTTCAGTGGTAGAGTTCAAATGCCCATTTAAAGGGAAAGACCTTGACCCAAAAATTGCATTCCTGCTACCCAGTGTTGGTGGTAAAAAAGATCAAGATGGAAAGTATTTTCTTGATGAAAATCACATTCATTACTTTCAAGTTCAGACTTACATGGCTGTTTCAGGTTTAAAAACCTGTGATTTTGTTACATATACAAGTAAAGGCATATTTATAGTTACCATTAATTTTAATGCTAAATTTTGGGAAACTGTTGTGGCAACAGTTTTCAAGTTTTATTGTAAACAAATAGTCCCCTGCTTTCTTCTTGAAGCTTTCCATAGTAAACAGTAATCACACAAAGCAGTAAGCACATAGAGATCAAGAAAATCAATAAAAGTTTTTTTTTTAACTTATGCATTCTGCACCTTACTTTATACTTCTCTTACATAAGTTAGTTAAAGCAGCACAAACAAAAACAATTCTATCCAACATTGGTTTTAGCAAAAGAGGTATAACTCCAGAGATAATTTTAAATTGTTTCAATTTTAAAATATTCCTTTCAACATGAGTACGCAATGATGCCACACGACGAGTGTGTGTCGTCCCTTTTGCTGACAGGCGAGCTCCTCTACAGTAGGCTGGAGAAACAAGGTAGAGTCTTTTAAATGTAAGAAGATCCCGAACAAGAAAACCTTTGTCAGCCATGACTGCATCCCCCTCCTCAAGCAAGTTTAGCAGTCCACTTTGCTTCACAATTTCTTTGTCACTAATGGATCCTGTCCATAGTGGTGGAATGAAGGAAACAACACCAGTTGGTGTTATTCCTACCAGTAACTTAAAAGTGTTCCAATGTTTGTAATTGCTCCATGTGATCTTTTGACTTATAGGGACTTTTGGCTTTTGTATAAAAAGTTCAAGACAATCAAGTATTATTCTTACATTCTGGAATTGTTTAAACCTTTTTGGTAGAGATTTTCTCAGTTCTGATCTTGAAGGCCATGGAACTAAGAAGGACAGCTCTTGAGACATAAATGCTATCCAGGTATTGTAAATTCTGGACACTTGAGAAGGGCTAATGCCAACAGTATCAGCAAGGAATTTCACATCAAAACCTCTTCTTGTTCTCACTAAAGTGAGAACAAATTGTTCCCATTTTGTCAAGACTCCATCATTGTTAGTCTTCTTCTTTTTTTTAGCTGCTCGTTTTTTTGATCCTTTTTTGGTATTTTTACTACCCCTCCAGACACGGATGTCAGGGGTCTTTGGTTCTAAAAATTCAAACAGCAAATCTAGCTTAGATCTTGTGACACCTGTATAATCGATAGCAGTTTTTGGGACAAGTTGCTTGCTCAAAAAAATAGTCCCTCTTCTCTTTCTTTGGACTTTTATACTCCGTTTGTGTCTCTGCGTGAACTTTATGAACTTTAGAAAAAGTAACAGTATCTGCAGAAGATAATGAGGCTGGATGTTCAAAGTCAATATTCTCTCCAAATAGTGACTCGTCGTTGTCCACTAGAGGCATTTTCTTAGTTGGAACTTCATCAGCTCTATCATCGTGTTTTCGCTTTCTTGATTTTTTTTCTTTGTTTTCTGTTGGCCTGACCTTTGGAGCAGGTCTTTTAGTTTTAGTCAAGTCGTACCCTCTCATGTACAGTGTTGGTGTGGAACATTCAGGGGTTCTATAACCTCTTACAAAATGATTTGAGCAGACCTTTGTACTCTTTGTCACCTTAAATTGATCACGATTTATAGCTCTGGCCCACGACAAAACATCTTTCTTATTCCTGGGCGAGTAGAATCTTAATATTCCAACGTGAGGAAGAATTTTTTGCTTCTCTGGGTACCTTCGATCGTTATCACAACCCCACACAGCACAATGATCGCCACCAGGCATTATTTGTATCACTGAGTTAAAAGATAACCAAAAAGCACTCTGTACACACGTAGATACAACTGAAAAAGGTTTATTGACTTATTTTCTCCTGATTTATACCTAACTTTGTGATAAGAAGCTTATATTTCAAGAGCATTACGCGATGGAAATTTCACAATATTTCTTACGCAAGCAAGAAAGGTTATCAGTAGATTTTATCACATATTTCACGGTTATTCAAACTAAAACTTACACTTTTCACGTATCAACATTGTCCAAATCCATTTCTGATAAAATAGCGGCGAAAACGGGTCGAACTCCCTCAAGAATCGTCTTTTTGGACGTCAAAACAACTTTTCGCCATACATTCCCTTCAAGCAACTTGCAATGTTTGCCCCCTGCCGATCCCAGAATCCTTTGCGCATAACAGAGGGATCTGATTACTGGCAAATCATTCATTTGTTTATTATATGCATACTGAGATTTACACAACAGAAAAACAAGACGAAACGATTAAATTATCAACACTTTACAGTGTAGTAGAAGGATTCTTGGTTTATTGTCAGACTCAACTTTCAAGTGGAAAAATTCACCAAATTCACACATCCAACAAATACAATACTTTTTTCCAAAACTATAACAAGACTATAAATAATGAGTCACAACTTCAAAGAAACATGACTGAAAATTCTAACATGATTGAACAATGAGTCGAAGTTCGAGAAACACTTATTTTTTTTATATAAAAGCAGGCCCTGCTAAAAGTAAACAATTTATAGTTCATGAAATCCATGTAAGCTTACTTACTTACCCTGAATCGGAATCCAATGGTCTAATTCGTTTTTATCTTTTTTTAAAGGAGCTTTCTTGAACTGTTAGAGTTGGAGATTGATTCAAAGTGTTCACTGAAACAGTTATTTGTCCTCCGCTGATAACAGCACCCGTGTGAATAATGACAGTGGTTGCTGGCCTGCTTGTTTGTTTGTTTTCATGAAGCTGAGCTAGAGAACTCTCGACTTTTTTTGTGTAGCACTCAGTTGTTGTTGAAGATGGGATGTCGACTCGGCTGAATGTTCTCATTTGTTTTCATTTTCTTGTTCGTCTATAAATTCCTCTACGGACAAAGCGAGATCTTCAAAACGACTCAAAGCCATTTTTCAACTTACAGAAATGCCGAGGAGGGTGAGGGCACACTGAATGGCGGGAATTTCCATGTACGATTTTTGTCACTAGTGAAAAATGTTGTATCACAATTCTGATTGGTCATACGATATTCTTCACTAGTGAGGAAAATCGTATGACCAATAGGATGGCTTGTCATACGTGAAGGGACGATTTTTAACTCATAGTTTTCTGGTGTGTAAATCTCAGTATGTATATAATAATTGTTAATTATGTGAAATTTTAATTTCATAAATAAACATAAACATTATCAAGCTTAATCTTTTTACCACTACAGTAAATAAACAAATTACAGTGGTTTATGAATGTATTCTGATATTTGCCTTGCTCTGAAAAAGCATTCAGAACAGGCTTCCCCATGTGGAACCCCTGGACATGCACATCCCTATAATAATAAGTACATGTTAATGGTTACTGTTACAAGAATAAAGGGTTCAATAAATTTGAGAAAATTGACAGTTATTTATTAATAATACTTAAAGTGCCACTGCGATGAAATTTTTGATTTCCATTTTTTACATCTTTCGTGTATAATTAGACTTTCTTACTCATCTTGCCAAATTTCAATCTACACTGTATTACGAACATCAGAAGTCATTTTATTTTAACATTTATTTCCAAGAATTTATGGCCGCCATTAATCAACCTTGTTCCAAGGCTTGGTTGCGAATGGGATAAAGTGACATCAAAGGCTCAAACATACCTCACAGGTTGAAATTATAATAACAAACAGCATAGAAAATTGCACGAAGAACAAGTCCAATGTTTTTGTTGCTTTTCACGTGATTTTCAATACTTATGGCTATTATAAGTTCAACCCGCGAGGTATGTTTGAGCCTTTGACATCACTTTATCCCATTCGCAACCAAGCCTTGGAACAAGGTTGATTAATGGCGGCTGTAAATTCTTGGACATAAATGTTAAAATAAAATGACTTCTGAGTTCGCAATGGATTGAAATTTGGCAAGATGAGTAAGAAAGTCTAATTGTACACGAAGATGTAAAAAATGAAAATCAAAAATTTGATCGCAGTGGCACTACAATTATCTACCTTGGAAATGTTGCAGGTTGTGGATTACATGTAGTTGTCTGCCAGTCTACATATACATGTTTTCAGTGCAAAAAAACTGAAACTTACATGTAAATATACAGCAATTGACAACATAAAATGACCTGTGTACATTTGGTGTGATAATGTAGACATTCATTGTACATTGTATGCTAACTACACATGTTCAATGATAACCTACCCTTATAACTTTGCAGAACACACAACATTCTGTGTAAAGACCATCCACATATTCATTGGCATTGCTATTATCTTCCTTTTGCATCATGAGCATGACCAGTGCCTTATAATCAAGGGTAACTGCCATAAAAAATAATAATAGATGAAGTTGTACTTTCATACACAGGGTTCTCCTTATCAGGCGGTAACCGGTAAAATTTACCCCTTGAAGCAGCACTAATTACCGCCTGTAACCGCTTGCCCCCCGGAAAAATTTTAAGACACACAGTTTTTCCTTTACCGCTTAGCAAAAATCCCTTACCTGCTGAGCTGAAATTTAGGGAGAACCCTGCATACACTAAAGGAAAGTAAGTTTTTAGTGCTCTAATTATCAATAATTTTAGACTGCCATTAAACCCCCATGTTCCTGCAGCCCAGCTACAAATTGCAGATGACTTCATATTGGCAATCAACACAGTCAAGCTCTCCAAATCACCATCCGAAAAACTCAGTACAGCGTGTTTTTGAGTTTTTATTTTGTTATTGAAGTGATGGGAGTGGTATTATGAGCCTTCACTTGAACATTCAAGGGAGAAAATGATGTCACGGCATTAAGCAATCTAGCTTTGAGAAAACTCACTGATTGCATACTTGAAAAACCCAAATTTTCTAAGCTCAACATTTGTGAAGCCTGACACAAAAGCTAGACAGGTATACATTGTACCTTAAGGCCGCAGGATAAATGATTTCTAGTTGTAAACAAACGTGTGTAGAATTATTCAAATATAATTTTTTACGACTTAATCAATGTAAAATGTAAAACAAGGTGACATATTTTATGAGTAAAAACTCAAAAGTCAAATAAAATCTCAAAAGATCGAGAATCCATTCTTATTCAATGAGATGCGAATAAGTGGACGGGTGTTCTACAGTTTAGCCCAGATATCTTTCCAAAAGTAAATCGAGACATGAATTCCAAGCAATAAACAAGGTTTCAAATGTAAATCGCACATCTAAATATCATTTTATTGCCTTTCAAACCACTTGGGACAAGAGTATATTCGACCACGTGCTAAACTCGACTCAACTCTTATAAGTTTCTTACCTTGATTCTTCGCTCGAATCCGCTAGTTGCCGATCAATTTCTGACTCTTCACCACTAGACATTCCTTCATTGTCACTTCCTTCTGTAAATATCCGTTTCAAAACTTCCTCTGGACTCAAACTCGGACTTCTGGATCTCTTCGCGGCGGAAGACATCTTGAATTGTGTTTCACGGGCTTTTGAAAACACGTCATGTAGTCAAATTGCGAGCTGTCCAGCTCAAACTCGCTCAGTGATTGGCTTATAATGCTGTCACGCTTTGTTCAAAATTTGGAGGGAATCGAACATAACCCGAATTCTTATGACCGATGTTATGACAGGGACCGCGGAGCAAGGTGAAAAGTGGGAGGGCTGACAATTGAAAATAATTTTTCTATATTGAAAATCGAAAAACGGAATAAAATCATAGTATTTGATTCGCAAAAAAGTGGTGGGGCCGCGGCCCTACCAGCCCCTCCCCCTCCGCGGTCCCTGTATGACTTTTAAATTTAAAAGAGTTTAAGCTAAAGTTTTGCTCTTGAATAGTTTGGATATCCTGTAAGCTTACAGAGGGGGGCGTAAGGGGGGTCCGAAAACCGCAAAACCGCACGGAAATAAAACGCAAAACCGCGCAGAATAAACGTCAAAACCGCAATACCGCATCGAAATTCATCAAACTACATGAAAACCGCAAACCGCGTAGTTTTGCAAAACCGCAATACCGCGGGTTAAAATTAAAATTACCGCAAAACCGCATAAAAAATAACGCAAAACCGCATCACCGCAAACCCTTACGCCCCCCTCCTTACATGTAAGGTTGATCTTGAATTGTCTTCAGGCTGCACTGTTTGGTCACCGATCTTCAGGGAATTTATTTCATCCGCCAACCAGACGAATTTGTCCTTTTCGTCTGCTTTAAGTTTTTGATGAATAATGGCGGAAACGACGCCGAACGTGGAGGCAACGGTAACTCTTCTTTGGACACTCGCCGATCAAAGAGCCCGCCGTGTTGTAGGTCTGCAGGATGAATCCTAGCAAATTCGGTTGGAAATCTTTCCACTAACGGGCTCATAAAACCTCATAAAATGTCAAAAGATCAGTCCAGCCTCCTAGCATAAACAGGCTTGACTCCACGGGAGTTTGTACATAATCTCAGAAAGTGACTGACAGTGCAGCAGCGGTGAAACCGCAAATCAAATCCCGATGATAGCTATTGAGCTGAACTATGACGTCACTGCATAGCAACCAGACTATATGAATTTTTGAACTTCCGCTTATCTCTGGCTCGTTATGGGCTCCTGAATCGCTCTATATATTGGCCACGCTGGCCGCCATGACCGTGGCTTCCATGGATTTTTATCCCTTGGCCAGCACGGCCAAAGCCTGGCTTGTGGCCACACTCACCCCGGCTTTCAGGCCGGGCTTTGACCCCGGTTAACCGCGGTCTGGCCGATGCTAATTTCTGACGAACCCCTATTAAGCGGCCACTTGCCAGTTCCCCGAGGGTGGCCGCTTAATAGGGGTTCGACTGTACTAATTGTAAATTTTATGTGGAAGTCTCCATCCCCCGTCTTTTGGAGATTTGAGAGTAGATAAGTTAATATGTGGTGTAGGAGAAATAAATGGGGATGTGCGTAGGCTAATAAATTGATTAAAAGGTTGTTTGTGTAAAGGGTATTTGTTTATAGCGGTGTGAGAGGAAAGCGTGAAGGGTGAATCGTCTTGTGAGCGTTTAAGAGGTTTTAAAAGACACTGACCTATTTCTAGTAGCTGGTATTAATAGATTAAAAAGGGTGAAATCCGTACGAAAAAATAATAGCCTGACATAGCGAGAATCCGGCCTGAAGTGATTTTTACGGCGTGCATTGAACGAGACAAAGCGAGACACCAAATTGGTCTCGCTTTACGCCTAAAACGAGCCATTCTTCTCGGTCTTGTCTCGGCGATAATCTGGCTAGCATTTAGCGTGATTGAGCGAGACTGATTTGATCCGATTTGTGATTTTGTTTGGAGGACGATTTTCCTTTTCTGTTACGAAAGCGACGAAGGAAAGAATGAAACTGCATTGCGTTTTTATTTGTTATGCATTATGCGTAAAATCATGCGGAGCTTCAAGGCATGATCACGTTTCATTTAGCATAAACAAAGAGGTCAAGTCAGCTACATGTTTTCCCAAACGAAAGTATCTTTCTTGTTCAAGAGTTTGAATGATTTTGAAATTGATTTGATTTCTATATTTACAAATTCAAAACAGGTTAAAACGGAGCAAATTAGGTCTATTTATATATATATATGTATGTATATATATATATGTATGTGTATATATATATATATATACCTAATTGCAATAACGTTGTCATAGAAAAATGAAAAATGTAAAAACGAAAAATGAAAAAAGACAAAAAAGGCCAGTAGGAATTAATTAGGCAAACAATATACATTCTCAACGGATTTTAATAATTCTCAAAGTATGCACAAGAAATATGTTTAAGAACAGGTTTTCGTCCTTTTCCTTTTTCGTAGTGCAACAGTAGGGCCATTTATACGAGACCAAATAAGTCGCGACTTGCATAAGTCGCGACTTACAGAAGACGCGAACTAGACCATTTATACGAGTGAGGCTTGCATAAGTCGCGACCTAAATAAGATGCGAACACATTTTTGTATCATTTATACGAGTGGTTCGCGTCTTCTGTAAGTCGCGACTTATGTAAGTCGCGACTTATTTGGTCTCGTATAAATGGCCCTAATGTGTCAGAGAATGACTTCACATATTTCTAACATGGACGGTTAACAAATCATTTCAACCTTTACCTAGGTAAATTTAAATAGCAACAGCCGCTGCACGCTTAATTTAAAGTAACAATAGCCGCTGCACTCTTAATCGTGCCGCGTGTCGCTGTGATGATTACGTAAGCTAATTAATTCCCATTTGGCTTTTTTCATTTTTCATTTTACATTTTTCATTTTTCTACGACAACGTTATTGCAATTAGGTGTATATATATATATATATATATATATATATATATATATATATATATATATATATATATATATTTATATATATATATATATATATATATTTATATATATTTATTTATTTATTTATTTATTTATTTATTTATTTATTTATCTGCTGCCCGCACAGGGCAGCCATCCTAATTCAATTCTGTTCTGATACTCGACCTTGCAATTACTGATGGAAAGTCGATGGAAAGGTGGATGGATGTTTGTTAGCAGTACCCAGTACCCTCCGCGTGAATGTAATTCGTGGAGGGTGGTATTTCTATTGTCGAGTACCCGTCCGTCTGCGTGAATGTAAGCACGATGTTGTGCTGGATTACCGAGTAATGGAAAGAAAAAGTTCTTTAAGAAGATTTTTATGCCTTTAAAGAGGTGGTAAGAGAGCTGGGAGCGATTGCAGAATACCTGGCCTACTGGCAACGGCATAAATCTACTGGTACCGAAGTGGTTGACTGTGAATTTAGGCAAGTACTAGAATGAACTGCTACCGCGGTCCTCGGTCCCGAAGTGGTTGGCTGTGAATTTAGGCAAGTACTAAAAATGAACTGCGGTCCCGAAGTGTTTGACTGTGAATTTAGGCAAGTACTAAAATAAACTGCTACCGCGGTCCGTGGTCCCGAAGTGTTTGACTGTGAATGTAGGTTCGTTGAGAATGTATGTTTTTAAAACGATGAATGCTCACCGTTTTATATTTTTCCACCGTTTTATATTTTTCGCTTGACACGCTTAAAGAACGAGAAATACACACAATGCTTTTGTTTCGTTGTGGAGGTCAGTTACAGTTGTTATGTTAATAATGGACTGCGGACCGCGGTGGCAGTCTTGATTTTAATGGGCCGGGTATTCTGCAATTGGACAATTTCCTCGATGCGATAACTTATAACGTGTTTTGTTTTTTGAGAGTAATCTAACAGATATTTGAATAAAACTTTAAACTGAGAGAATTTGCTGTCCTTTTTCCTGTGTTTGTTATTTCAAGAATTGGTCTGGATTTGCACTTCGCAGCTCTAATTTCCCTCGCATCGCAAAATCCAAAATGTCTGCGTAATTTTTCATATTTTGACTTTCAAGTTAGTTTTTCAAGCTATTTTTCAAGCTATTTTTCATACGCAACTGATATTCGAAAATCGTTCACACTAATTATTCTAGACTGGAGAGATGCTGTTTTTTTCAAGTGTCTGTTCGCTCTTATTCTTGTGCGCATTGCCAGGTTTATTATCGTTCCTCGATTCGCGTTGATTTGTTTAATCAAAGGGCTCTTAAAGCCATCTCGTTAATGCGAGAGAACGTAAGGTTAATAATTAAAAAAACAACAAGAATTGGAAACGTTGTGTGCCTTTGATAGGTAAATGTAGTAAAGACGTGATAGGTTATATGTGTAGAGCTGCTAAATGGTCTATTGAAGTTGAAAGATTGAAAATACCTGTAGGTCTAACCGTAGAGTTAGACATTGCAGTCATAGAGGACTTAAGGGCTCTTTTAGAAGCCACCAAGATAAAAGTCATGAGCAACAAAAGAATCACGAGTGTGAATGTAAATAATTTTCATGTTAATCTAGCGCATTTGTTCAAAATAGTCTTCATTTTACTGAGGGGAAACTTCAACTTATATTAAGCGAATGAGGAGGCGAATTTGGTTGCTACGGGGGAAATTTGTGAGGAGGGATGGGGGTGGCAAAACTACTTATATTCAATCTATCTTGACTAGATAGCCCTTTTACTTAGTTAATCTTTCTATTTTTTTGTATTCACAGTATTTTAGTAGCAATGACTTGTATGGCATTACAATGGCGATTTTCTTATCAATCGAAATTTGGGAAAGATGTACCAATTGAAGGTTAAAATATTTACTATCTTTATTTATTGATATTTAAACAGAACTAAAATATATTGTAACGATTTTCATTTGGGATTAAAATTGATTTACTGGCAATGTTTTTAAACAGCCAATTTATATGTGCAGTGTATATGTGAATGTAAAGTATGAGACAAAACAAGAACTTTGTGCGTGTCAATAAGTTCTGTAAAAAGACTTAAAAAAGGAATGTTTTCTCTAAACACTTCACTAAGGTAGACTATTGCAAAAAAGGCAAATGAAAATATTTTGTCGCTTTTTCCGTTGACTCAAAAATTGTGTACCTTCGGGCCGAATGGTGTCTCTTGTAGGAATAGAGCTAGTGATTAGGTTTCGTTTCCTTTTATAGCCAATTGAAAATGCGAGCTTTTTTTAAAACATCTCGGCTTAAGAGGCCTTGGTAAAAGCGACAAGCGACATGGCCCCGAAAACTGCCAACACGAGACGTTCTGAACAGCGACAAGCGACTCGATTCAAAAATACGACAAATTACGACAGCGACACAATAAACACTGAAAATAAACAGGGACTTCAGAAAGTTGTACAATTTACCAATAAAAGTTAAACATTATTGACCATATCGTCCATATCAACACGCGACGGCCGACGGTCTGTTTTAATGATCTATTTATTTGTTATTGAAACGTCTACCAACCTCGTTCCCAAAGCCCGTCTCTTCCTCTCTCTTGGACGTGCAGTTGAGTAGACCCTGGACTCCTGGTATACATACATATCGGTGACCTTTGACTTTTGGCTAGACTTTCTCAAAGTCCGTTTTTCGGTTTCGGTCGTCGGGCGGAGAACGGACTTTTCTCGCCTACAGCGCGCCATTTTTAATTAACCGACCTGTTTTTACGATAACATTTAGAACAAAAGGCCTGTTATATCTTTATTTTGATCTGAAAGAAAAAGAATCCCTCAGGAACGTTCTTGGGGTAGACTTATTCTTAAAGCTAGGATAAAATGCTTTTAGCGACGAGCAGGATTTGTGGGCTGTCTGCTTTTATAACAATTCATTGTATCTAGCCGCATTTGAGAACTGTTTATTTTACCAGCCGGATGCGTGAACCCTTAGGTCACACTTACATTTTCGCGCCAACAATATGCAAATTAAATTCGAAACAAGTCGACTCGCGACTTCGTCGCTCGCTTTTAACTTCGTCGCGCTCTCGTGGGCTTCGCAGTCTACTTGTGGCAAGTCTAATTTTTGGCGCTCATTTATTTCAAAGTCATTCATCGTGTTCTGAATTATGGTGATCTTATATGGTCAAATAAGGGTCAATAAGTAACTCTTCCCGTTTCACAAGTGGGTTGGGTGATTAGGTTTGGGTAAGAATTTTTTTCTCCAAACTTTTGGCGGTGGAATTTTTTTTTTTCTGACATGCAACGGTGTCGAATTTTTATTTTTTTTTTCAGCGTTATAGCCATGCAAGATTTTTTTTTAAATACAATTTTTTCTTCAAAATCAAGGATGTGTGGACATAAGTTTAACATAACTGCTTGCCTATAGGAAAACCACATTTAACACTTAAATGTCGGACTGCTCTGCGTAAAATGCCATTGAAATTAACATTATTAGAATTTTTGTTCTTTGGCTTTTAATACCAAGATTATAAATGTACCAATACCGACCTTTAATAAATGCCCTTAAACTTTCTCCATTTTCTATATCTCATTTGAGGTTAACTTTTTGACATTTGGCATAAATGTACACTGTATGGAGAACCCATCCCCCTTGCTGTATGTTCAGATGGTTATTTCCCTGAGAGATTGGTGCATTTTTTTCTTGAAATAGGTTACAAAGTAGTGACAGGCCTGCACGACTCCCGCTGTTCGCCAATGTGATGTTCTCGCCTTTAGAGTTTCGCTATAACGAGTATGTCTTAAAGCGATTTCCCTCTTTTATAGGAGATAATGGGAGGCTCTTTATATGTCTCCCTGCGCAACAGTTGGTTCTGTATGAAATGCCATTTATCCATAAGGATTTTCTTTAAATTGGACACCGCTGGTGATATTGTGTGACAAAAGGTAGAATTTTCTTTTTCCTTCTGTCGAAGGGCCGACTTTCTCTCTTCGAATTTCATTTCTGAGAGGACTTTATGAACCAGAGTATATGGATACCCTCTCAAATGTAGGCGTCATTTCAATTTTCTTATATTCTCTTGAAACATTATTTTGCGTACGTCGAGGATAGACGTTTCTTTAAATCTATCACCTTTGTCGACGCATGTATCCAAGAAAATAGTTAAATTTCTTTCTCTAAGATTTCAGTCGTAAATGTAATGGTTTTGGTGATATCTGTTAGCCTGTTCAATGAACCCATTTATTTCCTCTATGCTGGTGTTCCACAAAGGGAACACGTCATCGATATATCTTAATTCAGGGACCGCGTAGCATATTTTGTATTGGTGGGGCTAGCTCGCGCATAGAATGAGCTCAACGAGCGCCGAACGCGCGAGCTTATCTAGGGGGTCCGGGGTGTCTGAAATCACCGGAAACGTGTTTATTTCTATCAATCCTAAGAAAATTTTGTCAAATTTTTATCACCATTCTGTTAGTTTTTTTTTTTTTTTTTTTTTTTGCACAAAAGCGTACATTTAAAACATAATTATAATATGGTATGGCGTTCATTCAAAGTGAAAAAAGCTTAATATTAAAGCCAGTCCTTAATTTATGTTCTTTTACCATTTAAAGTGGATTTCACTAAACAGAACAACTTATCAAGAAAAAAGAAATGTCTTAAAGTTCTCGCATTGGACCTATTTCGGGTTCATGATATGCTAGTCCAGTTAGTTGGCTATATGAAGGAGGTCAGCGTCAGTAAATGTTCCAATGTTACGTTTGCGGCTTTCATTCGCTAGCCACATCAATTAACAAGTCGCCAGTGTCAGTTCTTGTCTTGTGCGTATTTAAGATCCACTTATGTCCAGAAATGCACGTAACTCGGACCTTGGGCACTTCATATTACACACAATTATTTGTAATTTCCATATGACTTCATGTTTGGCAGAATTCCTTGTTAAGATTGCAACATTGTTTAATCTCTGTTGGGTCATCTTTGCTCGCATTCCGTTTGCAACGCCAATTGCCCATCCACGGATGGAAACGAAACTTCGGTCGCTAACTTCTGATCGTCTAAACGCAATTGTCAAAGAACATACTGATATAAAAAAATAACGCGAACGCTTAGAGACATGTTGAATTTGATCGAAATGGATGCGATTACAAAACACGTGATACTACAGAAACATGGGACAACAGAAAATTAGACTGCTAGCTGTCCCTTTTCCTCGGTTCGCATTACCTTCGCTCGCTCGCCGCTCGGATGATCACCGATCGCGTATTTGCTCGCCCGCTCGACTATCCAGAGAGGGACTGCTAGCAGTCTAACAGAAAATTCGCATAATGCTTAATGGGTACAGTAGCCATTCATCATTATGCGAATTTCCTGTTGTCCCATTTTATCAGTGTTATGAAACAATAGTTGCGTTATACATGTAACTGTTTACTTAAGACAGTTGTGTCATAGTCGGCATTGTTGTGTTCATTGTAAATGTTGTTGAGCGAACCAAAAAAACACTTTGGGTTTGCTTTTAACACAAAGATTTGAAGTACTTTTCGAAATGCAAAAAAGAAAAAAATTCCCGGCAAAATTATTGGTGGGGCTATAGCCCACCCAGCCCCACAGCTCCGCGGTCGCCCTTAAGATTTCGGTCTCAACCGCTGCCATGAAAATGTTGGCAAAAGCCACTGAATTTTTGTTTTCATAGGGGTGCCATGTGCAAAATGCGGTAAAATGTTAGTCATTTGACTATACTTTGATTTACAAAGTGTATATAAGGTGCCAAATAAATTTCAATGCATTGGCATGGAAAGACCTTCGTTGGATATTTTTTTCTTGCTCGAGATCGGTGTAGGAATTTTTTCCCCCCGAGGTATTTTTCCCTCAAAATGAGTCTGCAAGATATTTTTTTCTGAAATCACCCCCCCCCCCCCCCCCCCCTCCCGCCCCTCAAAAGTGAAATGGTCGGCCCCTTACGAAAGACATCAGAGCTGTCAAAGCCAGGCAAACACTGTAAATCAATTCTCACTATCTTTTGCCGTTTCTCGCGTGGTAAGGAGATACCCTTACTAGTCACACTATATCAAGGCGCGGATGGTTCATTTGGTCCTCTTTGGCCTAGAACATCCAACTGAGTACTGTGCTACGTCCATCATTCAAGGGAATCTCTCTATTCCCAGCAAACAGAGCGCAACCAAGGCAATAATACTAGCAGTTTAATAAAGTTAATTACTAAGGCAATGGGGCATAAAGAAACTTTAGATAACTTAGACGTTCGCGTGATCGCTAAAAGAAAATAAAAAAAAAATCATCAAATGATAACATGACATGACAGTTCAAAGCCATCTATTTAATAAATTCCCTTCAAAAACCGCGACAAAACTATCAACAAAAACAAACGATCTTTATATAAACTACATACCTACATGTGTACATACGATTTTCTTAAAGTCTGAAATCTGTTTGTGCAGATCGGCTACGTTTACACTGTTTTTCTTTACAATGTTTCTCCAGCATACTCTCAGATCGCTTATAAAATGGTTGTTAAAATGTTTGCTTCGTCATTCAATTCAGAACAACAAAATTTTACTTGTATACGAATAGAACTGTAGAGAGAATTGCAGCAAACAAGAAATAGTTTGACTAAATCTGCAAAATCACGAGGTCCCTTGCATACTATTGCATAATCAAAGCGCAATTTTATCACCGTCAATCATTCTACCATGTACCTAAATCTATTAATGGCAATGAATCACTATTTCAAAATAAACAAAAGGCAAAGTCCATACTGCCTTTTCGTTCGCGTGATCGGTAATTTAAGATAAAAAGTTCATCAAATGATAACATACCATGAGAACTGAAAGCCATTCATTACTAATTACTGCTTTCCTCATATCTTGCCATGAGAACTCAAAGCCATTCATTTCATAAATTGAACTTACTTATTACTGCTTCCCTAAAGAATCGCGACAAAATTATCAACAAAAGCAAAGAAACTTTTGATAACTCAGACGTCAGATGTGGGTGGGCTGAAATATCTGTTTTCCGCTTAGTTGTCAATGCTTGTTTGAGGAAATATTTCACGCAGTTGTATGTTATCGATATCGATGTGAAATGTTTTGGAAAGTGAAGCGGACATTGATTTTTCTTTTGTGGAGAGTTGAAAAAGAAATGGCTGCATAAGTTAATGTTATACATGAATGGGTTATTTGCGAATATATAGTAGTTCTGTCTTTTTTTATTCGAAAGTCGAGAGTTTTCTATTTCCGGTATCATGTGTTTAGTAACTATTAGGGATTAAATGGGTCTGCTTTAAACCTCAAAATATAGTGTTGACAGTGTCTTCTTAACGACCCCCGGGGTCACGACCGCAGTAAAATTTCGTAAAATATTCTATTAAGATCCAAGTCTTATGCCATAGTCATATATTGGAACAGTGGGATCTTGCAATTGTTTTTTAATAGCTCCTCAGAGTTTATTCCGCGTGTAAGTGTAATGTGTTTCTCGGAGCTAGGCAGTATCTCCATTGTCAGAAGTATAGTATCATTACATCCGGTTTGAAATATTTGAATCTCCAGCATGATAGCTGTACACTCTTTATCAAGTTTCCCGGAAAGTGACATCATGAAACTTAGCGCCCCAATTTCTCAAATTATAAAATTTGTACTAAAGTAATCAAACATGCGGGATTCCTGACCGCAGTATTTTTCAAAACCTTTTTCTGATCCGAGATACAGGCAAGGTTGTCCGTTGTTGCATTATTATGCAGTATTGCTTTATTTTGTATTAAATTTTCCACCGCAGAAATATACTCGCGCAGAAAAAATTACTTGTTTTAATGATGTATATCGGCTTAACAAGAACTTTTTAACAGTGAATATATTGCTATCATAACTCCGAGGCGACCGGCACAACAGTCATCTGTATTCCCGATTCAACTCCACACACGTCCTCAAAAGAACCAGAGACTGTTATCATAATACTGACACATTTTTACAACAACGTACAATAATTCACTCACTAGTTTTCTCGTTGTTTATGTTCATATTGGCGCCAGAACAGCAACCATATAACTAGGAGAACTATACAAACCTCCGGTCAGGAAGTAAAATTGTTTAATACCGATGCCTTGGATTTTATTTATACTTGACCAGAAATCCGCAAACATTTCCCCCCAGCAGGAATTTTAGCTGCCCCGACGCGCAAAAATTTCCTCCCGCAAAACAAATTCAGTCGGACAATCCGCAAAATTTCCTTGTGCACGGTAGCTAAACCAATAAAACTATGACGTCTTTCCCATACTATTGCATACAAACGCAAAGTTCATGCTATTTTGCTCTGCCATATCGCTCATATTAAAACACAAACTTTCCCGTCCAATTTAACTTTCTTAAAACGTCTCCATTCGTAAAAATAGACCGTGAAATTCTCAAACTGCGTTTCCCATTTGACCTATTTTTACCATTCTCGAAAGCAGCTTGAATGGCTTGACGACAAATGATTGAAAATTTTAAATATTGATACGTAACGTGAGATATCGAAACTAAGAACTTTAATATATTTGCGGTGACGTAATGTGAAATATGACAAGTTCATGACAAGTTCTGACATCCCAATACCCTAGGGAAATTAACAATAAGACCGGGGGTGTTCCTCAAATATTTTAGTGACGGTATGTGACTTCACTTCCCTTCTTGAAATCCTAACCGCTTTAACCAACCATATCCTCAATGCCCTAATATAGCTTCTATGAAGAAGAAAGAAGAACCCCCCCCCCAGACAAAAGTCCACAAAAATTTGTTAACAGCTTTTGCCCCTTTTTTCGTGGTAATTCCGAAATCTCGCTTAATGCGCATGCGCATTAACGAGATAAAAACTGAGAAATCGCGCAGCAGTGAATGGGTTAAGGCTTCCAAATGTGGCAGGCTGGCAGCACTTCACTTCCAATATGGAACCACTAGTTGCTGCGGAGCGAGCGCGGCGAGCAAGCAGCAACATAATCAGGATTTAAGAGAGATAGGGTGGGACGAATTCACGAATTCATCACTTTTTACCAGAATGCATTGCATTTAACCACACTTTTTACCAGAGTTCTCTGCGGCATTTTTGACATGTGCTAAACAAATTTCCTTGGGTTTCCGATACTTTCTTCGATGCGATAATTTAACGCGTTTTGCTCTTGAGACTATAAACTAATAGATATTTGAATAAAACTCTCAACTAAGAGAATTCGTTGACCTTTTTCCTGGGTAAAGGCATAGTGCGATTAAACTTGTTCGAATGTTTTCTTCGTGAAGCCAATAATCACGGTAAAGGCAAGCTAGTAAATATAATTCGCAGACGGTTGCGCTTCGCACTGCAATTAGGATAAATAAATCGCCAAGCCTTCCGGAAGCAGAAAATCACTGAATTCTGATAAGCGTTTAACTCTTTTATTCAAGGGAAAGACATTTTCATTCAAGGAAATATGAGTTTCATTAAAACGTTTTGACCTTTAGAACAAATATTTTGGATTCATGATCATGAAAAAACAGCGGCGCAATCAAATTACATTCCACATGAAATTTGCATATATTAAAGAAGTGTATTTGCGAGAACACTTTGAAGAAACTGTGAAGCCTGGAAAAAACTAATACAGAACTAGCTTTATAGCATTTCGATTTGGTCTTGAAATCAAACGGGGGTAGGGGGTCATGATGCGTCACGCAATATTTATTTTTATTAAAATGTTTTACTAATTTATAGCACTCACACGTGATTTTTTTTGCCTGGGGGTGGGAGGGCGGTCTTAGTTTTAAAAACACCGCACAATTTGTGACTATTTTCAGAGTCTCACGCAAGCAGATGGATCACTGCCTAGCTAATGTCAACATTAACAGAATGAGCCGCAGCATTACTATCTTTTAGATACCCTAGTTTCAAGATAACTTCAAAGAGATCGAATAGGCAGCCGAGGTTTTCGTTTGTCATCGGGAACTTTCGGCAAATCCTCGTTGATACGAAGTGTTCGCGAGAGACCGCAAGATGGATATTTGTGTGTGCCGATTGGCTCCGAAGTATGTTCTATAGTGCTTTGCATTATTACTAAAAATAGATAACCCCCCCCCCCCTACGTGACTCAGACAAAGTTTGCTGTCAGCTCAAAGGCTTTGTATGAGCGTGATGTGTTTTGGATATAAAAAATCGGTGAAATAAGCGGTAAACGTGATTTGAACGTTTTGCGGGCTTCAAATACAATAAATACAAGGCAATGTTACATTAGGGAGTGAAAAACTGATTCAAGAAATGTAAATTTGGACTTAAAATTCAACAATTTATGTGACGAGGCTGCACAGTGAAATCCGATCATCGGACTTCCAATCTATTAGCCCCCAAAGGCAAAGAGAATTTTTTTTTTTTTGTATTCTTCTGATATGACTAAGATGTGTACATCGCTAGCTTGGAAAGAGATGCGTAATTAGGTTCCGAAAGATCTGTATTATCCCAAATTTTAACTTTATAGTAATTAGCAGTAGCTAAAAAACCCGGGGGGTACTCCCATATATAAGCTATACGGGTATGTGCCGCTGGATGGGGTCGGGTTTTTTTACCTTCTAGGTCTGGGATGGGGTCTCAGTTTTGCCCACTAAGTCTGAGATGGGGTATACATTTTGGTCTCTCGACGTGGCACTTTTAAAATGCCGCCAGAAATATTTCACCACAGTAAACAACAGAAGTTGTGCTTCAAGACTGTCAATTTTGTTTTCAAACTCAACGTACCAATTGGGTTTCCACGGCGTTGAAATTGGTTCAAATTTGCTAATTTTTAAAATGGAAGAAATCATGTTTCTTCTAACGGCCGAAATATTCTTATTTCAACTGCTAATCCAAAGTAAATAACAGTAGTGTGAAGAACAAGAGCGTGTTTATGTTGTGGCCACATTTTATTTATGTATGGCATCGCGTTTTTCTGTACGAGCGAGATGAAAATGTGTAATTTTTCGCCAGTTTCACAACTGAAAGGCCGCCGATTTGCCGTTTTTCAAACTTTGCCCGTTTTCGAAAAAAATAAAAAGCCGTTACAATTTTAATGTTATTTTTGAAAATACTTCACTATAGAGATTATTTGGGCAAAATATGAAGAAATCCGAAATTTTGTGACTGACGCCCAATTTTCGAAAATTTCAGACATTGGCTCTTAATTGAGATAATCTTCTCATCTGACGGATTCGGATTCCTCAAAAACGCCAGATGAAAGTTGAAACGCAATAAAACTGAGGCAATATTAGTTACTGCGGCGATTTCGATAGTCACGAAACGCTTATCCCATTTGGTCGACTAACACTAATTAAAGTAAATAGATTACGTTGATTTGATTGGATAAGGTTTTTACCCTACACGAGTGCGCACTTCGGCACGTTAGTAGTTATGGGGGGCACTCTGGGGCACCCACCGTTACTTTTAACAACAAAAACAACCACCGCTAAAATTCAGCAGCCCCGAAATCACCACCGCTAAATCCAGCGGCAGCCAAAAGCCGCTAACCTCTAGCGTTAATCAATCTCAGCTACTTTGTAACGATTTTAAAACCGCCCACTTTCCGCAGCCCTCAAAAATCATCATCGCCCCAACCCCGCGGCTACTTCTTTGCTTGTCTCCAGCGATCCTAGCCTCCCTAAAACCCATACGGTAATGTATCCAGCCCAGTTTCCACGGGATTAAAACATCGCTTGTCATAAACGAATCTGAAATCCTTCTCCTGGTATTCATTGAACACTTCTTTTGTCTTTGGATTTCTGGCTATATGCCTTTCATTAACTAATGTGATTCTTTCCTTTTGTTTATTAATGATTTTCTTCATTTCCGTCAAATTCAAATATTGACTATTTTCATGGTTCAATTGGAATCCTTTGACTTTGCAGGTTATCTTTCCTTTGCCTGTCACATAACTATATGACTTTGGCCCCGATCCGCACCAATCCACAATCTTATCACCACCTAACTCATCTGTTAATTCTCCAAGCATATCCCCTGTTTCAACAGTGGCTCCTCCTGGCCTTTGCACATACCATGCACTATCGGTATCGAATCCCAAAACTTGTTCGCCAAGAGTATCTAACACATCATATAACATCATTCTGGAAAGGAAAGGAATACGGATAACTACCCGAAGTATGTAAACTTCGAGTTTAACACCAAGATAAACACACGAACCATAAAATCCACTAATAAAGGCGGAACGCACAATAAAAGAGTGCTAAACCGGGTAGAACTGACAACAATACTATAGAAAAGGAAACAATAGGATGCCAATGACATGAAAAATAGCGAATCTGCAAAATTTAAAACATAAAAATAAATACAGGAACAAGCAGACCCAGGGTAATAAAAACCAAGGTACAAACTTCAACGGAACTGAGCGAAGCATGGCACAGACTCGATGTCTGTAAGGCAAAGTACCAATAACAAAAACTTGACAGATAAAGGCGTATAAACCTCGAAAGCACTACACAAACCAGATATGTGTGAGGCAAAGTACTCATATTAACAAAACGTGACAAATAAAGGCTTACAAACTTCAAAGGCACTGCACAAATCCGATGTTTGTGAGGCAAAGTACGCATAATAAAGGCGTACAAAACTTCAAAGCACTGCACAAACCGAAGTTCGTGAGGCAAAGCACGCATAATAAAGCGTACAAACTTCAAAGCACTGCACAAACCAATGTTCGTCAGGCAAAGTACGCATGACAAAACGTGACAAATAAAGGCGTACAAACTCCAAAAGCACTGCACAAACCCGATGTTTGTTAGGCAAAGTACACAAAACAAAACGTGACAAATAAAGGCGTACAAACTTCAAAGGCACTGCACAAACCCGATGTTTGCGAGGCAAAGTACGCATAACAGAACGTGACAACGCGTACAAACTTCAAAGGCACTGCACAAACGCGATGTTTGCGAGGCAAAGTACGCACAACAAAACGTGACAAATAAAGGCGTACAAACTTCAAAGGCACTGCACAAAACCCGATGTTTGTGAGGCAAAGTACGCATAACAAAACGTGACAAATAAAGGCGTACAAACTTCAAAAGCACTGCACAAACCCGATGTTGTGAGGCAAAGGACGCATATTAACAAAATGTCACAAATAAAGGCGTACAAACTTCAAAAACACCTCACAAACCCGATGTTTGTGAGGCAAAATACGCATAACAAAACGTGACAAATATAGGCGTAAAAACTTCTAAAGCACTGCACAGACCCGATGTTGTGAGGCAAAGTACGCATGACAAAACGTGACAAATAAAGGCGTAGAAACTTCAAAAGGACTGCACAAACCAGGTCTTTGTGAGGCAAAGAACGCGTATAACAAAACGTCACAAACAAGCGTACAAACTAAAAAGGGACCCGAGGGAAAAGCACTGCACCAACCCAATGTTTGCGAGGCAAAGTACGCATAACAAAACTGGACAAATACAGGCGTACAAACTAAAATGGGAAATGAGGGAAAAGCACTGCACAAACCCGATGTTCATGAGGCAAAATACGCAAAAAATAAACGTACAAACATAATAAGCGTACAAACTGAAAAGGGGGGACCGAAGGAAGAGTACTGCACAAACCCGGTGTTTGCGAAGCGAAGCACGCAAAGCTATAAATAGCTCAACAACCAAATATAAAAGCGTGTAAATTCCATAAAAGCTGTAGGGAAGCGAAAAACGTTAGAAAGAAACGAGGCTAACGGATAAGGGACAAGGAGCAGGGTGAGGAAATAAAAAACCGGCGAGCGGCGACAACGTGGAGCCGCGGGGGAACAAGCGATGAAACGGCTAAAAAGCCGGACAAATACTAAAGAAAAGTTTACCAGTATAATGGTTCTGGTTAGCTGGGCCTGGTTGAGGCGCTTGAGCTGACTGAAGAAGCGCTTGAACTATCTGGAACTACCTCCGCCACGGGAGCTTGCTCGCCGGACATGGTGAGAACACGAAGGTAACAGCACCAAAGGATTCTTACTTGACTGGGCCGAAATTAGATGCACAGCTCTTATTTATACTCGCTCTGTAAGGGACTGGAGCGAATAGCTAAATAATGGAATAAGAATAGTGTTTTAGCTGTCCAGAAGTGCCTTTAGTACTCGAAAAACCTCATATTTATCCCTTAGTGCCCTTTTTATACCTTGGATTCATTCCAATCTTTAAGTTTAATTGCAGTACACATCTATGTAGGTATTTATCGACTAATTAAACCAGTTCTAAACTTTCGCACGCGACTAATCAATTTCAGCTTGCAGAATTGAATTCTTCTGAGTATGAATATCTAAATCTCGGTTTGAAAAGTAAGCAATAGAAAATATCGGGCTGTCTGGATTAATTGCTCTACTCGTGTTATTTTCACTGGCTTAAAAAAATATATCGCTCTCGCTTGCGGGCCGACAATCAGAGTGTAACGCTATAATTTGCATTCCTGTCACGCGATGACGTTGTAAATGGGTATATACTTCATGGTGGTTTTAATTTATGCACGTCAAAGAATCCGGCACTTACTTAGGGCTAAAAACTCATTTTAAAATGGTTAGCTTTTATTTACTGTCATGGATATCACTACCCATAACAGTAAATAAAAGCTAACCATTTTAAAATGAGTTTTTAGGATCCCTATATGATAGGATCCCTATATGGTGTGTTACCATGAAGTATATACCTGTAAATGAAGTTGCCTGGTGTTTTTTCGTTGAACTTCAGTTTGTATGAGAGATGTTTTGTCAATATTCTATGTTCATATTTTTTAGAATACGGAAGTGCTCATGTGAGCGTCTCAGCAATTGTCTAGCCTACGTGGCGGCCTTATGGAGTGGAGTGCCCGAATTTTTTACGCATGAGTTACCACGAAGGCACAAAAAGAAGCAACAGCAACAACAATTACTATCAACTCCGCATTCATCAATTTTATTTTATTTTTTCACCTTTTGAAAATATGTTTATAAGTCAAGTTAGGTTCCTAGTTAGACCACGACACTTGACATTGCCCATCAGTTAACTTGTGCATTGGGTGACGGGGTATGAAAGGTGATATGAGCAAACCGCGGGGCCAGCTGTTCTTTCATCGGTTTGGTTTATAACAGTGGGGCCGTAAAGATACACCGTTATTCATATATGCCTCTACCAGTTACGCGCACTTGCGCTCTGTAAAGTAAAACGTAAAAGATTTTGGAAAAGCCTTTGACCTCGTTGCCAAATTTACTCGAAAAAAAAAAAATAAAAAAAAACAATCAAAACGAAAAAAAAGAAAGAAACGGAGACCCCCTATTGTCTTAAATACACTATCGAGTGGATATTTGTTTTGGAAAATATATGAAACATTTAGATCTGCATATATTAATATTAATATGAATTTTAGAAAAGGTGATATGTTGTTGGTTCATTAACGCTTTTGACAGGTGCCGATCAAAACAGACCATACCGTCACGACAATTGAGCTGGATATATGAGAATGTTTGCTCTCTGGTACTGGTACTTATCTGTAAATCCAGGATGGGTGCAACTGCATTATCGTATTAATTTTGTCCGTAAGACATGGCTTTTTGTCTCTGGATTAGTTTGTCAAGCGTGACCTGCTCACACAGGTCATATCCATCGTACATGATGGGGTGGACCATGCCCACCTGATTACAGATGAGTGACCTTTTCCCTTTGCGCTGTTCCGCTTGCTTTTCTGCTTAGTGCCGACAGCCTACTAAAATATGATATGATTGATCGTCACTGCTAAATTTCCGCGTAACGTCGGAATTCCTGACCTTCCTTGTGTCCACAGCTACTTGAGCAGGATCCGCTTTCCGGCCAGTTTGATCGCCAGCATGAAAGGATATTACCATTTCCGAAACCCCAGTACTTTCTCTGATTGGTTTCTGGAGTTCCCAGCCTTTACCTTCGGAATTTTAGCCCCCCTTTGGTGCTGCAAGTTCTTCGTCGGCAGGTTGCTATTTTTCTTTTGAATCTTTGGCAAGAGACAGCGTGTGGTCTTGCAGATCATCGAAGTTTCTTTGCAATCAAACAGTACAGTGCGTTTTGTCTGGCTCATAGCTTGGTGTCTTCATGCGCCTGGGCGCAACAGCAAAAAAGCCCCGTTGGTCCACTTCGTTTACTGTGATAAGAACTGGACACTGACCCTTGGGTAGGTAAAGTCGAAACATGGACGGAGCTTAACCCGTTTTCTGTAGCATGAAGCAACTAAGGGCCTGTTTACATGAGGGAGGGTGCCCCTACCTAGTAGGGTTTCCCTACCTAGTAGAGTTTCCCTTCTCCTTTGTATTACACGGTTTGCTTTACATGCGAGGTAGGGCGCCCCTAGGGGTAGGGTTTCCCTACCTCTTGGGTAGGGAAACCCTACCTAGTAGGGCCGAGTTTTCTTCACAGCCCATGTGAAAGGTCAAGATAGGGTTGTCCCTAGGGGTTAGGGTTCAGTTTGTGTGTTCTCGTGTTACTGTCACAAGTGTAAAATGGGGGTGGCAGGCCTACACGGACTATTAGCTCATGTTTTTAATGCCATTTGCTCCTTTTATATGTTTTGAAGGGGTATTCTACATTTAGTTTGTAAAAGAGGATTTTAGTTTAGACTGAGTTTTCAAGAAGCCGCGTGCAACGGACTAGAGGTCAAGTCTGTCAGTTGTGGTTTCCCGTGGCGTGTTGCGCTTGTAGATTTTGATCTCATTTTAGCGTCCGTTTTTTTTTTTTGCCTGGCGGTTGTTGTGTTGTTTTCGCCATTAATATTGGCATGTAGATTTTTATGTAGGAAAGGTTTGAATTTCTCTATCTTATCTCTCTGAAATACTGGACATGACAGGATCTGAAATGATCTGTTGGCCGTTAATGTCTTTCCCGCTATTAATGTCACGCTGGGCCCAGCTATTTTAGGGCGCTTACCATTTGTCAGAACTGGCCGGCCAGACCGGTCCGTTTGTAACTAGAATGCATCTTTTTGAAGACTTGTTCCTACAAGTCCATCAATAGGGTGCATACTATTTTCCAAATTTACCAGTCTGGCCGACCAGTTCTGGCAAATAATGGAATAATATTTATGAATTGAGCGGTCCGGCCGGGCAGTTCTGACAAATGGAAAGCGTCCTTAGTTTCGTCTTTGCAGGATTTTAATTTTCAGCATCCAAGCTTTATAGCAGAGAGAGTTGTAGCTGCCCCCTTGAGTTAGCCCTCCCAGCTAGGGATAACATTTCGCATGTGAACTAGCGCTGACTTTTGACCCTACTAGGTAGGGTGCCCCTACACTGTTGAAAACAATGCATGTGAAACAGAGACATCTTCAACCCTACCATGCAGAGTGCCCCTACCTAGTAGGGGCACCCTTCTTTCATGTAAACAGGCCCTAAGAGTACCGTGTAGCATGAAATTTTTGCGGGTTTTAATTTTTGTGGATTTTTTTGCGGATTGTTGTGAAATCACCATGCTCAATTGTAATTCTTTTTTTGAATTTATGTAGTTACTCGTTTATTGATAGTTTTGGCGCTACAATTCGTAACCGTTTCTACATGTATTAAAATACTCACATGCCCCAACAGGAACAATAACACCAAGAAGTTCTTTAACTTCCCTTGCAATTTTCACGGAAAATGCCAATCACTTTTCACCCCTTCCACCTTCCCTTTGTGCTCTGGATACTGGCACGGTGTTCTTCGGGTTTAATTTCCTCATTACTGCCCAAGATTAGCACGATGCCTCGGGAAAACCATCATGTCTTGCATTTGTTCTACAGTTACGCTAAAATAACCCGCACGCATCAAAATTAATTCTTTCACCCTGATACGTTCTTTAGTCCAATGACATCGTCTAAGATATATCGGTGCTGCACGCAGAAAGAGGTACTAGTGCACTTCTTTCCTTTAAATCGCTGCATCCGTGATTATCTTTATAAAACTAGAAGAGGGGATGGGGGGACAGGGGGTGGGGTTCAGAACCTCCCGCTTCCCGTACCTTGTTCTTCCGACTTCCACTCTTTTACGCGTTGCTCCCGCCCCCGCGTTTAGCATTTTTCTCCCGCCTCCCGCCCTGTTAGAACTCTCGCTTCACGCCTTTTCCTTTCCCGCCGCCTAATCTCCCAGGCTCCCGCCCCGTCCACCCTCCAAAAAGCAGTTGGAGTGGCAAGACGCAATATTTATTCATCTCACCCTGCAATTTTTCCTTCCATTCTGTATGTTTGTAATACGATCTCTCGTGAGAATGATAGCAATTAGCATATTTTTAGAGGTTGGCTACACCGTATTCTGGGCGCAAAAGAAGCAGAAAAGCCAATTTGATTTTAAAAATGACAACTTTTTTTCCATACGTATTAAAATGCCCTCTATCTGTAAACTAAAACGCAAATTCTTAAGTGCAACCTTGACCAACCTTGTTAGAAAGTACAGGCTAATTATAACTGTAATTGGCGTATTTGACGTTGGAATAATTTTTACATTTTAGGCACCTGCTATCTTCTTTAAAACGTAACTTCAAGATGAATTAAAACTGATGCCGCTGGACAATGAAAAGCCTTTACCAATGACTGTTAAAAGAACTAATGTGCTTCTTTTTTAACAAAGTGTTTTATTATTTTGAATTATGTCACTGAGCTGAAATCAAGTCGCGTGCGGAAATTCGAGCTTACTGGCAATCGACAAATACCCTACAATCGTGCATCTATATACAAAGTTAAACTTTTTAGACTGATATAAATACAAGGTAAAGGGCATTAAGTGATGAATGTGAGGTATTCCGAATACTGAAAGTACTTCTGGACTGCTAAAACAATACTTATTCCACTATTTACGTTGGGGCACTGTTTCCGGTCCTAGCCGTGACCTTTGAACTTTTGTTGTAAACATTGCCGCACATGAGCTCTAAAAATCGTTCACTCGCGTCCAATACAAGAAGATACCCGCAGGTTTAACTTTAGAATCTGTGAAAATAAGGTGAGATCTTTGCCATTACGGTCATTTTATCCCCAGTTTAATTGCCACTTTTGAGATTTTGACTCTTGCATTTAGCTAAATTTTGCTTCCTTTTGACCAGCGTTGCGGTTGGGTGTCTTTGATTTTGCCTGATTTACCTCATTTTTATCCGACTATTTCAACATATCGGTGGAAGGCACTTCAAATGTACCTGAATGCTGTGATCGTTTTGGCATAGAGCAAAACTGATCTGTGTTCAAGCAGCGCGGCCCGAAAAAGTCAGAATTTTCGACTTCAGAATCGGCCAAAATCTCCCCTCGTACGCCTAAAGTCGTTGCGTCGTGTAGCAAAAAGTAAAAGCAAGAAATTTAGCAAAATATACCGGTTTTAATATATGCCCACCAAATGCTTTTCATCCACAAAATATAAAGGCTAACTTTTTTCCGACCCGAAATTGACCGGACCGCTCTTAGCGGGACTGCCACTTAATTTTTTTGCGTAACTACATATCGTCCACTGAAATGTGGAATGACACATGTTCACACACTTAATGTACTAATTAAGAGCACTTCAAGTGCACTTCATCATGATCAAGTGCCCAATGTAAAACCAGACGACGTTGTAATTTAATGAACAAAAATCTAATAAAGAAACAATAACAGAAGTGCTAAATAATGAAAGTGTATAAATGAAAGTGATGAGACACTTACACTCTGTTATATCCATATGGAAAGGAGAAAGAGAAAATAAATTGGTAAAAATAATATGTTTAATAACCACATTGATTATAAAAGTGATGGTTTTTTTTCTCAAAAAGCCAAGCAAAATACCATCCGAAAACTCTACTTCAGCATGCCTTTTTTCCTTTTACTTAGGCTTAACTTATGAATTTATTTATTGCATTGCCTTTGGGTGGAGTTAGAAAATAGCCCTTACGCATGTTTATGTCAGACAGTACCTAATTTCACCCCCAAGCCTCGCTTTCGAAGTGTAAACCTGTGACAATCTCATTAATGTATTCTCAAAGGAGCAAAATGGAAAAGAATACCCACTCAAAAACAACGCGAACTTGTCAAAGGTTTGCAAGGAATTTCGTACAAACGAGGCTTGGTGAATTTTAAGCTGGTGACGTCATAATGCATAAGGCCTAATACGCGGAATGTTACATCATTTCATGAACAGTTTATTTTGTCTTTATAATCTTGTCATTTCATGTACACATTATGTAAGTGCGACAGTTATGAAAGAAATAAATTAAATCCAACGTGCGAAATGAATGAAAGTGAAAACACTTACCAACTGAATTGTCCGTAAATGTCCATATGGAAAAGGAAAATAGAAAATGACTTAGCATTGTAATGTTTTATAATTTGACTAAAGGTAATTCATGCTTCAAAAGCCTACTTGTCATAATTATTATTTCCACTGACATTTAAGGTTTTGTAAGCTACACACAAATTTAGAGTTTGTTAATCACACAAACACGCAGATCAGGCCAGCCAAGAACACAGTTATTTAGTTGAAGTCCGGCGGATAAATGAATTTTGCGTTGTGCCAAAAGAGAAAGACACTTACCCCCTGGTTTGTCGATAAGGAGCCCCCATCCAAAAGAAAAAAGAAACAATCAATAATTAGCAAAGCTATGCTATATAATATACCTTTTTACCGATACGGCAGGTATATTGATTCAGTCCTGTGTATCTCATAATGACCGTTGAAATTTATGTATTCCTTTCATTCAGTTAGCAATTACAATTATATTCAATGCTCATTATGGGAAGCCCAGAGGGGCAAAATCAATGTAGTTTACGTTATCGGTTAAAAGGTTTATCGAACTGTAACAATTTGTTTCGGGGGCAAAACAAGATGCATAGTAACTAGTTCTACTGATCATTCACTTTCTTGTGCTAAAATCTGCCTCAAAAAGAGCAGGAAATCAGGATCAAGAGGAAGTCGTTTCAGTGCATTCCGTCCCACAATTCTATGCGGACCGCGCTAGGACAAAGATCGACACGTTGGAACCAGACAGTGCCAAACAGTAATTTAATTTAAGCACTGCGAAATTAGACTAACAGTCGTCATTTTTAGCATTATAACGTCGTACTATCCTAGTTATTGATTGTATAGGATATACGTTATGTGTGTGTTGGATAACACTTACCGCCTTGTTTATCCCAAAGACACGGGCAAATGGCAAAAAAAAAAAAAAAAAAAAAAAAAAAAAAGAAGAAGAAGAGAAAACAATTATGAGAAGTAGCGTATTTTTCTAAATGATCTATTCTGTGGCTCAAAGGACCACTTGCCGCAAACATTAATTTCACTAAACATTTTAGTTTATAATTCTTACGTAGCTTTTGCAAGGTACGTGAAAGAAATTCAAATCGAGAAAAATATATCGGGGGACACAGGCGGCCCAAGCTCACTATCAGATAACCGGGACGTGACCCTTGCTTATGAGCGGTATTGTGTTACAAAGATTCAATTTATAAAGGTTTGTATGGGAATGCAACGGTTTTGTTTTAAAACTTAAAAATTCGAATGTTTTGTGACTAAAATTGACTTACCCTGTTGCTGTGTTGTATTCGTTGTTATTTGCCTGCTCCTCCAGGCGATTTCCGGAGTGCTCGCCGCTCGAAGCGAATAAATCCACCGAAATTAATCCTGATGCCACAATTCCTCCATAGAATCAAAACAGATATGCTAAAGTTCCGTGTCAGTTCACTTGCGACGCAATTCCATAAAAATACGTTCCCTGCGAAACATTTGTTTAGAGTGAGCTTCGCTTCGGGATACGCGTGGACACATTCACCGTTTGCGTGGTATGTCGGATGAAAAGATCTAGCCTGACGGGGGTAGTCAGCAGCCAGTTGTCGACAAGCAAACCAAAATGCTCCCCGGGTCCCCTTAAGACCAGAAAGGCGGATTGTTTCAATCGATCAATCAAAATCAAAACAACGCACATGTACACAGTAAAGTCAGTTGCCGAAGAACCAGAAGAACTAGAAACTGTCTAGAAGTGTAATCTCGATTTGAAAGCGATGAGTTCGTCACTGAAATAGAAGGCATTGTAAGTTTCTTTTCAGTTCGATCGACGCAAAATCTTATTCACGGAGCTGAAAACAGCAGCTTTGGATCACGTACATAATCAATTTGAAATTGAGTTATTTCAATGCGCCTTTCTGGCCTAGACAATAACACTCACGAGGGGACCCGGGAAGTATTTTGGTTTGCTTGTCGACAACTGGCTGCTGACTACCCCCGTCAGGCTAGATCTTTTCACCCGACATACCATGCGAACGGTGAATGTGTCCACGCGACTCTTTGCGCGCCTATTTCGAATATCCCGAAGCGAAGCTGACTCGAAACAAATGTTTCGCAGGGAACGTATTTTTTATGGAATTGCGTCGCAAGTGAACTGACACGGCATATCTGTTCTATGGAGGAATTGTGGCATCAGGGTTAATTTCGGTGGATTTATTCGCTTCGAGCGGCGGGCACTCCGGTCCGACCGGTCGGAAATTTTGGTTGAATGGATCGCGCCCGATAACTCGCCGAAATCGCGTTAAAACGCCCCGAGGAGCAGGCAAATAACAACGAATACAACACAGCAACAGGGTAAGTCAATTTTATTTACAAAACATTCGAATTTTTAAGTTTTAAAACTAAACCGTTGCATTCCCATACAAACCTCTATAAATTGAATCTTTGTAACACAATACCGCTCATAAAGTAAGGGTCACGTCCGATCTGATAGTGAGCTTGGGCCGCCTGTGCGGGGGACGGCAATTGTACATTTGTTTTGAAACAAGCTCCACTCTTTTAAAGCGCAATCCGTCTGCTGGAAGCGGCAATTTGTGCTGTGTGTGATAGATAAAAGTACGTAACTTTGTTGGATAAATCTGTCCGTACGGGTTGACATGGTTAATGTCAGTGAATCAAAATCGCCTTCTGACGTCATAGCTCGCTTTCGGATAATTATTCTTTGAACCCGGCACAACTCCATCGACTATTTAATTCGAAAAACCTCTGTATACCGCCGTATATATGCCCCAAAACTCTGGCCGTAAATTCTGAATAACAATGTGCTTGCTTCGAATAAAGGAGTTAAGGTGTTGAATTAAAACGAAATTCACTTACAATCAATGAATGAATCTGATTTATCCGCAAAGGTCCACACGAAAAGGCAAATGGTAAAATACAGTATAATGATTAGTATATTTTATAAATTGAATTGTTAATTTCGCTGGGCCCGTATTCATTATTAAGCAAACTAAGTCGTAAGAGCATGCACATTTTTTTTATTATTATTATCATGTTGGATATCCGCGTTAATTTTTCTCAGGTACACCTAGCTGTATCAATGATTCTAATACATTTTTTTTTTCACAATTGCGAGCATATTTATGGTCATCTCGAAAAAAAAAACTTTATACAATTATTCCGAAACAACACTGTGTATCCAATTGTGATCAAAACTGGAATCTCCTTTTCTATAAAGAAGCAGCCATATTATATCATGAAACGCCAGCAGTAGCTACCAGCGCTCAACAATGGACTGAAAACTTTTCCTTTTTCTCCCGAGTATTCTCTTCCGATTAGTTTTTATTACAAGTTTTAGCTAGTAAACTGAGGTTAATGAGCTCTGAAGTCTCTGTTTTGCAACAGTCCATAGGTCATGGCCTGCCTGAAGTAATTGTACTTTTACTAGGTTTAACTGTAGGTCAAAGCTTCAGTGATTTCCCACTCATGCTGTCATGTGATTCTGCTATGCTGTTTTCGGTCACTTGTGCAATAGTCTAGGCCTATGGTCTATAGTGCAGCAGTCCTGTAGGGAATTTCTAGCGTGAAGTAATATTACTTTCACTGTTCTAACATTGTACGACCAAGCTCCCAGTGATTTCCCTCTCACGTTGTCATGTGATTATAGCATGCGGTTCGGACACTAGTTAAGCTACTGTACACGAACCATCCCACATTTGAGTTTCACTCTTCTAGCTGGTATCGTGTCCGTATATTTTCCCTCCCCCCCCCCACCCAACATTGGTAGCTTTGTCATCTCTTCGGTCCGTACTTACTGTCAATGCAATTCATGTATGAATGCATGAGAGCACTATTTATAAGCCCTTAGCAATATAATTTTAAATAGTTTACCCTTAGCTAATAAATCATTGGTGGCAGGGAAGGGCACCCTTGACTGCACTTTACCCCACAGTAAGTGCTATAGCCATCCTTGGAAATAGGTCCGGATCTCCCACTCCAAGATGGTACCACCGTACCATCTGACCTATTCTCCTCCCAGAAGAGCACCCCTCTTCTGGTCCCCCTATGTTACAGTACCATCTGACCTATTTTCCTCCCAGAAGGGCACCCCTCTTCTGATCCCCCTATGTTACACTCTAACATAAGCCCTCCCCCCCCCCCCCACCCAGACACCGCTACTTCGGGGTGGTCCCCTCTAGAGACACCGCTACTCTAGTGGGGAGGGGTCCCCTAGTGACACCGCTACTCTAGGGGACATAGGCTCTGCCTTTCCTGCCACCCTAGTTTTGCCACAAAACTGGTATCCTTGTCGCGGGTTTCTGGTACCTCCTAGTGGTAAAAATCAATGAAAGCCACACCCATAAGGCGGGTTTCTGGTACCTCCTAGGGGTAAAAAATCAATGAAAGCCACACCCATAAAGCGGGTTTCTGGTACCTTCTAGGGATAAAAATCAATGAAAGCCACACCCACAAAGCGGGTTTCTGGTACCTCCTAGGGGTAAAAATCAATGAGAGCCACACCCACAAAGCGGGTTTCTGGTACCTCCTAGGGGTGAAAATCAATGAAAGCCACACCCACAAAGCGGGTTTCTGGTACCGACGATCACACCCGTCAATGTTACATGGGAATCACCCTCTGGCATGTAGTGCAGGGTCAAATGTGACAAAAAATAGAATAATGATGCATTTGCTCCCGGAGACAAACGTGGACCAATGTGATATAAATGCGAGACAAATGTGATATTTGTCCAGTTGAAATGCAGATAAACAAGTTCATTACAAATATTATCATATGACCCGTACGGCCCTGCGAACCTTTTCTTTGCAAAACCATTGATGAAAGTCCTGTATGATGACCGTACGCATTTGCGCGAGCGGGGCCGGAAAAAGCCGTACGGCCCTACTACAAAAGCGGACGACCTCGCGCGTGAAGATTTCAAGTAATTTTGTCTCCAAATTGGTCATATGATAAAATACGTATTGACTAAGTTAGGTCGGGCCGGATGGGAAAATATTTGGCTCTCGGGCATGGCGCACGGACCTCACTGCGCTCGGTCCGTACGCCATGACCTCGAGCCAAATATTTCCCATCCGGCCTTCCCACTTAGTCAATAAGTTCATACTACGTACTTATTGACTAAATGGGAGGGCCGCATGGGAAAATATTTGGCTCGAGGTCATGGCGTACAGACAAATAAATTATATTCAAATTATAGATAAACACGTTCAAAGGTAACATATGAAAGGACAAAGTGCAATGGAGCAAATTTTATCTTTGTTAGGGATATCCAACACCCACCACCCTTTTAAAAATAATATGTGTGACATTCGTTTTCAAAAAGGTCTGTTTCTGCCATATTGAAAAAATAAAACCGCCAGTTTACACTATATCTTGAGATGTGTCAATATAATAAATGGTGTCAATAACTGACTAGGTAGCTGTAGTATTATCGTGTTCATACACTAACAGTACTTTACAATTACCAAAACACATGAAAATTCACTTTGGTAACCACATGTACTTTTGTTTTCATTTTTATTTCATTTAGATAACAATAATATTCTCAGTCCTAGCATTAAAAATTCACTAGGAAGCAAAGCTGATTCATTCAGTTTGACCAAACAGCCATCATTGTCCGTGTGTGTACAGCTATTTCCAATAACTTTGTCAGGATTGAAAGCCCCAAGCCCAAAGTCGCACGGGTAATTACAGAAGCCCATAACTAGAACTACTTATAGAACTAGTTAACTGTTTTCAGTGCAATAGGATGTGAGAAAATACCATAAAGTAACGTTTGCGTGCTTTACTTGTTTGTTTTTTGTACGGGGGAGGCTGGCTGGCATTGTGGATTTCGATATCTTTATTCATTAAACCCGTGGTAGGACGTACCCCCTTGCTGTCTCTGACACATAGGCTGGCGTATGGCGTGGATCCCACAACGTTAGTTGAAATAGCTGTATAACAAATATTGACATCAGAGCTAGTAGAAAGAACAACCATTACTTCCATATTCTCCCCTAAATTTATTGTTGTGAGTTGTAACTCTTCTGTGGAAGATTGCAATGATTATTAAAGCAGTATGTTTGTTAAGATTAGCGTTGAGGAAGGTGTCTGCCACTTTAAGTTCACACTGATTATTCATGGTTATTTTCCAAGTACGCTATGTTTTTAATAATCTTTGTTGATATTACTGAGTTCGTGAAGTCGTTATTTCTGTTGTCAGTGCATGGTCTCTTAAAACTCTATCAGCAATAGGTTTTTGTACATTATGATTTATTTTCCTCACTAAAATGCATAAAAACATGGCTATTTGTCAGCGGTCGCCCTCAGAGCGTATATAAGGATTGAGATCCCTTTACTCGCCCTCTTTTAGCGCCAGTCAGCTTCGCATTCTCCGCTCTCTGTCGTCAGTTTAATATGACCGAAGAAGCCGCTCAAGTTCCTTCTGCAAGTGTGGAGGCGGCGCAAGCCGCATTGACCGCCTCTTCTGTTCTTGTTACCACTCAGTCTATTCATCAGAACGTTGTTCCTGGTTCTTCATCGGAACGAGAAAATTTGGAGGCGAATATCTCTTCTTATTTACTGTCATGTTAGTATTATGTATTTTGTTTTATTTCCGCACTTTTCCTTCTTTCCTAGCCGCCACGCTTTTCGGTTCTCATGCTCGCCATTTACCTCTAGTAGTTTTGCTTTATTTGTCATTTTCAGTGTTATTATATATATATTTTTTTCATTTTTTGGTCAAGTCGGCTTTCGTTCTTAGTTTTCGTTGCACGTGGCGGTTCTTTCGCATATTTCTTTCCCTTCGGGATTTCAAGCGTTTGTTTTAGCACTGTTTTATTTTGTTTGGCGTAATGCGTTTTGCCCTCAGGGATTTGCTTGTGATTTTTGTTTGGCGCATTTTTCAACTGTTTAGCATGTTAATTTGTACTTGCCATCGGGGCTTTGCAGTGCGTTGCTCGTTGTCACACTTTTGAGATTTTTCGCCTTTAGGCCCTGAGTAGATATAAAACGATGATTCCGCGCCAAAAGACAAAAACCCAAAGCCCCCTCCCTAGTGAAATTCAGAGTAAACCTAAAAAAACAACTCCCCTTCCGCTAAATTTACCGCTCAAAATCATAAAAAAATTAACTACCGCTAAATTTATCGTTAAAATGTTATTTCAAATGAAAAATCATGTGAAATAACATCATCTATCGTTAAAAAAATTAGCGGGTCCCAGAAAACCACATAAATAACACAACAAGTGTCATTTATTATCCCCTGAAATTTAGCGCTTGTCTTTAACGCCGGCTCCTTGTTGCTAGCTTTGCGTTATTTGAATTCAGGGGTTTCACTGAGTCGGCTATGGTTAGTTCTAAAGGTTCGCTTTCTATGAGTTTACTCTGAATTTAGGGAGGGGGCTTTGGGTTTTTGTCTTTTTGCGCGGAATCATCGTTTTATATCTACTGCTGATAAGGGAAAGGCTAAGATAGTTTTTCCACATCACTCAGCGGTATCCATGAATTGAATTTGTCAGAATATCCTTTCCATTTAACGAAAGCTTTCTTTTTCTTCTGGTCACGGCGAATAACCTTTTCAATGCGGAAAACATCCTGAGTAGTAGGTTGTAATTCTGCTTCATAAAACGATCCAGTTATTTTTTTCTCCCAGCAGATCGACTAACCTGTATGTCACGGGATTTGTGTTCAATATTTCGTCAATCATAAATATCTCTTCTGTCCAGTTCGGCGTGAAACCTTTGTCGAATATCTTTCGCTTGTATTTTGATACTCTAACTCTGTCGCCGATTTTCAATTTTGCCGGGTTGCGTTTAGTATAAATCAGGTCTCCGTATAAATTAGCGAAAACCTTTTTCTCATTTTTCTGTTTGCTCGCCTCTGCGGGAGACATTCGAATGCTCGAATGAAAACTATGATTATATTGATTCACTAACTTGTCAAGTTTGTCGAAATACACTGTATTATTGTTAGCGCTAAACATCTTAAAGAGTTTTTCCTTCATCGTCTTGTTCCAACTTTCGGCAACAGATGATTTTTTCTTCATTTTCCGTTGTATATAAGGTTATCCCATTCTTATCAAGCAGATCTTTCATTGTTCTGTTGAAAAACTCACTTCCCTTATCAGTCCAAAACATTTTCGGTTTTTGCTTCGCGTTAAATATGGATTTAAAGGCATCATTAACTGATTGTCCTTTTTTATCTTTCAAGGGTCGAATCCAACCATATTTTGAGAAGACATCGATCACCATCAGGAGATATTTGATTCCCTTGTTCCACTTAGAATATTTCCCCATCTCGACTAAATCTGCCGCCCAGATGCTGTCAATTCCATAGACAATGACTCTTCGCTTTGGAAAGCGCCGTATGATTGGTTTATGTAATTCATCGCTTAGGCTTCGGGCCCAATCTATACTCGAAACCTTCTGCCGTTTTTTGGTACTCCTAAACCAAGCTTTTGTTTTCCATCGATTACATTTCTAGCTAAAGCATGACCCCACTGTCTCTGGTTCCATGGAATCGAGTCCAACGCGGCAACCATTTTCCTGTCTGCTTTGTTTTTACACTGACGCGGGTCTGCTCGCTTCGCTCCGCTCGCTTCGCTCGCTTTCTTTGCGCAGACTGAATAATCCACATCATGCTGCATAGCAACTGCATCGGTTTTTCCCGTGGGTTGCTGATAAATTTCGAGGATTTCTCCAGTGTTTTAATCAAATCTAACTTGTTTATCTAGTTGATTATAAGGGCCTGTATAGTTATGCCCTGGAAGAGTGAAACCTTTCTTTGGTCTTGGCAGTTTCCCAATTAATTTGTGAACGTCAACTCCGCGTCCAGCGGTCCCACGACCGGATAAGGGATCTAATTTCTTTGAAAGGTCGGCGGTTAATGCATCCAAACCTTGATCAAGATATTTGCTCACAGTACTTTTAATCTTTTGTTTGGCAAAATCTGATTTAACCGCTTTACTTAATCCAATACGGCCAAGATTATATAATCCTTTAACACTTCCTTTTAAAGCCATTTCGCCGAGTGAATGGCTATCAGCTATATCGAAAAAACCAGCTCCGCTGTAGCCCCCACCTTGTGAGGGCTGCATTAGTTTCCCTGTTTGACAAATCTTTTCTTTTTTATTCCGCATGAAGCGCAATGGCAAAACCACATCTGTCTCCCATTTTTGGCAGTCATATACCCGGATGGATCCACGCAGCCAGTTTTTCGTTTCTCTTTAATGCAATATTTATTGTTAATTCATTTTTAATCGAAAATTATTCATTTTTAATCGAAATATTCTTTTATGAATTTCTCATTGAACATGGTATTAGTTAAACTTAGAGGCTTCAAAATATCATAATAATCTTTTCCGAGTGACCATTGATGAAGGAAATAAAGGCAATAATATCCGCAAAGGACACTGTTTATGTTTTGATACTGAGTTGTGTTCCAAAGTATTGGTTTCCCATCACTTGTAAATTCTTGGGGATATCCCATCCCAAAACTATCAAATACCACACGAATTTCCTATCATGTGAAGGAGCGAAGCGACCGGGAACGCAGCAAACCCAATGAGTTCCTGCATTTTTAAGCGAATCAAGATTCAAGATGCATGGACTGTGTTTTTTGGGCCGGAATTCATCCCTTGCATATATCCCTTTGAAATTTGGAATTCTCAGATATGTAATCCAGTTCAACAGATCAACATTGTTCAGCGGTTTGTTCGCGAATAGGGGCCTCAGAATATTGCTCCGAGAAGTGGAATGCTGTTGAGTGGACTGTTTGGCCCTAACAGAAGTCCTTTTCTCTGCTGACGCGGTCGCTTCGCTCCTTTTTTTGATTTTTTTTTTCTGCCCATCCCAACAGGGTTTCGTCCCCAGTTGCCAATAAATGGGGGTGGTGGTTCCCAAGGGGCCCCCAATCTTGGCGCGCCCTTTCCTTTTGGCCGGCCTACACGTGGTGCTCCGCGACCTTTTACTTTCCCAAACATGTTTTTAACCATCTCAAGAGCCAGAGGAATACCAATACTTGCTAATATAGTACCCAATACTCATCCAGATTGTTTTGGTGTTGGATTTATCACTAATCTGCCTCCTGATTGAAGGGCATTCAATATTTCTTGTTTCTGTTTATTTGTCAGCAAATGTTTATAGTCAATCAGTTGTTGAATTTTATCTTGCGGGATGAGAAACCCCCCGGTTTGTCCGCTCCCACTTATCTTTTTAACGACCTGACTTGCTCCTTCACTCGCTAAACCAGCAAGCGCTGATAAACCGATTGTTTTAGCCAGGGTGGGCCCTAATGTTTTCACTAATGGAATAACAGCAGAAAATAAACTGCCACCTTGCCTCATCACTTTTCTTATTTGTGTTTTAGATATTTTAATCTCAACTCCATTTCCAAGGGCTGCCGCTTTGTTGAGTCTTTTAATTTGATTGGCGGACAGCATCAGCTAATCATTTCCTCTTGTTTGATTTGAATTTAATCTAAGCGTGATAGGGCTGTTTGTTTTATATGCTATTGCAAGCTTTCCTTTTTGCCCTTCGGATAAATTTACTTTATATGGATGATATGTTGTCATTTTAAATGATAACATATGTTTTTTTTAAATTATACAATAACCAATTCATTTCCAATTTTATCAATTTTCACTTCTTCTTCATAGAGAACTATCGCATGTACGTTAAAGTTTGCAGCTGCATCTGCATTCAATCTATATCTGAATATCAACTGCTTGGGATCTCTTGTCGGTTTTTCAGTTTGATAAGTCAGATCGAAATAAATTAGCGGATAAATAGACTTGAAATTAGCCAGATTCAGCTGTGTTCCAGTGTTGTAGTCATTTTTCCTCATTGCATAAGACATAACATCCTGGAATATTCTTACTTTGCTTTCACTGTCATACTCTGTTTCCGGGTAAAACACACCATTTCCATACTCTAATCGACAGTTCGACAAGGATGAGCCGTTATCTGCCTCATTCAGCTTGAAAGTATCCATAAGATAAGGGTTATCTTCTGCAGGTCATCATTGGGTGGGGCTGTTCTTTTCAAATAAATGAAAATATGCCTCACATTATCAATACTTGCAGATATCTGGAAGAATCCTGATGACTGCGTAGGAGATGATTTTGCATACATCTCCCTTAAATATTTCCATTGTGTTTCTTTCAGGAATGAACTGACAAATAATCTTTGGGTGTCAGTCTGGGAACCCAAAGCAATAACCTATTCACAACAACTCTTCCAGCATCAACGCCATTAGCCATATGAATTAATTCCCCATCATCATTAGGGGTAATCTCAAATTGAAGCTGCATGGGCACAAGCATCTTATCTTCCAACTCTTCGAAAAAGGAAAAACGATTCAGGGGAATAATCGTATTAATGTTCTTTGCACCACCGTTTTCATTGTTTTGCACTGCTTGAGATTGTATCCTGCGAGCTTCAAATCCTCTATTAGCTCTATTATTGTTGTTGCATTAGTATCCAAATACCAGAAACTATTCTTGGCTACTGATCTGCTGAAGTCATCGGAGTATTCCAACAATTGTTTAGTGAAACAGACTTTATGCAGATTATTAGTATCATAAACAATCTTTCCTGCAGATTTAATCGTCAGGGGTTGAATCAGGGAATGAGCACCGTTTATAACGGCTATTCTATCGGCTGCTGCATACCCAGCACCATCTGCTAATTTCTGGAGTTGAAATATCACTTCAAAATAAGCATTGTACCAATCGTAAAATGCCGATCTATCATTAATTGTGAATTTATAACCATCTTTCTGTTGGTGTTGATTATTAGCTGGAGCTCTGATTACACTATCCAGCTGGAAGCGCACTAATTCATTTCTTTGTAAATATTCACTCGATCGAAAAGCCATTTTATATTATTTTCTTTTCTTTTTCGAAATCTTATTCCTTGCCCACATATTAATCTGTTCAATATTTCATCAGCACTTTCTCCGTTACTTGATCGTGATCTTGACCGCTTTGGTTGAGATTGAGATTGAGGTGTTCGCGCCTGTTTTCCCTTTCTCATATTGCCCAGTTTTTTCATTATCAAATCACCAGATTTTTCTACCATTTTTTTGCCTATTTTATCGCCAGCGTGAGAAATTCCTGATTCCAATGCTTTTTTTCGCGACAGGTTTCGCGAATTTTTTGAAAACTGTTGCCACCACAGCTCTCATTGGTTTAAAAATATTATCAACAATCGAACCTGTTCCTTTGTGTCGGAAAACAAATCGCCCTAATTTGGGGTTATAATAACGCGAGAATTCATAACTTTTCATTTTATTACCTTTTTCAATATTAATGAGAATGCTGTATCAGCCCCATTCAGATTGATTAATCTGCGTTTTCCATCAGTGATATAAATTCGAATGGAGCTTATTGTGTTTTTATTCACAGGACTGAACATCACTCTCATGGGTTCAAGAGTAAAACTATATGATGCCTGCAGAACAGATGTTGAAAAGGAATAAATGATATCAGTATCTTCCCCATCAACAAGCGAATCACTTGTCAGATCACAATGAATGTTCAACATATCAGTATCTTGACTTAAATTTGGCACTCTGGGGCCAATATTAACTTTATCCTTCAGAATCTTTTTATCAAAGCCAATGAGTTCGTTAAAATAACTTTGAGTCAGATCCAGTTGATAATTTTTATCCAGTGTTATTGTTACTCTGAAGGTTGTGGGATTAAAAACCAGGTTGATTGGGAATTTATCCTTTTTCTCAGGGACTGGGCCTGTGACACTGTGAATAAAATTATTTATCTCTTCATACTCCCAAACCCCAGCAGGGAAGGTGATATCGGAAAATGTTTTCCCACCGTCAGAGCTGTATCTGATCAGTTGATTATTGTATCCAGCATTGATGTTATACCACGTAAAACTCATATTGATAATTCTGTTAAGTCCAACAACATATTGTGCATTTCGGTCCAAAACAATTTGTTTATTGAATTCAGTTGTGAAATTTTCTGGTTTGTTGCGGCCGTTCTTAACAGCGTAGGATGATAAAACAATCTCTCTTTCAATCTGCATTTTATAGTTTGAAATAGTTTTTATAAATCTTCTCATGCTGGACTTTATTTATCAATGCTTCTTTCAGAAGAACGTCGAGAATTGCAACTCCAGTATTTCTTATGTCCAGGTTTGTATTCCCAGCAAGGATGGAGCCAATAATGACGTCAAGTTTCTGCAGAAGTTCTTTGGGATTGGAGAAAAAAACGGATGGATCCACCCCTTTTTCGGGTCTTGACTCCCGAGCCTGTCAATGTTTCTTTCTTCTTATTATAATGATAGGGGAAATCATTTATAACTTGAAAATATTTATATATCTTTTTATGCAATAGGTCTTTAACCCCTTCATCTATTTTACCTCGATTGAAGTCTTTTGTGATATTTGCCTTATACCCTTTCAGTTGATTTTTTTTATGGTTTGCCCATCCGCTGTATTTGTTAATAATTCCTTTTTTCTGTCTTACAGATAAACCTGGGGCATTTAATGTTTCATCCATTTCTTGATAAGTTGGTAAATCTTGCTGATGCAGTAAGAGATTCTTTCTACCATAAAATGTCTTTTCCTTCTTTTCTTCTTCGTCTTCTTCGTCTTCTGTTTCCAGAGCATAATCAGGGTATAAATCAGGATATAACTGTGAATAATCTGGTGGTTGATCATCACCATATGGCGGCAGTGAACTCGTTGACGCGCCAGGTTGGCCGCTTTGCGGTTCGATTTGCGAACTCGTTGATGGGCCAGGTTGACTGATTTGCGGACCGCTTTGTGGTCCGATTTGTTTCTCTGCTTGTGGAGCAACAGCCGCCTCATCTGCATCAAACAGGCCGCCAACATCCATCTCTTCAAATGGGTCGACTTCCGGAAGATAATCTATGCCTGGTTTAATTTTTTCTCTAACCGCTTTCTTTCTCCGAAGAAAGAACTGCGGCCTCACATTCGATGCAATAACATCATGTAATTTCGATGTTATGGGTTTAAATACTTTTTCATACCCAGTTTGACTTGTCTCTTCACCCAACTTTTTCTGGGTGATGCGATCATGAACGAAATTGATTTTTTTACCCAAAGCAGATTTGCTTTTTGCAATTTGTTGCCATTTCAATATACTCATTTTATATCAATCATATATAATTTGGGATGAACAACAAGATGTACTACATAATAAAATGAAGATTCCAAATTATGATTTCAATGATCACATAACCAATTATAGACAACTGCATCCTTTCATGCCAAATCAAAATTTCAGAATGCTTATCTGCGGTCCTTCGGGATCGGGGAAAACAAATGTTCTTCTGGATATGATTTTTCGGCTTTTGTATTACGATAAGGTCTATCTCTATGCGAAAAATCTTGATCAGTCAAAATATCAGCATCTGCTGAAAACATTTCGTCCAATCAGAAAAGAAGCTGGGTATGACGTCGTGGAGGCATCCCCGTATGATATCATCCCAGTTTCTGAATTATCCGATAATAATCAAAAACTGGTTGTTTTCGATGATTTTGTATACGAAAAGAATCAAAAGCCATTGGTTGATTATTTTATCAGAGGCAGACACAAGAATTGCTCTGTTATTTATCTTTCGCAGAGTTATTATAAAACACCCAAAGATATCCGTTTGAATTGTTAGCATTTTTGCATTTATGAATTCCTCAGCAACAATGAAATTTCTATGCTCTGCAGAGAGAATAATGTCAGCAAAGAAGATTATTTGACTGCAACCAAGGACCCGTATTCTTTCCTGTATATTGATAAGCCGAGGAAATTCATTTCTAAAAACTTTGATGAAAGAATTTAAAATGAGCTATTCAAATGGAATGTTATCTGATAAAACAAGCACCTCCCAGGGAGGAAAAGATGGAAAAGATGGACTGCCGGGCGTTGGTTTCAAGCTGACACCCGCAGGGGATTATGATATGCAAAACAAAAAAATAACCAATGTCGCTGAAGGAACAGCGAATAACGATGCAATCACAAAACATCAAGCTGATGTTCTTGCAATTCAACTGAAGGCAGATTCACTTCAGGTTGATGGTTCCTCGCATATGACAGGAGATCTTGACCTCCGAGGGCAAAACCTCATTAACCCCGGGGAAATAAAAATGAATCGCAAACTGATCACAAATCTGGACACAGATGAAAACAATGATTTGTCAGCAGTGAATATGATCACTCTGAAAAAATTCCACCCTGATGCTCCTGCACCAACGCATGAAGTCACGAAGGATATTGATTTGAAAGGACTTTTCAACGTGGAAAACTCAAAGCAACAAACATGGCATGATTTGGGGGCACATTATAACAATCTTGTTTCTTATAATGACGTCAAGAATATCTTTCTCAGCCGCAAAGAGACGTTTCCAATGGAAACTAGTTTGGATATGGGAAATCACACCATTTTCAATGTGAAAGATCCAACTGTTGCCGATCAAGACGCAAACAAAAGATATGTGGACGACCAATCCAATAAAAAACTTTCGTTGGAAGGTGGAACAATGACTGGAAACCTGGATATGAATTCACAACAAATCAATAATATTGCAGCGCCAACTCTTGAACATCAACCCACGCCAAAAGTTTATGTGGATAGTGGTGATAAAAATCTTGATCTCAAGATAAGCAATGTGGTAGTCCACACGATAGAATTAGAAGAGAAGCTCAAAAATACGTTGATGACTCGCATATCGCATCAAACGCTCGCCCGAAAGATGAATTCAGGTATCTGATGGAAGATGTGGACCAATCCAGCTCTGAGCATGATATGACAGTAACTGGAATCAATGATTTTTCAAGTTCACCGCATCTTTTCAATAAAAAAGCATATGATTTGACAATATCCAAAGACGACAGCAATCTTTTTTTCTGCGAGACTTGGTTTCAATATGTAGAAATTGCCAGAGGGAGAATATACTATTTGCATTGAATTCTTCTCGGCTTCAATGAATAACGTTAGTGTTAACGTCGTGAGCACAAGCCTGAATATCGGGCAACAAACAACAACGAAGTTGTCAACTTATTCTAGATCCATCGTCCACATGCATAAATGGCAGATCTCCCCACCGGAATATATATGTATATATATATATATATATATATATATATATATATATATATATATATATACCAGTTGATATGCACGCCTATCGACAGAGTGCTCAATAAAAGAACTAGAGCGTTATAATCGAGGTGAACTGATCAACTGAAGATTCGACTTGGCATTTTATTACTAACTAGTTTCGTACCGCACAACATGTGCGGCACTCATCAGATAAAATAGCCAAATGAAAAGTCCGTTACAACGTACACTGATACATGATATACACGCGCGCGCAGGATTTGAATTAGAATAGACGCTGTTGCGTGACAACGGGAGATTTAAAGTTGTTTAGGAGAAATTTGCTTGCGTACCTACAGGAAGTGATAAGTTCATTACGCTTGTTCAAGGTCGCTAGGTCAGGTCTACAAATAAAATATTTTTCCCACAAGCACAAATTACAGCGATTTGAAGCGGGGTTGAAGGGTGCAGCTTGCTTTAAAATCTTCCAAGTTATGTTAAATTCTAACTTAGCGTCTTTTAAATGCCAAACATGCTTACTAAGTTCTGTACTGAGTCTCTTTTTGGGGTCTCTAAAAGAAGATTTGTGGTTCGCGAATCTTGTTTTAAAAGAGTTCTCAGTAAGTCCTACGTAAGTATGGGCTGGCCTGTTGTCCTCTGTTGTCACTGTTGCTTGGTAAACCACGGATGATTTTAGACAACATCCGGCCATAGGGCAGTTCGCTGGTTGTCGGCAGTTGCATGCTTTAGATGGTACGTCCGTTTTACGTAGGGTGGATTTATTATGACCATCGATTTTTTGCTTCAGGTTGGTCATGCAACTGTAACTGATCTTAACAGTGTTCCAGTTGAAAATTTTGTGTAACGCGTGGCTCTTCGGGAATTCCTCGTCAAGGATCTTTAGGAAACACCGTCCAACGTTAGTAGCTACGTTCTTGCTAAAAGGGGGGTTGTACCAAATAACGTCTCTGTGGCGGTTCCTTCTTGTGGAGTTCGAAGGCTGCGCTGTAGGCTGTGAAAATACAAGGCGGTGGCTGTACCCGCTGTCATCGAGGGCTTTCTGGTAAATAGGTGCCGCCTCGTTAAATGAATCTTCATCTATTGAGATTTCAGAAAGCCGTTTGTTGATGGACTTTGGGATATTCTCAATTACGCGAGGTGGATGGTTAGATTTCTTGTTAACGTAGAGTGGGATGTTTCCGGGTTTGGTGTAGGGCATGTATTTACCGTTTGTCAGGTTGAGGGTGACGTCGAGGAAGTTAACGATTTTTTTGTTGGCCTCGATTGTTATCTTCAGACCATACTTGCCGAAGATGCTGCACAATTCCTTCTTGATGAGTTCGGTTTGCCTGGGTGATGCTGCGGTTATCCCGAGGCCGTCATCTCTGTACAAGCCGAAATTACACGCGTTACCAAACCTTTCCTTGATATTGTGGAGGAGGTACGTACCGACAAGTTCGCATGATTCAGCGCCATCGTAGCTGCCCATGGTAACATCGAAGAGGTTGGATGATGTTTTCTTGCTCCATGGTTCACCAGAATTGTAGAGAAGGGAGCTTTTTGCCTGGAGGATGATATGCCGTTCATCGTCGCTAATTGTGTCGTATTTAGATGCAAAGTCAAGAGCGGTGCTTAGCAAGTCGATGGAGATCGATGGGTAAAATTCCACCACGTCGAATGCGATAAATGAGTGCAAATCTTTATGTCGTATGTCATTGAACCAAGATAAGACAGCTTTAGTGTTTTTCCATTGGTTGAGTTTCAGTTTGCTAACAAGTTTAGCGTTAATGCGGTCAAGGAGTTCTTTGCTGATCTTACCAATCTCGGATTTAGCTGGGTTGATAAGACGACATGTGGGGTTGTTGACGAAGTTAGGCTTGTGATCTTTGAGAGTTATAAAGGCTTCACGTTTAGCAGTGGTGTTAATTCTTAGTACCAAACTTCTACAAAATGGACACACAATCATATAACGATCTACTGCACAAAAACATTACTAAGACCTACAAGAAAGTGACCCTGGACACAGCAGATTCTATCGAGCAAGAAGCCAAAGCTGTCGCTAAGAAACTACATCTAGATGACAGAATTAACACCACTGCTAAACGTGAAGCCTTTATAACTCTCAAAGATCACAAGCCTAACTTCGTCAACAACCCCACATGTCGTCTTATCAACCCAGCTAAATCCGAGATTGGTAAGATCAGCAAAGAACTCCTTGACTGCATTAACGCTAAACTTGTTAGCAAACTGAAACTCAACCAATGGAAAAACACTAAAGCTGTCTTATCTTGGTTCAATGACATACGACATAAAGATTTGCACTCATTTATCGCATTCGACGTGGTGGAATTTTACCCATCGATCTCCATCGACTTGCTAAGCACCGCTCTTAACTTTGCATCTAAATACGACACAATTAGCGACGATGAACGGCATATCATCCTCCAGGCAAAAAGCTCCCTTCTCTACAATTCTGGTGAACCATGGAGCAAGAAAACATCATCCAACCTCTTCGATGTTACCATGGGCAGCTACGATGGCGCTGAATCATGCGAACTTGTCGGTACGTACCTCCTCCACAACATCAAGGAAAAGTTTGGTAACGCGTGTAATTTCGGCTTGTACAGAGATGACGGCCTCGGGATAACCGCAGCATCACCCAGGCAAACCGAACTCATCAAGAAGGAATTGTGCAGCATCTTCGGCAAGTATGGTCTGAAGATAACAATCGAGGCCAACAAAAAAATCGTTAACTTCCTCGACGTCACCCTCAACCTGACAAACGGTAAATACATGCCCTACACCAAACCCGGAAACATCCCACTCTACGTTAACAAGAAATCTAACCATCCACCTCGCGTAATTGAGAATATCCCAAAGTCCACCAACAAACGGCTTTCTGAAATCTCAATAGATGAAGATTCATTTAACGAGGCGGCACCTATTTACCAGAAAGCCCTCGATGACAGCGGGTACAGCCACCGCCTTGTATTTTCACAGCCTACAGCGCAGCCTTCGAACTCCACAAGAAGGAACCGCCACAGAGACGTTATTTGGTACAACCCCCCTTTTAGCAAGAACGTAGCTACTAACGTTGGACGGTGTTTCCTAAAGATCCTTGACGAGGAATTCCCGAAGAGCCACGCGTTGCACAAAATTTTCAACTGGAACACTGTTAAGATCAGTTACAGTTGCATGACCAACCTGAAGCAAAAAATCGATGGTCATAATAAATCCACCCTACGTAAAACGGACGTACCATCTAAAGCATGCAACTGCCGACAACCAGCGAACTGCCCTATGGCCGGATGTTGTCTAAAATCATCCGTGGTTTACCAAGCAACAGTGACAACAGAGGACAACAGGCCAGCCCATACTTACGTAGGACTTACTGAGAACGCTTTTAAAACAAGATTCGCGAACCACAAATCTTCTTTTAGAGACCCCAAAAAGAGACTCAGTACAGAACTTAGTAAGCATGTTTGGCATTTAAAAGACGCTAAGTTAGAATTTAACATAACTTGGAAGATTTTAAAGCAAGCTGCACCCTTCAACCCCGCTTCAAATCGCTGTAATTTGTGCTTGTGGGAAAAATATTTTATTATTTGTAGACCTGACCTAGCGACCTTGAACAAGCGTAATGAACTTATCACTTCCTGTAGGCACGCAAGCAAATTTCTCCTAAACAACTTTAAATCTCCCGTTGTCACGCAACAGCGTCTATTCTAATTCAAATCCTGCGCGCGCGTGTATATCATGTATCAGTGTACGTTGTAACGGACTTTTCATTTGGCTATTTTATCTGATGAGTGCCGCACATGTTGTGCGGTACGAAACTAGTTAGCAATAAAATGCCAAGTCGAATCTTCAGTTGATCAGTTCATCTCCATTATATATATATATATAGAATGAGTTGTAATTATCAAGCTTCCAACTCCATGTCTTGACTTGATTTTGCTTTATTGACCCTACGTTTCGGCCATCACGGCCTTCTTCAGGGGAGTTACAAGTGTGTTAAGGCTTGCGTAAACCGTTGGCTATTCAAAACTATAACGTGACATGTATGGCGTCTATGATTGGTAGATAAACTAACAAAGTTATGCGCGCGCTAGAAAGTGTGCGCACTAATGTGGGTTAAATAAGCGTGCACTGAAATGCGCGCGTCTTAATGTGGCGTAGTAGGAGAAAAATATAATAGTGTAAAATATAGATAGATTACCAATCATAGTAACTATGAAATGTATATCTCATATAAAAAGTATAAGTGTATCATAATGCGGCACCTAAATGCAGTATGGCTCCGAGAGAAGGAAAGGATAATAAGTGAGTTCAGTCAAAAATAATAAGCTTGTGTAGAAGCAAATAAATTCAATGGAATGAAGGTGTAAATGAAATAAAATGAAATGAAATGAAGAAGTTAATCGAAAAAGTACGAAACAAGAATCTAGACACAAGAAGAACGAGAGAAAGTTACTGGATTAACAGACTGAAACCAGTAATCAATAACTTGATCTAGTTTCTGGTTTCATTTCATTTCATTTTATTTCATTTACACCTTCATTCCATTGAATTTATTTGCTTCTACACAAGCTTATTATTTTTGACTGAACTCACTTATTATCCTTTCCTTCTCTCGGAGCCATACTGCATTTAGGTGCCGCATTATGATACACTTATACTTTTTATATGAGATATACATTTCATAGTTACTATGATTGGTAATCTATCTATATTTTACACTATTATATTTTTCTCCTACTACGCCACATTAAGACGCGCGCATTTCAGTGCACGCTTATTTAACCCACATTAGTGCGCGCACTTTCTAGCGCGCGCATAACTTTGTTAGTTTATCTACCAATCATAGACGCCATACATGTCACGTTATAGGTTTGAATAGCCAACGGTTTACGCAAGCCTTAACACACTTGTAACTCCCCTGAAGAAGGCCGTGATGGCCGAAACGTAGGGTCAATAAAGCAAAATCAAGTCGAGACATGGAGTTGGAAGCTTGATAATTACAACTCATTCTACATTAACCTTTTCAAGCTACAAGATCGCACTTTACTAGAGTGATCCTCTGTCTTCGACAAGGCATACAGCATTGTTTGAGAGACCTGTCACAACACTATATATATATATATATATAGTTATATATATATATATATATATATATATATATATATATATATATATATATATATATATATATATATATGGATTTGAAATGGCAAGGAACTGCTGAATCCAGCGGAGCTGGCGGCAAAGCCGAATCAGCTTCAGAAGGGCCTGCAAAGCTGATTATTTATGGCATCAAGGGTTCTCATGACGATGTTCCTACCGATGTTTATGATTGGCCTTTCATTTTCGAAAATCAGAGAATGGTCATGCAAACTAATTTGGATATGAATGGTCATCAGTTGATTGGCAATAAATCATCTTTTTTCTTGAGTGGATTTATGATGGATCCAGCATTATATATCAAATTTAATGGCGATGATGATGATTTAATCATTCCTATTAAGTGTAAATTAAAGGCAGTTTTTGCTGAAATTTTGAATAGAAACCAAAAAGTTTATCCACCCATTACGGTTGAAATTATGAAAAGAAATTTCACATCAACCGCAGGTGGAAGAAAACAAAAAATACAGACTGATCTCTCATTGAATGAATGGGATGCTATACAAGTCAGACCCTTCATTAGAGGAAAATCAATAAAATTGAATTATAGAGTTAGTTTATTGTTTGAGGTCTAAAAATGGCCTTTGAAATAAAGATAGACAAAGAAATAAAGGAACAGATACTGGCTTTCTTGGAAGCTCTGAAGAAACTTTTTTCCTGCCATAAAAATGCAAGATAGTTTATTTAATTTCAATCATATTGATCCAACACTTCCAAACGAAAAAGTTGAAGAATTGAAAAAACTTTATTCATTCTATCATAAACGCTGCTGGTGCTGCAAAAAGGCACACAGACGTTACAAGAAAATGAATCTTTTGTTGACGCTTAGCTCCACCTTTCTTGTTGTAACTGGAACCGTCTTTGGAGGGGTGACTTTGAATCCAATAGTCTTGGGTGTAATTAATGGAGCAGGTCTTTTCTTGAAGACTTTCCAAGAAATGAAAAACGTCCGCAGAAAAATTGAAATAAGTCAATTTGCAATGACTAAATATGAAAATGTTTTGACGACATTGAGATCCTTCTTGTGGGGAGATGACTTTGACTCTCAAGAATTTGTACATGAAATGAAAATGATAGATGGTATCGTTGCTGACTTATGTTTGAATCTTGAAAAATATGAAAAAGATTATGACAAGACTTAAAATGAGTGATTCAAAAACATGGCCTGACCACCAAGGTGGTCAGTGGTACGATTCTCAAGACGAAAACCTGCAAAATGAATTGGATTCAGATTGGGAACCAGAAGATGATGTTGAAGCAGATCCAGATTGGACGCCAGAAAACCCAGTTATGGTTTGGGAAGATTCTGAAACAGTGTCCAACTTGTGAATCTTCGGATGAGAATTAAATTATCAAAGGTTGTCCTTTAATAATTTCTTCATTTAATTTCCACAGCAAGAAAGATCATTAGTGTCGTTAACTACAAGACTCTCATCCTCATACTCATCGAAATAACTCTGAGGCTGAACTATTTCTTTCACAAGAACTTCTTTAACTACGACAGAGATAGAGGAGATATTACCTAGAAATACTTGGCGCAATCTAACTACAAGCAGACCGTCTAGAGAGATTCTTATAAAGTCATGTGGATTGAATTTGGTTTTTGTTTTTTCGGCTATTTCTTTGGAAAATGGGCAATTGATTCGGCCATCTTTGTTGACATAGAGTTTAGCATAAAGCTTTTTCGTGTCACTCGTCTTCTTTCACAATCTGCAAAGAATCTGGTTGAAGTCTGAGTTTTGGATTCACTTTCTTGAGTGCTGGTTGTTTGGCTTTGGTTAGTTGCTGGATCTTGGTTTGCATTTCATCGAACATTTGCTGAGATTTTTCATCGAGAGTGAACCCCAGGGAATAAGTTGATTTGTCATCAGTCTTGTGTTCCCATTTTTTCATTCGACCTTCGAGAAAAATATCAAGTGGCTTGCCTTCATATTGAATTGGGAGGACGGCGAATGAAAACTGCCCTGATTTCTTTGTTTCTGGTTCTGAGAGCTGGATCTGCTGGATATCATAATTAAACTTGGTTATCATTTTAAATGGAGAAAAAATAATATTTTTTGTGGTTAATGTGACTAGCTTCCAATGTTCAAGTTTATTCCCATTTTTACGGGTAAAAAGATTGTTATTGAATAATATTAAAATAATTCTATTTCTATTATGCGAAGACAACATCTTTCATTGTCTAAATCTTCTCCTGAGAATACTGAATATATTGATATATTATTGAATAATGGTCTTTTTACCCCCGAAATGATGATAATCCCCTATTTCACGGGTAAAAAGACTATTGTTGAATAATATTAAAATAATTCTATTTCTATTATGCGAAGACAACATCTTTCATTGATCTGAATCTTTTCCTGAGAATACTGAATATATTGATATATTATTGAATAATAGTCTTTTTACCCGCGAAATGATCCCTATTTTACGGGTAAAAAGAAGGTAGATGCAGAATATAAGAAAATAAAGTATTCTGGAAAAGGTAATAGATCTTTCATCCTATATCCCATGTATCCTTTTCAAACTTTATTTTGATATATTATTGAATAATGGTCTTTTTACTCTGGGATTTACGGGTAAAAAGAGGGTAGATGAAGAATATAAGAAAATAAAGTCTGAGGATAATAGATCTCTATATCCCTATATCCCTATATCCCTTTCCTGAGAATACTGAATATATTGATATGTTAGTGAATAATGGTCTTTTTATCCGCGAAATGACCCCTATTTCACGGGTAAAAAGACCATTGTTGAATAATATATCAATATATTCTATTTCTATTCTGAGAACAATGTCAATATATTTTCATTTATCTTCTCCTGAGAATACTGAATATATTGATATATTATTGAATAATAGTCTTTTTACCCGCGAAATGACCCCTATTTCACGGGTAAAAAGACTATTGTTGAATGATATTAAAACAATTCTATTTCTATTATGCGAAGACAACATCTTTCATTGTCTGAATCTTCTCCTGAGAGAAATAGAATATATTGATATATTATTGAATAATTGTCTTTTTACCCGCAAAATATCCCTATTTTTGGCAGCATTGAAAATGGTGGTTTCAATTAAAATAACTTCCGATGATTTTGAACAAGTATTTCCATCTGTATCTGCTGCTTCTCGCGCTTTGAAAGTCGATAAAAAGACTATTCCCCATGCTTTGCAAACGGGGAAACTCAAATTCAGGCGCCGAAGTGATGGGAGACAGTTTAAAATTGAAATACGTGATAAAGTTTCACTCGCTGTTGAAGAATCCCTCAGAGTTACCAAGGCAAAATTAGAACAATGTCAAAAAAACTCAGAAGTGGCAGATATGTTTTTCCCCAGAGACAGAAGTTTCAACCAAAACCCAAATCCAGAACAACTCCAGAACAAATAGAGGAGTTTGAAAAGGGTTATCATGAGTTGAAGCCTGATGAGACGCCTTCCCTGTTTGTTGATACAAGAGTCATATTCATAAATAAATCAAATGGAAAAAAAGCTGTCATTGCTAATATGAAAGACTTCATTATTAAAAGATTTGGTAATTATACTGAAGAAATAGGTAAGGAAGAATTGAACGGGAGAGTTGAAAATCGATTGAAAACATTGGAGATTTATAATGAAAAGGATGATGAAGAAATTTGGGATATCAAGTGGCTCCAGAAAGATGATTATTGAAGCTATTAAATGAATGATTTAATAGCTTAATTTTGGTTGGTAATCCTCCAATGCCCCCAAGCAAGGGTGTGAATTTTATCTGGCAAGATGAAACGCTTATCATCATCCGCAGATAAGGCAGTTTTGTTAACTGTTTCTGAGAACATCTCACGTTGATTGCTGCGGATGAGATTCATAGTTCTCATTTGGCTTTGCCGGCTGAGAAGACATTCTTTGAAGTCCTCATGGGTGATATGTTTCTTTATGGTTTGTTTTTTCACTCCCTTGCATTTCTTGACGCCGCCGCTTGCAGCGGCGCCGGTGTCTCCTCCAGAGCCACACAGCTTTTAACTATATAATTTAGCGCGCAATCCAACAAACTCTTCTATTATTTTTCCCCCAGCTTCATCTTTCATGAGGCCGTTCACTTTCTTGTTCATGATTGGCATGCCCGAGGGATGATCCGGGGGATAGTTGGATGTGTCAAACATCTCCTTCACATCTGGTTTGACATCCTGATAGACGTCTTCAGTTTCTATTTCATAGCACAACGAATCAGTATCTGTGAACAACAGCTTGGCTTTCTCCCCGTATTTGGGTTTCATATATTCATAGTGAAACCTGAACATCAGTTCCTTTGACATTTCAAGAATTGACATTCCGCAGAGAATTGGTTTATTGAATTTCATTTTCTTCCGCTTCATATGAACAGCGATGAGATTCTCATCAAAGATTGTATGGTGTTGATAGGTTGGTTTAGCCGCAAGCTTTTCCGCAATCTTTCTATCATTGACCAGTCTTATGTCAACTCTCTTGCGGATATTTTCCATTGTTTTGCCGAATATTGAGTTATTCATGAGCTTGAAAAAGTCTTTCTCGAAATCGTTCTTCCCTGCTTGGCGGAGCTGGATGTTGAGTTGAATATATGATTTCAGCCATGGTTCTTCAGTGAATGATATTCCCCTGTGAATCTTAGTTAATTTTAATCCATGTTTCAGAGCTTGTTTGAGTGCTCTGTGATGGAGTATGAGATGTTTCTTATCTCGCAGATTGGGGATTAATTTCTCAACATTATTCTCGCAGATCACTCTCTCAGGGGCAAAGGGATAGTCATTATGAGCATCATGGAGTTCTTTGGGATATTCCAAATCAACTTCAAGGACACAGGTAATTCGATCTCATCTTCTGAAGCCTTTCATCCAGCGAAAGTTTCCCGTTGGAAGTGGTTGAGTCATCGCCCAGGAATATAGGGAGTTGGCATCGAGATAGAGAATGTATTTCGATGGTTTCGTTGGATCATATTGGCCGCCCATATATGGATTGTTTGCTTTCCCGTGGCGATTTGAGATCATTGAAATACCACCACGGATTCCCTTTTCAAAGAACAGGAGCATATCTGGATCATTCAGCAATGTAAGCTGTGCCCCTGATTTCTTGAGACCGGCATCAAAAGAAAGGCCAGGGGGGGGGGGGGGGGGGGTATAATACCACGCTGGATCCAGTTGATAATTCTCCATACAGACATTGCGGAATTCTTCGAAAACATCTGCAAGGAGCATTACATCTGTTTTCAAATATAAATCATGATATTCTCCTAAGTTGTTTATCCCCATTTCATCCCAAACATTTTGGGCATGTTGATAGTCTTCATCGGAGATACCTGATTCATTAATCAGGGAATAGAATGCGTCTTTAGGCGGCAGTTTTGTTTCTTTGAATCTTTCGATAGAATCCATATAATCATAGGGATAGACTCCTTTTCTGGAAAGAAGCTCAGCTTTGTCTCCAAATTCTTTGTTTGTTTGTTTCAGTTTATCAAGGCGTGACTTTTTTTAAATTATTTGCTAGATTCTCAAGAGAAGAAGCCATGAATTTTATTGAATCGATGAATCTCAGTTCATGAGTGATGGGGACTTTTAAACCATCTTTGTTTGTGTATTCTCCAATCTTGATCGTCTTTGAGAAGGATATATATTTTTCCTCATTGTTTGGGATGCATTTAATATTCCCAGGTATTCTACCAAGGTTTTTAATGAAGAGATGAGCATCATAACCCGCAAGGTTATGGAAAATGACTGGGGTGAACTTTGTATTCTATATTGTAGATTACAAATCTTTTGCGCTGCGCCACGATACTTGCCAGTGAAATGACAATGATCGCGAACTTTTTTATCAGATTCTTCGTCAAATTCTCCTTTGCATATCCAACAAACTGTGGCTTTATCATATTCTTTCTTATCTTCCGCGGTGAAGATCATCTTCTTTCTGTAGTTAAATTTCTTATGAATATGAATAATTGTTTTAATTAACTTCTTCACAAATATTTGTGAAACGTCATTATCCACTGTTTTTGCCCGGAAAAAAATTGGAGGTATATTCAAATATTTCTCCTCAAGGGGAACGACTTTGAAACAAAAGCCACAAGGCCTGTGACGCTGAAACATATTTGTGAAGCTAAGGTTGTTTCCTGGGGAACAACCGCTGATCGGTTCATTGCAGGCTTCAAAATCAGCATAAATTACAAATGGGACTTTGATATTCCTATTGTGATGTTTAAATTTCAAAATCTCGCCTTTTTTAGGCATTTCTATCTTTATTGCCTCATTGCTGCAACATAATTCTTCATGTTTCGCAAGGGATCTTTCATCATAAAAGTGATTCAGACAGTGAAGGCAAAAATATTTGCGATTAGAGTGATGATTAACTTGCGCCGAGAGAAGGCGACTCAGGCTGTTAACAATGGCATAATGCTGAATCCCGTCTTTCTCAAATAACAGCAAAGTCACGTGACGCCTGTGTTTATATTTTGAAATTCGCAAGAGATGAACAATTGATTCATAGCCGAGAACATTCACGGCAATGTTTGGATTCAGTCTTAAAAAATGATCTATTTCTTTTAAAGATTTGGGAAAACAATCCCAGACCAGTTGAGTTGTGCAGCTTGAGCTCTGAGCAGAGATGTAATTCTTTCAGGGTGAACTTCGCATGGATTCAATGCTCGAGTGACGGCCCATTTAAAGCATTTTTGATCAAGATTCCGCATGTTGGTGAGCGCTTTCTTCTTGGCAAGGAATGGAGGAAGGGGCATGTAAGTACTTCCACCGAGAGGTTGGAATTCAACTAAATGCAATTCCAAATGATTTACAAAATCAAACTGCCAATTCGAGCCCCTCATTTGGAACGTGGCAATGCGTTCTAGGATGACAGCTATCATTTGATTTAAAAGGGAAACGAGATCAGTCGCTGCGAGATTCATTTCTATTTCCGAATGAAACGGAGCATCGATTTCAATTATTTCGCCAGTTTGTAAATTCTGGTGTTTCATTCGACAGGATGGAATCAATTTAATTTTAGTGTCTCGATTAGCCTTGAGAATATTAAGAAGTTGACCCGAAACTTGCTGGAAATAATCTCTGGGAGACAGTCCTTTTTTTCCTTCAAATATGAATTGACGAGCAAACTTTTCTAACGCCGAATTGCCTTCTTGGATATTAATTTGCGGCTGATATAAACTGGTAACTCGGCGTTGAAAATCACTTATCATATTTGAAGCTTTTTTCGCAATAGTTTGAGGCGCGGCTTTTAACCAATTCCACCATGAAAGAAAAGTATTTTGAATTGTTTCCAATATTGGAGGCCGTGGAGGAGGCCGTGGAGGCGGTTGATATGGGGTTGATGTTTCTATAGGCGGCGCGGGAGCGTCTAAAATATTGGGAGAAGATGCAGTAATTAAACGTAATAAATCGGCTTTTGTTCTAGCGCGGCTACGACCGGGAATATTTCTTTCTCTGGCAATTTGTCTTAGTTCCTTCACTTTCATATGTTCCATTTTTAAATGAAAAATATATTGTTTTGTTTGGGAGAGAACACCTAGCAGTAAATATAAAATTATGATTCACGCAAACAGAAAATACAATAATTTATACAAGTTGTAGAAATTATACAGAATTTTCTACAAGCTGTAGAAATTATACAGAATTTTATACAAGTTGTAGAAAATTTTGTGTAATACAATAAAAAATCACCAAGTCATATTTGTTACTAAGAAACCAGCTTGTATTAACATTTAAATTAAAAATAATGTGTACACAAGATTCTCACGCGGGAGAAACTGTGTTGAAAATATAAATGATTTCCCACGCAGGTAAAAAATAATTTTTCATTTCATCCTTCCCTTATCAGCAGTAGATATAAAACGATGATTCCGCGCCAAAAGAGAAAAACCCAAAGCCCCCTCCCTAGTGAAATTCAGAGTAAACTCATAGAAAGCGAACCCTTAGAACTAACCATAGCCGACTCAGTGAAACCCCTGAATTCAAATAACGCAAACCTAGCAACAAGGCGCCGGCGTTAACGACTAGCGCTAAATTTCAGGGGATAATAAATGACACTTTTTGTGTTATTTATGTGGTTTTCTGGGACCCGCTAATTTTTTTAACGATAGATGATGTTATTTCAATTGATTTTTCATTTGACATAACATTTTAACGATAAATTTAGCGGTAGTTAATTTTTTTTTATGATTTTGAGCGGTAAATTTAGCGGAAGGGGAAGTTGTTTTTGAGGTTTACTCTGAATTTCACTAGGGAGGGGGCTTTGGGTTTTTGTCTTTTGGCGCGGAATCATCGTCTTATATCTACTGCCCTGCAGGTTATTGTTTGTTACAGTTTAGTTGTCACATGTTTTTAATTATTTAGCATGCTGGGGCTTTGCAGATGCTTGTTGTGACAAGTTTGAGTTTGTTTAGCATGCTGCGTTTGCCATCGGGGTTTTGCAAATGCTTTTTGTCACATTTGTTATTATTTAGCATGCTGCGTTTGCCTTCGGGGTTTTGCAATCCTTTTTGTCACATTTTTAAATTATTTAGCATGCTGCCTTTGCCATCGGGGTTTTGCAGATGCTTTTTTGTCACATTTGTTATTGTTTAGCATGCTGCGTTTGCCTTCGGGGCTTTGCAGATGCTTGTTGTGACAAGTTTGAGTTTCAGTTTAGCATGCTGCGTTTGCCATCGGGGATTTGCAGATGCTTTTTTGACACATTTTTGTTAATTATTTAGCATGCTGCGTTTGCCTTCGGGGTTTTGCAGATGTTTTTGTGACAACTTTGAGTTTGTTTAGCATGCTGCCTTTGCCATCGGTGTTTTGCAGTTGCTTTTTTGTCACATTTGTTATTATTTAGCATGCTGCGTTTGCCATGCATCGGGGCTTTGCAGATGTTTGTTGTGACAAGTTTTGAGTTTGTTTAGCATGCTGCGTTTGCCATCGGGGTTTTGCAGATGCTTTTTTGTCACATTTTTCTTATTATTTGGCATGCTGCGTTTGCCATCGGGGCTTCCAGTGGAGATGCTTGTTTGTCACATTTTTAATTGTTTGGCATGCTGTGTTTGCCTTCGTGGCTTTGCAGATGCTTGTCGTGACAAGTTTGAGTTTGTTTAGCATGTTGCATTTGCCATCGGGTCTTTGCAGGTGCTTGTTTGTCACATTTTTAATTGTTTGGCCTGCTGTGTTTGCCTTCGGGGCTTTGCAGATGCTTGTCGTGACAAGTTTGAGTTTGGTTAGCATGCTGTGCTTTACCATCAGGGCTTTGCAGATGCCTTTTGTCACATTTTTCAATTATTTAGCATGCTTTGTTTGCCATCGGGCTTTTCAGAAGCTTCTTGTGACAAGTTTGAGTTTGTTTAGCATGCTGCGCTTTGCCATCGAGGTTTTGCAGATGCCTTTTTGTCACATTTTTTAATTGTTTAGCATGTTGTGTTTCCCATCGGGTTTTGCAGATGCTTCTTGTGACAAGTTTGAGTTTGTTTAGCATGCTGTGCCTCGCCATCGGGTTTTACAGATGCCCTTTTGTCACATTTTTTACTATTATTTAGTATGCTGTGTTTGCCATCGGGGCATTGCAGATGTTCCTTTGAAGAGTACAGTAAAGCCTAGCCGTTCTTTTCTACATTTAGTGCTGAATCGGAAAACTAAGCCTACAGTGCTGAGAGTTTGATAAGAGAATTTAAGATAGAAGACTACGGTTAAAGAGCTACGGTAAGTTGGACGTGTCTTTGAGAGCATGCTTGGGGACTGGGTCGACCACGAACACTTTTGGCGGGAACGGTGGCGCTTAGTGCCGCTAACAGCAAATTTGATAAACAAACAAACTACTTTTATGAACTGTTAGAAAACGTTTTCAAACTGAAAGGTTAGAAATGTCGTTCCAGGATGTTCGAGATGCCTTAATTTGCTCCTATGCTGCTGGTCATTTCAACTAGATGACTTAGAAAACAACGAATGTAAAGCAGATTTTAGCGTGGAAAAAGAAGACATTCCTAGACTAGCAGCCGCTCTCCAAGTTCCAGATATTTTTAGATGTTCTCAAGGCACAATTTGTCGCGGAGAAGAGGCTTTGTTTTTACTGTTGCGAAGGCTGTCTTACCCTTGCCGTTATCACGATCTTCTACATCGTTTTGCCAGACCTGTGCCCGAACTCTGCATGATAAAAAACACAGTGCTTGACTGGATCTATGACAATCATGGCTGTAACATAGTCACTTGAAGATACGTTTGAGACTGGAGCAGAGTATTGCATCATCCTGTTAAAGCATGCACTAGGCATGCGTCGGTCGTTAAGCAGTATGGTGGACTGCTTCACGTGTTTGTTGATCCCGTTGGATGTTTTGATATTCTTTCGTTAGTTTGAGAACATTACATGGTGGCAGCGGTGAGTTCTCCGTTGCAATGGCGTTTCCCACACCCTTTCCGATGAAATTTGACGTTCCGAATGTAGCAGAAGGCTGGAAAAAGTGGGAGAACTCATTTGAAGTGTACCGCACCGTTCGCGAAGCGTTCAAGAAGCCGGGAAAAGTTCAGGTTGCGTTGTTGTTGCACAAAGCTGGACCCGACGCTCAAACAATTTTTGACACGTTCCAGTTCAAGTCCGGTGAAAGCAAGGAGAAATACAGCGATGTTCTTGAGAAATTCCGTGAATATGTGGAACCTCACCGGAATGTGGTGTACGAGAGGTACCTTTTCTGGACAAGAGATCAACAAGAGGATGAACCGGTCGACTCATGGCTAACGGATCTGCGAACAAAGGCAAGCAGATGTGAATTCGGCTCTGCTGACGTTACTGACACGATGATTCGCGACAAGATCGTATTTGGCGTGCGAAGTGAGCGTGTAAAGATGAAACTTCTCAAAGAAAGAATCTGGATTTGAACACTGCCGTCGAGATTTGTCGAGTGGATGATGTTTCCAAAAAGCAATTTCAGAGAGAGAGAGAGAACAAAGCATGCCGTCGGGAGGTAACATTGATGTAATTCAGGGACAGAAACAACCAAGACGCCATGTTCCACCTTTCCAACAACAGGGCAGTCAAACACAAGGTATGTGCCATTATTGTGGTAGTTCTCACCCCTATGGTCAATGCCCTGCATATGGAAAGACTTGACAAATTGCATCAAGAGACATCATTTTGCTAGAGTGTGTATGTCTCGTAATACCGTAGATCCTATTCAAAGGAAGTCACTCAACATTCTTCAAGCAGATAACGTAGCGGACGATGGCCCATGTGATGATTTGTTCATTGGTGGAATCAATACTGAGAAATCCGATGCCTGGAATGTCAGTGTAAATATTGAAAATGGCAAGATGGTGGAGATGAAACTTGACACTGGTGCTGACGCAAATGTGATAAATGCTAAAGATCTCGGTGAATCCACAATTTTCCCTATTCATGCTATACTAACTGCACTTGGAAACAACACCATCAAACCTTTTGGTTTTGTCATGCTTGACTGTAAGATAGGAGCGCGTCCAAGTGAAAAGTTGAAGTTTTACGTTGTGGACTCTGGTCTGTCCATGCTGGGTAGATCAGTCTGTGAATCGCTCAACTTGGTGTAGAGAATTCAGCAACTTCTTCAAACAGAGTATTCTCCGCTATCGAAAGAGAAGTTTCTTCAAGACTATCACGACGTGTTTAGTGGTCTGGGCGAGTTTGAGAAAGAGTACGACATCCAACTGAGACCAGATGTGGAGCCAAAGATACAACCAGCGCGAAATTTTCCCTTTGCAGTACGGGATCAATTAAACGAACTTTTGTAAAGTTGGAGGCGAAAGGTGTAATCGCGTCAGTCGATTCTCCCACTGATTGGGTCAACAACCTGGTGGTCACAAAGAAGAAAAATGGAGGCATCAGAATCTGTTTAGACCATAAGTCGCTCAATCAAGCCTACCTTACCTACCCCAGCGGAAGTCCAGGCCAAACTCAGTGGAAAGAAGGTGTTTACTGTATTGGATCAACGTGATGCATACTGGCAAGTTAAGCTGACGGAACAGTCTTCATTCCTGTGCACATTCAACACTCCATGGGGCAGGAAATGATTTCAAAGAATGCCTTTTGGAATTTGCTCGCTAGTGAAATTATTCAGAAGAGGAACTATGAAACATTTGGAGACATCCCAGGTGCTCACTGCATCATAGATGACATGATCATAGCAGGCGAGGATGACAAAGATCACGATCAAATTCTGAAGAAAGTGATGGAGAGAGCCAGACTGAAGAATGTCAAGTTCAATGAGTGCAAAATTCAGTTTCGAGTATCCCAAGTTCATTTCATGGGCAACATCGTAACGGCAGATGGCTTGCGTGCCGACGATTCCAAGGTACAGGCGATGGTAAACATGCCTCCCCCTGATGGAAAGCCAGCACTGAGAAGACTTCTGGGCCTAGTCAAGTACCTGGCACAGTTCATTCCACATGAGTCAGACATCACCCAGCCACTTCGGTCTTTGCTGAAAGAAAATGTCCAATGGCAGTGGATGCCTGAGCACGAGGAGGCGCTACAGAAGATTCGAGGGCAGCCCAGGACAACACTCTTCAAACGTTACTCCGTATCATCCGTAAGGGATGGCCACAACACAGAAATTTGTTCCCGATGGACGTTCGCCCATTCCGGCACTGTAAAGAGGAGATTCATGAAGCAGAGGGGTTGCTATTTCTAGGGGAGGCCATTATCATCCCTGAGGCAATGCGGATAGGAATCAGAGCCCTTCTGCACGAGGCACACCTAGGAGTTGAAAAAACCAAGACCAGAGCGCGTCCTTTGGTATACTGGCCTGGCATAAACTCTGACATTGAGGAGATGGTTTCACAGTGCCCGACATGCCTACGATACCGAGCAAGAGAGAGCCATTGATTGCACATGACATCCCAGAACGCCCCTGGGTGAAAGTTGGTGCTGATATTATGACTCTCATGCAAAGGCAAAGATTATTTAGTCGTCGTTGACTATTATTCGAAGTTTCCCGAAATTTCCATTCTTGAGGATAAAACTGCAGCTACCCTGATCTTGCATTTCAAGTCCATTTTTGCTCGGCATGGCATCCCCTTGGAACTGGTTAGTGACAACATGCTATTTAGCAGTGCTGTTTTCAAGCGTTTTGCTCAAGATTGGGGAATCAAGTTAAACCCAAGCAGCCCCTGTTACCCCCAGGCCAATGGACAGAGTGAAAGATTCGTCCAAACACTGAAGGGTTTGAGTGAAATTTGATCCTCGCAGTGCGCTATGAACTTAAGCAGTTGAAAAGCAACCTGAAAAAAAATTCAGGCTTGAACGGGATTCGAACTCATGACCTTGCGATACCGGTGCAGTGCTCTATCCACTGAGCTACCAAGCCACATGGATAGATATTCAATTGTGAGTTCGTGATATACCCGATGATAGTGAAATATATGAATATGAATATATGAAAATCATATATGTGTATTGCGGATGAAATATTAGTGAAATTTGATCCTCGCAGTGCGCTATCAACTTAAGCAGTTGAAAAGCAACCTGAAAAAAATTCAGGCTTGAACGGGATTAGAACCCATGACCTTGCGATACCGGTGCAATGCTCTATCCACTGAGCTTTTCATATATTCATATTCACTGAAAGGTTTGCTGAAGAAAGCTGCTGACGAAGGGCGTGACCCTTATTTGGCCCTTTTGGAATAGCGTGCCTCCCCTTTCACCGGCACTGACTTTTCGCCAGCTCAGTTACTTTACAGTAGATTATTAAATTATCTCAGAGACTACGTACAGTACGTTCGTACGTACTTCGAAGGGGAGATGTAACATAGTCACTTGATGATACGTTTGAAACTGGAACAGAGTATATTGCATCATCCTGTTAAAGCATGCACTACGCATGCGTCGGTAGTTAAGCAATATGGTGGACTGCTTCACGTGTTTGTTCATCCCGTTGGATGTTTGATATTCTTTCGTTAGTTTGAGAACATTACAACGGCAATCACTTGACTTCTTGGAATCAGCCGTTTCTATCGCCGACTAATCTAGAGTGTTACGCCCGGGCCATAACAAGGATAGTCAGCCCGCTAACTAACTGTTCTGGGTTCATAGATGGGACGGTTCGTCAGATTTCAAGGCCAGGTGAAAACCAACGGATACTTTATAACGGACATAAGCAAGTGCATTCGCTAAAATTTCAGTCTGTAGCAATTCCAAATGGACTTATAGCTAACTTCTGCGGCCCTGTAGAAGGGCGTCGTCACTATGCAGGTTATGTTAAAAGATTCTGGTCTTTTAAACATGCTATAAAGAGAAGAATACACGCCCAGAGGGGACCCGTTATGCCTATATGGAGATCTTGCGTACCCTCTTCGCCCCCAGTTGAATGGATGTCTCCTTTTTGCGAAGCTGAGGTAGCAGTACTAACACCAGAGATGAGAGCATTTAACACTGCTATGAGTGAGGTTCGAGTGTCTGTAGAATGGCTCTTTGGTGATATCGTGGAATATTTTAAGTTCATTGATTGCAAAAAGAACCTTAAGCTGGGTATGAGTGCGGTAGCCAAACAATACATTGTAAGTGCACTTTTTAGAAACATCTTTACATGCATATATGGAAATTCAACATCCACATTCCTTCAGCTTGAACCTCCGATACACTAAAATATGTCACACTAAGTACAGTACAGGACTTCATCCAATAAACTCTTTAATTTGCTTCAAATTTAAGCTTCAGCATCATGGATGTTACCATAATTTTGTAAACATTTACAGGTTTGCTCATTAAAAGTTTAACCATAAACAATTAAAAGTGTGAATGTCAAAAAATCAGTCATCTTCACTTCGAACTAATCAGATTTGGTAATTTTAGATACAATAGAAAGCATCGTGGTTTGCATCTGTTGCATTTGCTGTTGTTGCATTTGCAGCTATTGTTGAAGTAAATCTTGGCGTTTCATCTCAATGGCAGCCATCTCTCTACGGAATTTTAATTCCTCTTGCTTTCGTTCTTCCTCTTTTTCGCCCTGCTCTTGCAAAAACTTGAGAGCATCACTTCCTTTCCGCCTTTTTCTTCTTCTGTTTAGTACAGGCCTCTCCTCATCATCGCTCAAATTTTCATCTGATTCGTCTTTTGCTTTGTCAGCTTTCTTAGATTTTGACCATGTATGCATTGCTTTCTTTCTAGCATCGATGGCTTGCTTCCTTTCTGTTTTCTAAAGGAAAACAATTTCAACAAAATAACTTCTGAATAAAGCAAGACAAAGTTTTTAAAAGTTTGGAAAGAAAAACGTCTGAATAGCAATTGCAATTTCAATACAAAAGCACACCCTTAAATTTGAGGAACATCCAAACCTTTACCCTTCTCTCCTCCAAACACATACAACACACACTTGCATACATACACTAAACAAGTTCTAACCACCTAACAAATAGAGCAACTTTTAAAAAGCTCGGTTTAAATAAAGAAACATGTTTGAATAGTATTTGTTAATTCAACATAAAAGGAAACCCCTCAACATCCCATAAACACGCTCACACTCAACAGGCTCTTACTGCCTTTGAATCTTCATCTCCTTTGTTCCGTTTGTTTGACATGATTTCAGCAATTTCTTCCAGAATTTATTCTGTTTGTGTCAGTGGTTCTGGAGATGTTCCACTTGAGGCTTCTTCTTTTCTCATCTTGTCTTTGAAGTCTGCAAGTAATTTATGGAAATGTTCCCTCACACTTCTCTGGTCCCGAGGGCATTTTTAAAAACCTTCATAACTGTTGATATTCTCAGCAACCTCCTTCCACTTCTGCCTTGCCATTTTACTCCCAGATTTGAACATGTAAGGCTCTGTTAATCTCACTTCCCTCGAAAGAAGGAGGTATTTTTGGCTTGTCCAGCGAAAGGTTCCACTGTGAATGAAAAATGTCAAAAATGAATTGAGAAAATGTATCCCTAACTTAACAGAATGTGCATAGTACCGACAAACAAAAAACGAACTCAAATGAATAATAAGACATTACATATTTTGTGCTCACTTGTTTCTCAGACTTGTTAGTGTAAAATAATCGGCAGCGCTTGAAGGACAAATCATTCTAATGTTAAATTACTAAATGACTTCGCCAACAAAAAAAAAACAACAAGAGCGATACAGATGGCAGAAGGACCAAACCAAAACGAGAAAAACTTAAAAACAGAGTAGGTAAGAGACCAACGATACGTAAAACTGTTATTATACACAAATTAATATTGAAACATAAGTTGAAAGTGTGTTTACTCAGAGAGATGATGAAGATGGCTCCATTAATTCTGTCACTGAGAAAGGCAATGTGCGAAACATCTTATTAATTAAATTAAAACTTCACAAAATCTTCAAGAGAGGACAGCTTAACCATTTTCGACTTCCTTAAGCTAAAATACGGTTAAAATTCAAATAACAAAAGAAATAATTACCCAAGAAGTCTTCGCAACACGAAACCACGGTTCAAGTCACCGTCGTGGAACTGCTATGATGAAGTACGGCGAGCGAATGAAAAGTAGTCATGCGCATAACACTTCGACCCAGATCCCTAGTGCTCGTCCAACCGTACTTGCTGACGGTCTGACGGTAGTCCCCTATCTTAAATTCTCTATTGGCCAGTTGACGGCACAGAATTGTTTGATCATTTCATACAAATAGTTGGTTTTAACCTAAATCTATATATATTTTTTAGTTTCTTCTTACTGTTTTAAGAAGCAAAATTTATCATCCTTTCTTGGACGTAATCAGAATCCGATTTAAACTGTATCCCGCGTACAAACAAATACTTACTTACAATACTTACTTTATAGAAAGCAAAATGCTCTCAAAAACAAAACACGATAAAGCGTAAATGGAATCGGCGAAAAATAATTATCCTAAAAAAACGCTACACTTTTTATTTCCACTGTGCGAATCCGACTTACATGTACTAAGAAGTTATCTTAGGATTTCTAGGCACATTTATAAACTTCAGTTAAATTTTAATCGAACGTTTCCTCAGTTTGCTCTTTGAGATCCACTTTGAGCTTTTCATTAGACCTGGAGCTCAGTAAAATTCACATTTAAAGTGCATATTATCGAGGTTGTTTTCATTGTCTTTTATTGCTGCAAGCCAATGTTAAATGAAAATATTTTCCTGTTGTTGATATTAGTTCTAAAATAAGCTTAGTGTTCTTTTGTCGATAAGCTATTTTTGCTTGGGTGTTTTTTGATTTTAATTCAAGTTTTTACTGACGTGGGACATTTTTGTCTAAGGTTTGAGCAGCAACGTATTGTTAACAACAAACAGATCTTCTGTTGTCATATAAGACACTAAGGCGCTTACCATTTAGCCAAAAAATCCGGAAATTTCGGTTGAAAGTCAAATGGATCAGATAATTTCTGGAAAATCCGTTCAGAAATTGTGGAATATCTCCAGAGGTACAATGTAGTCCTATTTTCCCTTTTCGGAATGGAATGTTGGAAATTTCCTTACCATTTGAATTCAAATCGCTGAATCGAGCTAACGGTCTGGGTACCAGGATCGGGAAATGGGAATAATTAACTGGTAAGTACTATCTAACTGTAACGGTCACCCCAACCGGGTTTTTCCTACAAATGGTAAGCACCATAAAGGTGGGCACACACTAGGGATCATGGAGCAGGGACATGTCGCAGCGACATGCAGCAGCGACAAACATTTGTGAAGTACACACTGAGGGACATGTAGCAGGGACGTGTAGCGGGGACATGTAGTAGGTGCAAAATCATAGCGTTTGCACAGACATGAAACACACTATGATTTTGTCCCTGCTACATGCCCCCGCTACACGTTTCTGCTGCATGTAGTATTTCAATTATTTTATAAATATTAGTATACGTAGCTTTTTTTTATACAGTTGGTATTAAATTTCAAGGATTATTGAATGTAATAACCCGTAAAGGACCAAGAGAACCGAGTCATTCGAAAAATATGTGCCTATGTTGTTTAGACAGTTACGCGTAACGTCGTATTCCGGTAAGTACTGAACCCAAATAGGGAAGAGTAAATTATCATGCGCAGGACGAACTGATCGAGACCACACCGGCTGTACAGATATTATTACCTAGGGTGTGGGTATAGGGACCGCAATACTTTCGACATTGCACTCCTTTTGCCTTTCGGCTATACAGTTTTGCGCCTACTTGGTTCGGCCATAATAAAAAATATCTAATTAACTGACGTAGCACGGTTCTCACTTGTGCGATCAGCCGAGCATTCGTGACATTAGGTAGCATTTCGTGAATACGGCCCCAATTTTAAAGTTAAAAACCAAGTTGCGACAAATACAGTCAAACCTCTATTAAGCGGCCCTCTATTAAGCGGTCAACTTCTACTAAGCGGTCACCTGACAAATCTCCGGAATAAAATCGCTCCCCATATTTACTGTAAACTTGACCTCTTTTAAGCGGTCACCTTTATTAAGCGGTCAGTTGGCTATTCCCCGAGGGTGACCGCTTAATAGAGGTTTGACTTTATGTCTGCTAGGGTCCTCCTTTCCAATGGCTAATGTACGCTGTACGGTCTGAGTAGATTCAGCATGAACATGATTGAGAAAATTAACATAACGGTCGATCGATCACTGTTTAAGACCAGTTTTCGCCAGAATGAAAAGGAAGGTATCAGTCCACACAAGACTGAATCGTGCATTGAATGAACGTCAAGAGATACTTACCACCTAGTATGTCGCGAAACATGCATATGGAAAAGAAAAAAAGGGAGAAACCAGCTTTTAGAAAGAGTATATTTTAGTAATTCAGTAGAAAAAGGTGTTACATTTTGGTTAAAAAAAACAGTTACTACTCGTTTAAAATAAAGGAAATGCGTGTATGTAATGAAACAGAAAAAATGCAATTACCGGTCATTGTTTATGAATATTTTTTTTGTTTGCCAGAATGAAAAGTAAGGTATTAGCACATAAAAGACTGAATCGTGTACTGAATGAACTTCAAGAGATTAACTTACGTCCACCTAGTTTGTCGCCAAACATCTATATAGAAAGAAAAAGGAAGGAAAAACCAGCTTTTAGAAAGAGTATATTTTACTAATTCAGCAGAAATAGTGTATTTAAAAAAAAAAACAATTACTAGTCGTTAATAATAAAGTAGATGCCTGTATGTAACGAAACAGGAAAAAAAGGCAATTATCGTAACGGTCATTGTTTAGGAACAGTTTTTGCCAGAATGAAAAGTAAGGAATCAGTCCATATTAGACTGAATCGTGCATTGAATGAACTTCAAGAGATACATGTACTTACGATCTACAACCGTGGACGAAATAACTTGGGACACCTAAGAAAATGCTACACGATGACACTTTCTTTCGTAGAGAGAAACTATCGTTCCATTTCCTGCCCCCCCCCCCCCCTTCCCCCCAATACAAAGTTGAGACATTGTGGCTTGGTTATATGCCTAAAACTCAACATTGTATTGAGGGTGGGGAGGGGGGGGGGGGGTAACGACAAAGACAATTTGTGGGGGAAAATGTGAAGTGTCCCAAGACTTCTGACCAAGATTGTAGTTTGTTGTCAAATATCCATATAAATCAAAGGGCTCTTAAAGCCATCTCGTTAATGCGTTAGAAAGTGAGGTTAATAAAAAAGAAGAATCTTGATAGTGAATATGGTAAAGATGGCGTTGTTAGAATCAGACATTATGTAGAAAATGCGAGGCGCAGTAGTCAACTGGACTTTTTCTTGGCAGGACAGAGAAGATTGAGAGAAAGTTTGAAAATTCGTGTTGGTGCAAGTCAATAAAAGTTATGAGCAACAAATAAAAGTTATGAGTAAGAAAAGAATCACGAGTGTGAATGTAAATAATTTTGATGTTAGTGTAGTGAAAGTGAAAGACTTTTTCCGCCTTGCTTCTAATTGACGATGAAAATGTGTTGTCGAATCAATTTGCACAATGCATTTTCAGTTATTCATTGTCTATTTTCTGTTGAGATATTTGACAATCGAAAGACTTTCTAAAGCAAATACAATAGGTTGCCGCAATTTCAAAACAATTAAAAGCCCACAAACCTATAAAATGATCGATAATACGTCACGTGCAGTGACTTTATATCTGATAAAAACAGTCCTATAAATTAGTATGTGGTGTTTTATTAGATATAAAGTCACTGCAGGTGACGTATTGATATTAATTATCAAAATATCAACTGACACAACAAATGGTGACTGAATCTTTAATATTCTTTCAAGTAAGGCCCGGTTCAAACTTTGAACTACACATGTGCCGAATATAATGCAAATGAGCAAAATGAGGAACCATAATCAGGGAAGGAGACGGTAACAACATGTCATTTCTTAGAGCTGCCTGTCCCCATGTAAAGGACAATTTGGGCTATTTTTAGCAGAAATTGCGCCATCGCGTGTGACACGCGGGTGTGTCTGCGCGGACGACGCGTTTGAAAAATTCAAAACAATGGCGGCCGAAATTTGAACTTTTAGCTTGGATTTTTCTGTTTAGTGAACGCTTTTATAGATTAAGACTCGCAGAGAGAACACCGGCAATGATTCAGTATTCGAAAATAGAACAAAAGTCAAAATTTATGGTATTTTGCTGTTCCTACTCTTGCATAATGAAACGGAAAGATTTGTAGTTAGCTAAATCAGTAAATAAGTATCAGTCTGCTGTTTTATTTATTTTGACGTAAAAAATGGCGGGAAAAATGGTAATCACGTGGTCATTTTTCGGTCACGTCTGCTATGGGTGCACTTATATAGAAAATATTGGGTCTGGAGCGGGTAAACAGGACACCGCTTCTAGCGGTCACTTTTCTAGTTTCCCTGAGATCGAAATGAGGTTCGTGACAGGCCTACACTGACTCCGCTATGTGGTTTTGCGGTTGCGATGCATTTCTATTAGCTTTCAAAGGTTGGCTCTTATGAGTATGTCGATAAGTGATTTACGTTTCTTGTATGATATGATAGGCGGCGTTTTGTAAATAGTTTTCAGGAATGGTTTGTTTTGAATGAAACTCCGTTTTTCATCAGTATTTGTAATAAGGTTTTTCAGACGTGGTTGAGGCCCAGTTCAAACGTCGAACTTCACATGTGCCGAACCTAATGCAAATTAGCAAGAACAATAGATTTTGCTCATTTGCATTAGGTTCGGCACATGTGAAGTTCGACGTATGAACTGGTTCTGAAATGTTGTGACAAAGGGCATTATTATCTCGTGAGTTTTTTCTTTTTGTTTTTTAATGCCGATTGCGGTCCGGCAAAAGTGAAATTTAGAATACCAGTGCATTCATCAGTGCTAGGTTAATTTGTCGTGTGTTTGGCCTTGTTTACAAAATGGTAAAATAAGCTCACTGTAGCTGTCGAGAAAAAGCTGCGCCGGGTTTACAGCTCTTAATAGGCAAATTCACCGCGAGAAACAACTTCAAGCATCACGCTTCAGTGAATGTTCTGACACCTATAGAATGAATTGAATGCCATTGTAATAATCTAATGGATAATTGTATCAATTATATATCCGTTTTCGCGTTATTTCCGCTAAATCGGAAAACGCTATATGTTTATGAAAACTAAGTTTAGGTTTTTTTGTAATTTCTAAGTTTTTCAGGTTTGGAATTGTGAAATGTAATTATCGCTCATATGAAAACACAAACTTTCCCATGCCATTTAACTTCCTCAAAACGTCTCCATTCATTTTAAAAATACACCGTGAAATTCTCAAACTGCGTTTCCCAAGAACATATATTTGACTTTCTTTACCCTTCTAAACGAGGTCTAATGGCTTTACCAAAAACGATTGACAAGAAAAACACAAATTTCTTAAAAACACACTTAAAAACAAATTTGAAAGATTGATAGGTAACGTGAGATATCGAAACTTTACAAATTTGAAAGATTGATAGGTAACGTGAGATATCGAAACTTAATAAGAACTTTAATACCTTTGCGGTGACGTAACGTTAGATATGACAAGTTCATAACATTCCAATACCCTGAGAAAATTATGCATATTATATTTCGTTATTTCGCTGAATTGATTATACCTCAATTTATCATATTATCGCTCACATGAAAACACAAACTTTCCCGTTCCATTATCTCGGACACATCCACTTAAAAACAAATTTGAAAGATTGATAGGTAACATGAGATATCGAAACTTAATAAGAACTTTAATACCTTTGCGGTGACGTAACGTTAGATATGACAAGTTCATAACATTCCAATACCCTGAGAAAATTATGCATATTATATTTCGTTATTTCGCTGAATTGATTATACCTCAATTTATCATATTATCGCTCACATGAAAACACAAACTTTCCCGTGCCATTATCTCGGACACATCCACTTAAAAACAAATTTGAAAGATTGATAGGTGACATGAGATATCGAAACTTAATAAGAACTTTAATACCTTTGTGGTAACGAAACGTCAAATATGACAAGTTCATGACACCCCAATACCCTAGGGGAATTAACAATAGGTCCGGGAATGCTCCCCAAAAATTTATACCTCACTTTATCATAATATCATATTATCGCTCATATGAAAACACAAACTTTCCCGTGCCATTATCTCGGACACATCCACTTAAAAAACAAATTTGAAAGATTGATAGGTAACATAAGATATCAAAACTTAATAAGAACTTTAATACCTTTGTGGTAACGTAACGTCAAATATGACAAGTTCATGACACCCCAATATCCTAGGGGAATTAACAATAGGTCCGGGGATGCTCCCCAAAAATTTTAGTGGCGGTATGTGACGCCTTTCTTGAAATCTTAATTGGTTTAACCAACCATATCCTCAATGCCATAATATAGCTTGTATAAAGAACTAATCACCCGGGACAAAAGCTCACAAAGTTAACAACAAACCTTTGTCAACAACTTTTGTCCCTTTTAATAGTGATACCTATATCTCGTTTGCGCATGCGCATTAACGAGATAAAAAGGCAAAAAAGGCAAACCAGGTTTTAGAAAGAGTGCAATTTAGGAATTCAGTAAAATGAGTGTATTTGGCCTAAAAAAATCAGTTACTACTTGTTTATAATAAAGAAAATGCATGTATTGAATGACAAAAAATGTACTTACAATCTGTTGTTTCCAGAAAAGTTTACGATACAATATAAAGACAAGATAAATGATTAGATGTATTAAACTGTAATAAAAGGCTTTTTAACCCTAGGGTGTACATATTCAAGGGGGTATGGAAAGGGGAGGGGGTCATTTCTTTAGCGACTTTTATTTTGGGAACCCAAGGCTTTTAGACATGTGACGTTACCATGGAAACCAAGTTTGATAGGCAAGCCGAAATGTCAAATTTTTTCCCATGAAATCCTCTGTTTTGCAAGTTGTTTTTCTGTGGTATCTTTCTTTTCTAGTCTATTTTAGCATCGCTTTGTTGGCTTTGTTGGATTATTATTAAGTGAAAAATCCAAAAGCGGCTCTGAAAAATCCAAAAGCGGCTCTGCACATCAATCAGGTCATATAACGTGATCATCGAAACTTGTCCACCTTATTTTGTGGAGGACCTGATTAGCTATCTACTGAGGATAAATTGATAAGATATCGCAACTCAACCGAGCAGGGGGGTGGGGGAGGTCCAACAAAAAATTGTCAACACACAAAATGGCAAGCGGAAAGAACTTGAAGTTCATTTGAAACAAACAAAAAAAAAGCTTACGCCGCGACAAAACTAAAAGATTTATTTTCTAAACGTTTATTAGTAAATGAATACTTCTGCAGGTTTGAGCAAGACTAACTCCTGTTGTGGGCTGAAATAATTGTTACGTGCGAGTTGATTTGTTTTTCCTAGTTTTTATGTGCCTAATTTTTAATTATTTTTTCCTTTTTACAATAGATGTAATTTTAATTAGTTTTTACCTTTTTAACAATAGCTGTAAAGCGCTTAGAACTGATATGGATAAGCGCTATTATTATTATTACTATTATTATTATTATTATGTTCTCAAAAAGCTGCGTTTTTAGAGCAAAGCAAAACAAAACAAAGTTTCGATACTTTTTTAATTGGATATTGTAATGTTCACGTTGTATACCGGAAGTGCAAGTACCAGATGGTCAGAGTCAATGTAGGTCGCTAGGAACTTTGGCATTGATCCCTCGACCATCATGGCTCCATGTGATTGATGTTTCTAAGCTTCTAATAAATCGTTTGTTAACACTCGGACGTACAAGAGGGGAGTGGTTGCCCCCCCCCCCCCCCCCTTAAGGTTTCTCCGATATTTTCAAGACCATTTAAGATTAGCACATGTCGTTTTCAGTAGCTGTTCATTTATCCTTGGGACGCATTTTGGTAAAGTTTGGCGACAACCGGCTGCTATGGTAACGAGATATGACGTCATAAGTAACATGTTGTCAACCCATTTTGGAAGAAAAATGCGTTTCACATTTTTTCAGCGAAAAAAACATATAAAATGCTACCAAAAGCATCGAAATGTTTAATTCTATGTTATTTTGCAACTCTAGCAAACAATATTTGCAATTTCCGCATTTTTCCGATAAATTTGAATTTTTAGCAAAATCCAAGATGGCGGCCATCTTGGCAGCCATCTTGGCAGCCATCTTGGATGACATCACGGACCCCCAGGAGCGCCCCAACTCATAATATTTATCTTATCTTGTAGAGCACATCGCGGGCTATCTATTAGATGTAAAATATTTCCGAAACATTGCAACATCGCAAAAACCCAAGGGGGTGTACCACCCCTTTGCGTGTACGTCCGAGGGTTAATCTCATGCATCGTGAATTGATATCCACAAGAAACATCACAGGTATGATGCCTTAAATCAGCTAATCGCGAATGCCAAAATTTGTATTGTCACGCGTCACTGATCGAGTGTACATTTGGTACCATAGTATACATGCAGTTGTAGACTATAAAATGAAAGATGTGAAAAACTATTTCATATTAAATTGCAAAAATAAAAAAAATATATACAAAAATCTCGTAACACAGAAATGTCGATAAAAAGACACAATTATATGGTGGTTATCAGATTCAGATTGATACATAAAGAGTGACGAACTCTCCACATTTCGAGAAAAAGTATTCCAAAGTTTGGGAAAAATCGACCTCATTTCCCGATTCAAGATGACATCTTCTTGATGAGATGGTTTAAAATTGTACAACGTACAACTTCAAACATTTCGCCCAAATTTCCTTTAATGCTAAAGGATACGATGTCTTATCCATTCGGATGAGCAGGAAGCAAAAGAGAGCTGGGTGAACAATTCAACGACACAATTGCGTAATGATTTTAAAGTGCTTTAAATTACCATGAGTCATTCCATTTTCGAAATTTTAAATCCTACTCTGAAAGGTTATGTTCAACCGCCAGTTTCGGTAACGACTAGTACATCTTTCTATAATATATTAGTTATTTCCATTTTAAACTACCACAAGAATTTCACGTCACCCTAGGTGCAAGTGTGAGAGAGCTAAATATTAATCAATTTTGCAATTGTAAGTTTTTGATGATGTTAAAAAAATAAAAGTATTTTTGGCAGTCACTTGGCAATGCCAGCCCGCGCAAATATGTTTGTCCGAGAGATTAAATATATGAAATGCTTAAGGGTATAGCCGTGTTTGCGCAATGTACCGCCAACCTGCTGTGCTTCTATTTTACTCGAATGTCTATAATTCACTTATTCTTATTTGTCTTTTCAATCGTTTCAACTTTTATGTTTTGGTTCTATCAGTTTCTTTTAGGGAAACTCTTATGTGCTTTTGTGTTTGCACATTTGTACCTCGGTTCCTATTTGTGGAAGAAGCGCAAACGTGTTTAAATGACACAGTTTAATTGAGAGCGGTTTGGCTTGTCAGTCAAGATGTGAAATGAATAGCGCTGCAATTGTAGCCGAGGAAACTTAAAAAAATAATCCTAAAAGCTGTGAAGCTGTGGAGCTAGGTTTCCGCGAATCGTCGCTGATTTTTAAGTCATGCGTGTTTTCTACAAAGGTAACATGTAACCTACAGCTATTTCAATATACGTTGTCTGAATAATTTTGTAATGGTACATTCCGAGACTGCAAGGCATTGTGGATCCAGCTCATTATGCCTAAATCCGTATCGTCTGGAGTGTCGGTTTCTTCTCAGTGAAATGTGTAAAAACTCTACGAGCCAAATAACTCGCCAACCAAACAACTCGCTGTATGGCACGAGCATGGCGAGAGAAGTACAAAATATTTTCTAAATTAAAAAAAGCGTAATCACGTCAAAAAACATATAAGAAAACTATTAATAAATGGTGCCATTACATCTGATCCTTTTGGGATACTGAACGAACAAAAACGTTTTTACCACGGCTTGTACCAATCAAACGTAACAGATGAGGATAAGGAAAATGGAAACGAATTTTTAAATAATTTGAATATACCAAGATTATCAGAAGAACAAAAACAATCTTGTGAAGGAGAAATATTTGTTGAAGAAATTACAGCCATTCTTAACCGTTTTGAGAGTAATAAATCTCCTGGTAATGACGGAATACCAATAGAATTTTACAAAAGTTGCTGGGAATTAATTTGTGATCCATTTATGGAATGTGTGAGTGAGTGTTTCAACCACGGCGAAATGTCTAGCTCTCAAAGAAAAGCAATTAACGTGGATGCAAAAATAATTTCAAAAGTGATTGCTTTAAGATTAAAGAAAGTTCTACCGAATATCATACATCATAATCAAACAGGTTATGTCGAAGATCGCTATATAATATTGGTGAGACTATTCGATCAATTTTCGATATAATGGAATTTACAGACAGTAAGAATATTCCAGGTATCTTGATTTTCATCGACTTTAAAAAAGCTTTCGACTCTTTAGAATGGCATTATCTTTTCAGTTGCCTCGAGGTCTTTAATTTTGGCCCCAATTTTATAAATTGGGTCAAAATGTTTTATACAAATATTCAAAGTTGTGTAATAAATAATGGAATGGCATCAGACTATTTTACTTTAGAACGTGGTGTGAGGCAGGGTGATCCATTGTCCCCCTACCTCTTTATCTTAGCTGTTAAAAGCTTGGCAATCTCCATTCGCCAAAATGTTGATATGAAAGGAATTAAAATAGGAAATCATGAAGCCAAGCTATTGCAATACGCAGACGATACCACAGCAACCCTGTCTGATGAAAATTCTGCAAAAGTGTTATTTGAAGAACTAGAAGTATTTAAGAACTTCAGTGGGTTGGAGATAAATAGCTCTAAAACAGAAGGAATGTGGATTGGTTCGCTTAAAAGAAAAGACGAAAAACCGTTTGGTATTAAATGGCCAAGTGAACCCATTAAAGCTTTAGGAACCTTTTTTACATATGACCTATCATTACTTTACGAAAACAACTTTCAAGAGAAGGTTGACAGCATAAAGCAGCTGACAAATATATGGTCATCTAGAGGACTGTCCATTTATGGTAAAGTAACTATAATCAAATCGTTACTTATTCCAAAACTAGTTTTTATATTTTCGGTTCTTTCACCTCCAAGTAAAATCATCAAACAAGTGAATAGTTTGATTTTCTCCTTTTTATGGAATGGAAAGGATAAAGTAACAAGGATCTCTTCAATAAACAGTTATGAAGACGGTGGCATTAAAATGACAGATATTGAAAGCTTGGTCAAAGCTGTACGATTAGCTTGGCTAAAACGTATTTTCAGCGATAACGAAAGTACGTGGAAATTCTACTTGTTACATCTCCTACGCAATGTTGGTGGTCTTTTGCTTTTTAAATGTAATTATGCAATGGACGATCTTTCAATTAACTCGGTTTTCTACAGAGAACTTTGAGAATGTTGGTTAGAATTTCGAAATCTCTTTTTAGCTAATAAAGAACGGCTCTGTATAATTTGGAATAACAAAGATATAAGAATAGATGGAAAACCAGTTTTTTATAAATCTTATTATGACTCGGGGATACGTATCATTAAAGATCTCTTGTTCAATCTCGACAATATAGAATCCTTTAATGTAATTAATAACATAGTTGAGAAAGCTAATTTTCTTACATGGACAGGTCTTAGGCGCGCAATTCCTTCTTCTTTGAAAATAATAGAGTACACTACCTTTACAGATAATACTTATTTTATAAAGGGAAATGAGATTTTTGACATAGTGGAAAAGAAAACGAAAGACTATTATTCTTTAATAATATCAAATAAAGCACAATTACCTAGTAAAGCAAAGAATTTAAAACATGATTTTGGCTTATCTGACGAAGACTTAAAAATTGCTTACAACCTTCCCCACTTAACAGCACAGGAGCCTTACGTTAAATCCTTTCAATATAAAGTTTTAAATGCAATACTTTACATCAATGCAAAACTTTTTAAAATTGGTTATCTCCAGCATGACAAATGTACTTTTTGCAATACTGAACAGGAAATATTACACTCAAATATGTTGTGGAAAAATGTTGAACAGTATTATTTAACAATAACAAAGGAATTTCACTGGTTGCGTTTACGAGAGGTTATAATTGGAATAACGATGTCAAAACTTCCCTTGTTAAATTATCTGATATTAATTGGTAAATTGTATTTATGGGATTGCAGAAAGAAACAGGTACTACCAAACATCGAAGGTTACAAATTTAAAGTAAGAATTAAATACCAAGTTGAAAAATATATTTCCATTAAGAATAATAAATTAGAAACCTTTTTTGAAAAATGGCCAAAAGACATTCCCCCCTTTAATTAAGTTCGTGTGTATGTTTTCGTGTGTATGTTCTGTAAATAAGTGTCAAGTTCTCTTTTATCAACACAATTAAGCATTAATTAATTCTTTGTAATACAAGCCCCATTCAGCAATTGCGCGGCTGTTTTTTTGGCTGTAATGTATATAATCTGTGAAATCTTGACAATTGTAAGTATGTCTGTTATGGCGGTTGTTTAGAATATTCTAATTATTTTCTTTTTAAGTAGTTCTTTGTAATTAAAGTTAGCCTGCATAACAGGCGTTATTGGGGCGCTCAAGCGGGTTTTAGGTCGCAAGCGCGTAGCGCGAGACACGAGCGCGAAGCGCGAGACACGCACGGGGAGGGAAAAGAAAAAAATAACGCCTGAAGACACGCTATTGTTCGGTCTCTTCCGCCCACACACACGCCCCCTAAAATTGACAGACAACAATCAGACATTCTCACAGGCATATAATTACGGCGACCAATCAAAAAATGTTAAAATTATTCGCGGCAAACGTGGCTGAAGGTGCCAAATCTGTTTGCATAAAATTCCGTGGACGTGAGGATTCGCGACGATGTTGCGCACTCCAACAAAAGTTTATGGTCCAAAGGTTTGAAATTCCTTTTGAAGATTTTGTGGTAATCGTTTTCCAGAAAAAAAGTACTACCGTTCTAGTTTTTTCGATTACTCAAAGACGCGGATTTCAAGGAATGAACACAAGTTGTTATAAAAGGTGACAGGCCGAACATAAATCTTGCTCGTCAGCTTTAGAATAAGTCTATCCCAGGTAAGTGCCTGACAGATTTTTTTCCTTTTGGATCAAAATAAAGATATAACAGGCCTGTTGTTCTAAAAGTTTTCGTTTCTTTGATCTTAGGAAAAAATCTCTAGCTTTGATACTGACAGGAGGAATTTACGCTTTCTAGAACCGTTTGGAATAAGTAGTTTGTTTGATAGCTCTTGGCATAACAGTGGAGTTTTTTTGGCTCACTTTGAAAGAGTTGCAAGATCAGTAGTGGCCGCTTAAGTTGGAATTATTCGCTGCTTTTAATTAATAGGATCAGTTCATTTCTCAGTCCGTGATTTAATTGCGAGCGCAAGTCTGCGGTTAGCATAACTCGCGAGATAGATTTTCTTCATCACGGCTAAAAGAGTATAAGATCCAAGTCTTATGCGATAGCCACAGTCTATAGTGGCATCTTGCAATTGTTTTTAGCTTCTCAAAGCTTATTCATGTTTCTCGGAGCTAGGCAGTACCTCCATTGTCAGACGTATGGCGTCAAGATTGCATCCCGCATCCGGTTTGAAATATTTGAATCTCCAGCATGTTAGCTGTTTAGTAATTCTAATGCATGTAAATGGTTACTTTTGTATGTTCTCGCTGTTCGTTCTTTAGATATTCTAAATACGGGAATAACTCAAGAGTTTTTGAAATAGCTTTCTCCGACTTAACGCCATCTTGGTTCTAACAGCTTGATTTCTCGCATCTTGATCTCACATTTCGACAACATGCATCACGTGGTACAAATCAGCCAATAGAAATTTACGTTCGCCAGATGAACGTTTTGGAAGAGACCGAACAATAGCGTGTCTACAGGCGTTATTTTTTCTTTTCCCTCCCCGTGCGTGTCTCACGCTTCGCGCTCGTGTCTCGCGCTCGCGACCTAAAACCCGCTTGAGCGTCCCAATAACGCCTGTTATGCAGGCTAAATTAAAGTAAAAAAAAAAAATCGCTGTATAATCAGGGCTTGTGATATTTCGCGCGGTCACGGAGCCGCGAAATTCAGGTAAATCCGCGAAATTCAGGTAAATCCGCGAAAAAATACCGTGAAATTCGCTAGAGATCTTACCAAAGACACGTCGGTACAACATATTCGAAACTTATCTTGGCTATTGGGGCTGTTTACTTGCCGTAAACTTGCAATTTTTTCTTGAAACTTCGTCACTGCAACGCTGTAAACAACGTCCCAAAACTACCAGGCGTTCTTAGACTAATGTTGCGAAAAACTGGGCAGTGGCCACGATGTTGAAAGCTTTGCCATTGGCGCATTTCTTGAGCACATTATTGTTGAAAGAGCAAATGATGATCTCTGTTAAAAAGAATCTTGTAGTCAAACAAAAAGCAAACCGCCTTCAATATTCTTTTCTTGGCAAGTACGATAGTACAAACGAGTTGTAAAATCGCCGGTTTTAGAAAGGCAACATTTATAAGTAGTCGGTGTTTCTGTTGCTGTTGTTATTGGACAGGTTAACGCTCATCATCTTCCCAAACAAATTGGCAAAATTGTCGTCTTTTGTCATTAAAAACGTTCGTCATGCAAATCAGCGCAAAACCGATCGCTTTCCAGCGAAATTTGCCCAAAAAATTCTCGCGAAATCGGCCGTTTTGTACCGATCGTTTTTCGGTGAAGTTGCCCCGAAAATTCCCACGAAATTCTGACGAAATCAGCCGCTCTTTCCGCGAATTTGTCTCTGAAAATCCCGGGAAATTTGACTTTTTTTCCCAGACCAATCAGAAGCCCTGTATAATGGAACTGGCATCATATTGTCCTGTGAAGAGTATTCTGAGGCTGCATGTGAACCCACAATAAACCAATATCACGCTAGCATGGCACAAAAATACATTTAGTTTATTGGGATAAAGAGCCCAGCATCAAATTCAGCATATCGATATTTGTAAAACTACAAAGTTTTGTAAAGATTGCTAGCAAACTGACGAAGATATGAAATTTTTAAACTGAGCGTTTTTACAAAGAAATGTATGGTGGACGGGCATAGATTGCCCGTCCAACCTCGTTTTCGTGTTTTTTTCCCATGCATTTCTTTGTAAACATTAGGCCAGAGTACTAAGTTGCAGAAGTTCATATCTCCGTCAGTGTACGAGGAATCTTTACGAAGCTTTACAGTTTTACTAATATTTGATGTGCTGAATTTGATACTGGACTCTTTTTCACATTAAATTAAATATGTTTTCATGCCATGCTAGCGTGATATTGGTCTATACCTTGCGTTCTTGGAATGTACCAATGCACAATTCTTCAGATAACGTTTCTTAAAATAGCTGTATACGTGGTTTATCATTTCCTAAACATAACTGATTCGGTGTTTGAAGCGGATAATAAATAATTAAATACGGGTCTAAATTGAAAACAAATAAGGAAATAAAAAATATGTAGCGTATAAAAGCCGAATATTGAATAGTAATGTTTCAATAGTAAAAGGACAAGGAAATATGCATGACTTTTTGAACTGTATTTCAAGTGTTTTTGAGAATTAAGAGCCGATCTAGAGTTCGAAAACGAAACTAACTTATTGTTACTCCTCGGCGCGCGGTACAAAGACAGACGCAAACAAGTATTCTCACCATTTTTGTTAATGGGTTGCATTAAATGTGTTCACATTTTTGCAAGCTGTGCAATTAGCTTTACCTCATTTTTACCCTAAAGGCAGCTTTCTCCATCTGAGGAAATTTCGAGACTGAATACATCCTCACATTCTTACGAAATACTACGAGCATCCCTGGCAGTTTTATATCCTACACTGGGGATGATCCTCGAGATCAAAAAAGGTACATTGTAAGTATCAAATGCCGTATCTCGGATTCTAAATGGGTTAAACCCATATCTTCTAAGTTCCACCCAGGTTAAATGATCATCTGTGCCAGCTCACATGACAATGGCTGCCATTATTAATATTCAGACCAATCATCGTTCAGAATAGAATGTGGCCAAACTAAAACCATAATGGCGGACGAAGCTTCTCGGTGTTTTTAATATTTTAGATTTGCTTTTCGCTTTATTGTTTAATATTTTCCCGGTCACGAAGCGTTTAAAGCCTGAATCTTTTAAAGCAACGTTTATTGACAGAAGAGGATCGAGAAGGCAAGATATTTCAGTGTCCTTAGACCGCCACAATAGATGCGGCTCCGCTGCAGAATTGCCTTCGCTACACGACTGTCATGTGGAGGATGTAGGCGACAGTGCTGATTTTCTGCAGCATTCGGTGACTGCTCGCGAAAATCGCCGAAGACAGGAACAAATAAAGTGGAATGAGGTTAGAGATCGTGTTGTTGTCTGTCTGTTTGATGCCAGGAAACGGCAGCCCTTAAAATTAGATGCAACAAATAAATTACTATTAATAATAATTACATAGGTAAGTTATGTCAGTTGAACCTGTAAAAAATTTAGCCAGTTTTCAAAATCCGAGTTTTATTTGCTATCTGTATTATACCTATACCGAGCGGCCACCTGTATTTAAGTGGACACTTTCTGAACTACCAAATTATTATATACGGGATGGGCTGAATTATTTTAATATACCTTCACTGTCTTGAATTGGCTTTGGTAAATATATAGAGGTTATTCGGTGGAAAGTTATGTAATACGGCTGGGTATCTTTACGAGTCAGTTTCTATTTTTTCAAGCCTTTTATAGGCGAAAATGCCCAACCGTATTACACAACTGTTCGCTGAATAAATTGTTTATTACACGACAATCATCTTCTCACAAATCTAAGTTTTTGAATTTTTTTTCTTGAGTGCGTGCCCAGAAGAGTGTAATAACTTGTCATATTTGCACTTGTTTTGGTGTGTATTTCCACTCGAAACTGCTGTCGTATAATAAACAGATGTTATTGAACTAGCGTGAGGTCTGTTTTTGGGGAAATATTGGTCGATTTCAAAACAAAACACCACACATTTTATCAGACTTCACTTTTCAATGCATAGACCAAATTCAAACAAACAGAATTCCAGCAGATATAGAAAAACTGCTTATCACAAAAGAAGCGTACTGGAGTGCACAGTTATTTTCCTTCTCGCCTTTCGGCGAAATAAACGACAGGAATTTCATTCAAAAAATCGTACCCATTACACTTAAATTCAAAGAATTGTTATCACCAGGTTGCGAGTTACTATGATTGATATTTTTATTTTGTTTGTTATTAGTAATTGTTGTTGTTTGTGATTGCCTTGGCATTTGGGGGCCCTATACATAACACTCGTAATGATATGCGAAAATGAGACACGTGAAGATAACACATTCCTAGCAACTCAGTGCATGCAGGCATGTGCACAAGGGTGTTGTAAGACTATAAATACTGAGTTCAAGCAGAATAACACTCCTTTCGTGCTTAGTTTTCAGCCAGCGGAGCAGTGAAGGAAGGATCTCTTTTTACGTTTTTTGACCCACGCGAATTTTCTTTCTATCTCATGGCTGAAGCGCCCGAAGTACAATTTCCACAACCTTTGGCAAACCCTGGGAACCGGGTCCAAGCTCCTCCAGTTGGAAACCCTCCAGTGCAAGCAGCAAGGGAAGCGGCGCCTGCTCCACAGCCCGCTCAGAACAACACGAACGAAGCACAGAATGAACTCGTGGTAAACTTCGCTAGGTGTCCATAGGCACGTGAATAACACTACGAGATGACTATAAAATACCGAACCAACACAGGGCACTCCCTTCTTGCTCAGTTTCTCCAGAGGAACAGTGCTCAGACAAAACGGTTCTTCCAGAAAATACGACCCACGCAAATCTATGGCGGAAGTTCAGTTCCCACAGGCTCCGGCGCGGCCTCCAGTAACACAAGTTCTAGCTCCGCCGGCAGTTGCACAAGACGGACAGGCACCAGTAATACCACAGGCGGTCGTACAGGATGGTCAGGCGCCATTAGCTCCACCGGCGGCCCCACAAGCTCCACTGGTGATCCCACAGGCTCCACAGGCCCAACAACCAGACGGAGAACTTGAGGGAAATATGGTCATGTTGATTTGTGTTAATCTAAAATGCCGTTGTTATCTGTAGAATGAATCCTTCGGCGGGTTGGTTCGTTGGATGACTGCAGATAATGGTTAAATGATATTGTGCACGGGTGAGGTTTTCTCACTGGTTTTTTATCTGTAGAATGAATCCTTCGGCGGGTTGGGTCGTTGGATGACTGCAGATAATGGTTAAATGATATTGTGCACGGGTGAGCACTGTTTTTTTTTTATCTGTAGAATGAATCCTTCGGCGAGTTGGTTCGTTGGACGACTGCAGATAATGGTTAAAATTATATTGTGCACGGGAGAGTTTTTCTCACTGGATATTTTATCTGTAGAATAAGTCTTTCGATGGTTTTTCGTTGGACGACTGCAGATGATATTTAAATGTCATTGTGCATGGTGAGATTTTGTCACTGGCTTATAGCTTGAATGCAAAGGTGTTTTTCCATTGTCAAATGGCTGCTAAACTATGAGACCGTTGTTTGTGTCGGAAACAATGAGGTCTGATTAAGTTGTCGTGTAATAAGCCACAACGGAATAATGATAATCAGTCATTGAACACTGATGATTATTTTATAAGAACGGACTAATCACATCCTTTTTTGAGACAGTTAGTCTCGCTTGATAGCGTCCTGATAGGAATTAATGGTCGACGTAATATTTCAAATGCGAGTGTTCTCAACATCAAGGTTTTGATGTTGAGCTGTGTATGAGTGTTTATGAACATGCAGATTAAGAACTAATGTTGAAACCCCAGTGGTGCTAACGTGGTGAAAACTGATGATTCTCACCTTGTGTCTTGGGAATGATAGCGTGTAGTAATGCCTATTGTCCTTTGTTGAAGACTCGTAAATTGACGCCGTCTTCCCCACGCTGTTTCTATTGCAATAAAACTGGGCATTTTAAGACCCAATGTGAAAAAATGAAGAGAGATAAGGAAGGGAAAGATAGAAACCATAATGCCACTAGCAAGAAAGAATGATGAATGATAACAGAATGGTAATTTTATTCTGTTGAAAATGTCAAAATGTCAGGATAGTCAATAAACGTATAATGAATGATTTTTCTGACTACATGGTCCTTAATTATTATTATTATTATTATTTTTTTTTGATCAAGTCCCAGAGTTTTAATAGCTCCGAAAAAAGGGTAACTAAATCAAACCCTCCCGGTTATACTGGGTCAGAACTGTTATTCCTCTGCTAACTTCTCGGGGCTCTTTCCTGTTTTCCCATAACACCCTGCTCTCTTGTCTCGTAGGGACAAATGTTTTGGCATTGGGAAGTGGATGCACAATTCGAGGCGCAGATGTCATTGAAAATACCACGAAGGGAGGTAGCTTGGGTGGACCAATATGGGAACCCCATCACTCTCAGCAGAGGGATAACAGCAAATGAGAATCTGACACCACTAATAGAGAAAGTTGTATGTGGGGAAACCATTGGTGACATTAACGACCTAATTTTCCGGGACCCGAACCAGTTCCACGCTGGAGAATTACATCGCAATGTTCGCTATTGGGAGGAGATTGCAAAAAAAGAACCCTTCGGAACAACATACGAAAATCATGGGGTGGCTCAGAGACAAATTGTCTATTTTCCCATTTTTTCAACATTTCTGTGGCTCATTTAAGGGGGGCCACTATGACTCGGACCGCCCCCCTCCGATGGCATTCAAGAATAACGTTTCGTGTAAACCATTTGGGGAGTTCATTAAGCGAACCCTGGTAGATCGTTTGATGACTGGCGCCATCTCGTTAGTGGGGAGAGTTGGCTTGGCACCACTCCCTCATATTGTACTTCCCCTCACAGTGGAACCGACCAAGCCCCGCTTGTGTCACGATGCTATTGTCGGGCTTTAATTCGTTGGAGATGCTCGCGTATTTGCAACACACTGCCCAGCATACGAAGCACGAGAGGCAGAATTTCTACCGCCTGGTTTATCGGACGGTGCGTGGCAAGATCGATATGCTCCACGACCAGGCCTCGTCCTTCGCCTTTTGGGCGATAAGGATCACGGGAAAATTTTTTAATTGTGTAGCAAAAGTGGAAAACATTATCGCCAAAAGAGCCGTGACAGGGCTGCTATCTCCCCTTAGTAAAGGGGAAATCGGGGGCGTAATTCCCGGGACTTTTCGATATATCCGTGGCGGCTCGCGGGTTGTTTTATATTGTGGTAAACAAGGCCACTTCAAAATGGATTGTAATGTCAGGAAAAGAGATCTGGTTATGGAGGCAAAAAAATGGACATCTGAACCAACCAAAAGTAACAAGTGGACTTTGCCATGGTCGAAGTGTTACTAAAATAGCTTTCTATATGCTGTCTGATTTGGTTTATAAACGCATCTTGAATTGAATGTGTTTTTGTGCGGGTGATGTTCTTTTCCTTTAATAATTAGCTCAATGGTCTCAGAGTTTTGATGGCTTTGAAACAGGGTCTCTAGTTACCTTCCCAGGATTACTGGATCGGAGCTGTCATCTCTCTGCTGACTATGTTGGGGCTTCCCCCTTGTGAGTGATACCCTTTTTTGTTTTCACAATTTCTTTTGGGAATTATATCATGGGCTTGGGAGCTTGATAAAGAGCTCGATACAGCTATTACTCGTGGACAATTTGTACGAATGCTATACAATGGGTGAATTCCAGGGGGAACCCCATAACAGTCGGCAACGAGATGACAGCACTCGGTTTGGAACATAAGGTTACATGGGTGGAGCGTGGCGAGATAAGTGGAGACGTCCAAGGGTTAGTTTTTCGAGATCCTAATCATGTTAGAGCTGGCGGATTAAACGCTCACTTCCCGTTTTGGGGAAAATTTCGAAACAGTGCCCTGTGGCGACTGATGCTGATGTTTGGGTTGGATCAGGGATAAAGTTTTCCATTTTTCCCATATGTTCATTATCTTGAACATTGGGATAGCCCAATACCGTAGCGTGATGAACGTCATATTCAAGTTTCAGTGGCCACGGATGCAACCTATTCGCTTTTTTTATAGTTTGGGGTAGGTTTGGGAGATTGTAAGGGTTGGGGTATTTGATTTATGGAATTGAGGTTTGTTGTAAGTAAGAATTGAAGTATATGGGAGTCATTGTAGAGTTGATGAAATAAAGATGGACAGTATGGCTTGGGCGGCGCTGAGCAATATTATCCCCATATCTTATCTCAACTGAGCATGAATAAGAGTGTTATGAAATAGATTACTATTCATAACACTCGTAATGGTATGCAAAAATGAGACACGTGAAAATAACACACTCCTAGCAACTCAGTACATGCAGGCATGTGCACAAGGGTGTTGTAAGACTATAAATACTGAGTTCAAGCAGAATAACACTCCTTTCGTGCTTAGTTTTCAGCCAGCGGAGCAGTGAAGGAAGGATCGGCCCACCCACCCACCCTGACCGAAAATTCGCGTGGGTCATATTATCAAGCAATATTATGAGCAATATTATCCCCATATCTTATCTCAACTGAGCATGAATAAGAGTGTTATGAAATAGATTACTATTCAAGGAACCCGGTAAGACGTGCTGGCCTTGTCAATTGACATTGACAATCCGGGAGCCCTGAATGGGGAACTTGTTGCACTGAGGCAATTATATAATAGTTACATAATAGTTACCATAAAATTTGATTTTTTTTTCATAGTAATTTTAATTTCTATTGTTGGTTTAGTGTAGCTCATTATTATCTTTTATAGCACTCATTGTTTCCTTTTTGTCTATTTTCTTAATCACTTCTATTAAATTGTATTATTGTTGTGAATCCGCTTTCAATTTGTTACATAATTTGTCGGTAGTTTAGCGTAAAGTCATTGTTGTATAATCGTATTTAAGTCCCGTTTTTTAATCTCAAAAGTTTTCCATTTTTGGTCTTTTTAACTAATTTATATATAAAAAATTACATGAATGAGTTTTATCAACGTAAACCCTGTAATTGTAGTTAATTAAATTAAATATATGTTGTCACCTCTGTCCAGTTGATTAAATATGTCGGGGACCTGATAGTGACTTTGGATCAAATGGTCCATGTGCAAGCTTGGCTGGCGTCATTGTTTAATTGTGTTCTTAGACAAAACACTTTAAATAGTAAAATTATTATACAAATGTAAAATAAATTAATAATGATAAAAAACAATTTTCTTTGTCCCAAATGTGAGGTTCTTTTTATACCAGTAAAATGTCTGTTTGCAGTACAGCTATTTCAATTAACGTTGTCGGGTGAAAGCTCAAAGCCCAAAGCTCAAAGCCTTCAAGTCAAGACCGAACGAGTAAACCGAGCACCTGTTCCAGGCATACAGATAGTTGGGAGCGGCGAAACGAAAAGAAACGGCGCGAATGAGCGATGCGACGAGCGGGAAAAACGTTTCTTTTGCGCCGCTCCCAACTATCTTGGCTTGTAGCTTTGAGCTTTCATCCGACAACGTTAATTGAAATAGCTGTATACATACATGTACATTATGAACCCGCTAGTCCTCATTTTATTAATGCAATATATTAAAGAAATAAAAAACGCACCGAGTGCATTATTGAGTTTTATAAAATAACTGAGATACTACGCGCGTTCTGATTGGCCAAAGACCTATTAACTATTGTACCGGTAAACTCAAAGAAAACCGCGCAAGCGAAACTGTAAAGTAAACAAAGTTCAATTTTCCACTGCATCAACACAAGCGCGAGGAGAAAGAATTTGACAACTCAAGCCGGTTTAGTGTCTTATTGCATATTGTGGTCTGTTAGAAGATGAGAAGAGAAGATATGTTTCTTGTAAATGATAAGTTGCTGCTCAAACCTACAAAATAAAAAAAAATTCCCACGCACGCAAACAAAAAACGGCTTAACGACAAAAGAACAATAAGCTTTAATATTTTAAAACTGATATCAACAACAGGAATATATTTTCATTTAACATTGGCTTGGAAAGGCTTACATGCAGCGATCAATGACAATCAAAACAACCTCGATATGTACTTTGTGAAGTTCATTGAACTGAAGGTTTAGCTATTAGTGGAATTGTGGAAAGCTCAAAAATTATGGATCCCAAAGAGAAAACAATGGCTTTCAAACTGAGGAATTTTCGATTGAAATTCACTGAACTGAAGTTTATAAAGTTCCTACAAATCCTAAGGTAACTTCTAAATAAGACGGATTTTCACAGTGGAATTAAAAAGCAAGGCTTAAGCTTATAGCTTTGTTGTTTAGGATAATTATTTTACGCCGATTCCATTTATACGCTTTATCGTGTTTTGTTTTTGAGATTTTTTCATTGAATACTTTTGTACCGGATGCAGTTTAAATTCTGACTATGTGTCCAAGCAAGGATGATCAATTAGCAAGAAGAAAATGAAGCTAACAAAAATTATAGGTTTATGGTTAAACAAATTATTTGCATGGAATGATCAAACAATTCAACTGTAGGCTTAAAAAACAATGAGCTTAGTTTTCATTCAGAACTTAAAATGTAGAGAAGTACGGGTTTCATTGTACACTTCAAAGTAAGTGGATAAAGTCGAAAACATTTTCAGAAGCTGAGTTTCTGGGACTAACCTTTATTCCAATTGAAAAATTCTTGACAAGAAGGCAATCTTTAAATCCAACATACGCCATAAAAATTTTAGGCTTTCAAACTTTCCTCGTACATAATAGTTAAATATATAGACGCACGGCTGACTTCATAGAAAAATTGTTTGCTTTGTTTTGTCCAACATGGCGCACAGTTTTGAATATGTTTGCGAGATTATTCTGTATTGAGCAAGTGAAAGCCTCGAAAAATGTTTAGCAGGAGCTGTTTACGAGCAAGAAAAAGAAGAAACCAAGACGAAAAGTATTCTTGGCGACTTGAAAAATACCTAAACTGGAAGAAATCTTCGAACAGTCGAGTGCTACGAGGCAAGTTCGTGATTTTACTCTTTTTACTTTTCTGTTCATTGTATATTTAAATACATGCACGCTCGCGTTATTGGATTGGATTGGGCGAATTTCCTAGCTATGTTATAATATATTTTAAAGGTAACCATCATTCAAAGAGTGTTCCTTTCGGGTGTGAGCATCCTATAGTCACCTTAGTACGACTACACCTTTGGCCTGGTACACCTGAACAACTACTGCTTTCCATTTTAGGCTTATGGACATGGCTTTTGACATGTTCATACACTGCAAAGTATCTCTGAGAGATTTACAGATGTTCTTGAGTCAATTGAAATCGGTTATATACGTTGTGTTGCAAACCAGTTAAATTTTTTATTTTCCTTTGTCCCATAATAATTAACATAATCTCAGACAAAAGAAAAACCAGAATCAAACTGGTTTGAAAATTTTCAAACCAAAGAAAAATTTTAACCACAACATATACAATGTACACGTATCACCGTCTTACAAATGTAACGTCATTTATAAAAATACAGACTACAAAAAATATTGCTTGAAAGTCATTTACATCAGCCTGGCGTAAAGGGGTGGGGTGGGGTGGGGGTTAATAGATTGCTCGTTTAACCTTGTCTTTTAACCTTGTCTTTGAATGAAATGACATGTGGTGTCTGGTAAATACTGCCGCGACAGATGCATCTACCAGGAAAATTCTCTGTTCTTATATTAAGTGGTTATGTAGCAGACATTCTCTATTCATATTTCGACAAAACGGCGTGGTTCTGGTAATTTTCTTCGAGGTTGACATAATTCAGCGTGCTAAAAGGCGAAATAACTACCCATTTATATATATAGACCGCAATCACTGCATGTTAATAATCAATGCGAGGCAGCGTGTCATGTGTGCAAAAGGTGCTGTGTTTTTATCTTGTTCAATCTCGATCTCAATCCACGCTCAATGGACCTCGCCAAACATCCAGAATGAGATACTTGGGAAAACCGAAACGTCAGTACTTCTTCTCCGCCATCGAAACCAGAGGATTACCATCGTGCCAACACATTTTTCACCTCTCTGAATAAGGTCCGAAATTAAGAATCGGTTCAGTGGAAATGACCAAGATGTTCTTTGTGCGTTGGGTGACATCACCCTTAGTGATTCGCCCACCAGTGATAGCTTTGACCTGGTTGCCAGGTACTATAACCTCGACAAGGAGCTACTCCAGGCAGACCAACTGTTCAGTCAATTCAAGACAGCACACGTGGAGAGATCAATAAATACAGCTGCAGAAGTCATTGAAGCATTGCACGAAAACAGCCTTTATGAAATGGCCCCAGACTTCTCGAAGGTCGCGTCCACTCTGGGCGTCATCCCCGTAACATCATGCTCAGCGGAGCACTCATTTAGCAAACTCCGGCGCTTATAGACTTATCTTCGGAGCACGATGGGACAGAACAGACTAAATAGCATTGCTATCGTCTGTATTGAGCGCTCCTGTGGCAATAAAGTCATTGTCAGTATGGACAAGATAATAAACATTTTTGGACAACACCACGGAAGAAACATCTTTTTCTTTTAATAAGTTTTTGATTTTACTAGATTGAGGTCATAGAGTGTGCGAGGTTTCCAAAAAAAACTATTTTTGGAATTATAACAGTTACATTACTTACAAAAGAAACATTAGACTTAGGAATTGTAAACGTTTTTGTTTTTCATGCAATTTGAGTGAGTTTGTATCCCGATTTCAACACCCACGCATTCGGGCATTCTGTAATTTTTTCGGGCAGCAAGGTCATCCCCCCAAGGCCAAAGGTGCCCGTACGCCTATGAAAACGATAGCTTGTCACTGCTATTCAGGGTGCTGCTATCTTGACATTTGATTCTGTAAAGGATCCTTCTTCTGATTTATACGCCAATGTTCAGTCTTCGCCCACATTTCCGCATGCTATACCCAATTCTACAAGGAGAACGGCCATCGAACTGCATTGTTTGAAGGAGAGGTGTGGAGAAGAAATCTCCCTCTTAACAGTTGAAATGCATAGGCTTGTATCTTTTCTTCGCAAACAAATGGCCATTCTTGCGATGGCATTGAATTCAGAGGGAATCGAAGAAGCAGCAAAAGCCACCCGGACTAAACAATTTGTTTCTTTCCAAACGGGCTTAAAATGGAAAGCAGCTATACTCCTTGAAATGTCCCTGGGGAGAACTCGTTCCCATGACTCTTGAATAACATGAAATTGCTTTCTCCTACCACGAGTTTGTGGACACCAACACGCCTGAAGTGGATGACCGGTGTGCCAGAATGAAACCTCCATAACCGGGAGTTGAGCTATTGACGTTTTAAAAACCTGCCGTTTTGGTAATTTGCCGTCAAATCGTCCCTTTATGGGTGAGCTTGGATGAAATATTGGACCTTATTCGCATACATTTCTTAAAATCCCATTTTGAGTTTTATGCGAAATAGTCGCCGTTTTGGTCATTTCCCGTCAAATCGTTACTGTATGGGTGAGCTTGGATGAAATATTCGACCTTATTCGCATACATTTATTGAAATCCCATTTTGAGTTTTATGTGAAATAGTCCGCCGTTTTGGATATTTCCCGTCAAATCGTTACTGTATGGGTGAGCTTGGATGAAATATTGAGCCTTATTCGCATACATTTATTGAAATCCCATTTTGAGTTTTATGCGAAATAGTCCGAAGTTTTGGTCATTTCCCGTCAAATCGTTACTGTATGGGTGAGCTTGGATGAAATATTTGACCTCATTCGCATACATTTATTGAAATCCCATTTTGAGTTTTATGCGAAATAGTCCGCCGTTTTGGTAATTTGCTGTCAAATTGTTACTTTATGGGTGAGCTTGGATGAAATATTAGACCTTACTCGCATACATTTATTGAAATCCTATTTTGTGTTTTATGCGAAATAGTCCGCCGTTTTGGTAATTTGCCGTCAAATCGTTACTGTATCGGTGAGCTTGGATGAAATATTGGACCTTATTCGCATGCATTTATTGAAATCCCTTTTTGAGTTTTATTCGAAATAGTCCGTGTCGGAAATTGATGTTATGCAATAGGTGTGGCGTTAATTAGTGTTTATTTCGGGAGTTTGTGACGCTAAGATATCATATGACTTTCGGGGATTTTTGTGAAGCAAGAGTTTTGAAGCGTGAGAGAATACTGTATACATGGAGCCTTTAGTCTTGAACGATAAATTGTCAGATAAGTTTAGAATATCATTAAAGCAATTCACAACACAAGTGGCACCTCCGACGGGACAGGAACGTGTATCGTGAGGGCGCTCGAACAAGAGCAAGAACCCGATCCGAGTAACAATGACGGAAAAACAATTAGCAGAGTTAGATGGCAAAATCAAAATGCTTCACTTCAAACTAAACAAATCGGATGACATTATCGGGAAACGAGACAGACAAGCATTAGACCGACACCAAACAGCAATTACAAGCGTAGTAACTGCTGTAGAGTCGTTGAAGACTACAATCGAGGAGAAGAAATTCGCTAAGGGTGAAAGCGAAGAAGAAATCACAACATGGAGCCAAGAAATCGAGGGACATCTCGCGGAAGCGGACGAGATGACAAGAAGGGTACAAAAGGCAATCAAATCTATTGACATCGAGGAGGAGGAGGAACAAGCGATGGAGAAGCACAAACAGAAAATGGAATTTGAGAGGGAGCTATTAGAGCAGAAAGAAAAGTTCGAGAGGAACCGTGAAGAACAACAAGCCGCCGCTCAAACGGCCGAACAACTCAAATTATCTTGAGCAGCCAAACTTCCCAAATTGACAATAACGAAGTTCAACGGAAAAATAGAAGAGTGGCTTCCCTTTTGGGGGAAATTTACTTCCGAAATAGATTCCACTAACCTGGCACCGCTAACTAAATTTGGATATTTGAAGGAGCTATTGGAAAAGCACGTGAGAACTGATATTTACGGGCTGCCATTCATTGAGGAAGGATACCAAAACGCGAAAGCTATTCTCGAAGCGGAATATGGTCAGCCAACAGAAATCGTAAACGCCTATGTCAAGAATATCATGGAACTGCCGGTTATTACCGGAACAAATCCAAGAAGGGTCAAAGAGTTCTATAAGCAACTACGATTCAATGTGCAAAGTTTGGATACGCTTGGACGGCTCGCGGATGTCAAAGGAAACGTGAGATTTACTTTGGATAAGCTCAAAGGAATCAAAGCCGATCTGGTGCGAGGAAATGAAGGCTGGAAGGACTGGGGGTTTAAAGATCTACTAACAGAACTGAAGAAGTGGACTGACATCAATCCTGTGGAAGAGAGTGTTGCAGAAAAGAGTCCAGGACCAGGGAAAGGAGATTCGCTTCCGTTTCCACCCTCGCGGGGCTCGCGTGTTTTCAAAACCCAGTCAAAATATCCTCAGCAGGAGCCACGTGGCGGGAACCAGTGTGTTTACTGTGAAGATACCGAACACAGATCAATTGATTGCACGGAGGTCGCTGGAGTGGGCAAGAGGCGTAAAATACTATATGAGAAAAGACTGTGCTTTAATTGCACCGGAGCAAGGCATCGCGCGGATGAGTGTAAGAGCAGATTAAGGTGTCAGATATGCGATCGAAAACATCATACGTCCCTTTGTCAAGAAAACAAGGCCGATGCACTCCTTGTCGCCACAGGAATTCCAACGACTCAGGTGACATATCCAGTTGTGATCGTCGAAGTGCAAGGAATTAAATGTCGAGCTCTGTTTGACACAGGCGCGGGAAGTTCCTATGCATCTGCCGCGCTTTTAGACCGTATATCAAGTGGTACGCGAAAGAAAGAAGTCCGAAAGATTGAGATGCTGCTGGACACGTCAACGAGAGAAGTAGAGCTGGCGATGATTGAGATTTCTGACATAAATAGAAAGTTTTCAATGCCTGTGGAAGTCACTAGAGTAGACAAAGGGGAGCTGCTATTCCTTGATAATCCAAAGTATCGGGAAATGATTGCAAGGTATCCGCACTTGTCGGGAGTCATAATGAACGATCTGGACACAAAGTGTCGCCTACCAGTACACTTAATACTTGGAGCCAGCGAATACGCCAAACTAAAAACGGAGAGCGCACCGAAAATCGGAGAGCCTGGTCAGCCTGTTGCTGAGTTGACAAAATTCGGCTGGATCATCATGTCGCCTGGAAAGGAGCCTCTGAACCTAGCAAACGTGTTGCTAACGCAAACATCACATGTCGACTACGAGGAACTTTGTCGCCTTGATGTACTTGGCTTGTCTGACACCCCCCGAACGACCAAAGTGGCGTGTATGCTGAATTCAAAGAACAGCTTGTGCGAGATAAGGAGGGTTGGTATGCGACGGGTCTTCCCTGGCGAGGAGACCATCCTGCGTTACCGAACAACAAAGAGGGAAGCTTGCGCCGACTTAAAAGTCTAAACAGAAGGCTGGAGCGCCAGAACCTGACGAGCGAATACGCGGAGATTATTGAAGATCAGAAGAAAGCGGGCGTTGTCGAGAGAGCAGAAGAGCCGTGTGTGTGTGGGCGGGAATTCTACATACCGCACAAACCGGTTGTGCTAGCCACCGCAAAATCGACAAAGCTACGAGTTGTGTATGATGCCTCCGCGAGAGCCTTTGAGGGCGCTCCGTCACTTAACGATTGTTTACATCCGGGTCCGCCCCTGCAAAACAAACTCTGGATCATACTAGTTAGAGGAAGGTTCAATCCTGTAGCCATCAATGGCGATTTGCAGAAGGCGTTTCTACAAGTGAGAGTAAGAGAAACCGACCGCGATGCAATGAGATTTCACTGGCGTCGAGACGAACACTCACCCTTAGAAACTCTGAGATTCACAAGGGCCCTTTTCGGCCTTGCGTCATCTCCCTTTTTGCTAGGGGGAGATATCGAGGCACATCTCAGCAACTGGGAGGAGAAGTAGCCGGAAGTAGTGGCAAAGATTCGCAGAAAGCTGTACGTCGATGACCTAATTTCGGGATCAACCACGGTGCACAAAACCCGAGAACGGAAAGATAAAGCCTCAATGATCTTTTAAGATGCGTGCTTTAACCTTAATAAGTGGCATTCCAACGTCCCCGAGCTCGAATCGGCTCAGTCTTCGAAGCCAGAAGGAGAACCAACCTACGCCAAGCAGCAGTTGGGTGTCCCACAAGGAGAATTTTCTAGTATCCTTGGCCTCCCGTGGAACAAAGAACAAGATTTACTTAGTATCACAGTCCCAACTGAAAAGGCGAGGCTAACCAAAAGAGGTATCTTAGCTAAGCTGGCTAAGATATACGATCCCCTAGGACTTGTCTCACCAGAGACACTTAGCGGCAAGCTCGTCTATCGTGCAGTTTGTGATACAAAGAGGGCCTGGGACGCAAGAACCACCACGTGACTTAGCCAAGGCATGGATCAAGTGGGAGAACGGATTGCCACAAAGTTTTGATGTGTCGAGATCACTGGTTCTTAACAGAGAGGACATAGAGCACATAGAGTTGCACTCATTTGGAGACGCATCTGCGAATGGAGTTGCCGCCTGCGTCTATGGAATCGTCCGACAAGCATCCGGGACCAACCACGGCCTAATCGCAGCCAGATCAAGGCTGTCTAAACAAGGACTGACCATCCCGCGGCTAGAACTAGTCGTCGGTCACATGGCCGTGAATCGGCTTCCCATCAACAGAACACACTGTTGGCTCGACAGTTCAGTGGCTTTGTACTGGATCCGGGGACAAGGAGAGTACAAGCAGTTTGTTGCTAATCGCGTGAAGAAGATTAACAGTCACGAGGGAGTGACCTGGCGCTATGTTCCCACAGTAGATAACCCTGCCGATCTTGGAAGTCGCGGAGGGCGAGTAAATGGATCTCATCTGTGGTGGCATGGTCCCGAGTGGCTCACGACTCCTGAGAATTGGCCAGCGGATGTACTCAACCAACCGACGGAAGAAAGCCAAGTCGAAGCTAAACTCGTGCAAAAGGTGCTAGCAGCCGCAATTGACGACAAAAATGAGATTGAAGAAATACTACATAAATTCCAGTTACAGAAAGCCATACATGTCTGTGCGTGGATGAGGAGATTTGCACACAACTCTCTCCGTAGCCGAGGAACATCTCGCATTGTGGGACCGCTGACCACCGAAGAAACAGACCGCCAGAGATTGTTTTGGGAGAGGCAGGCCCAGAAGAGTTGTGACATCGAACGAGATCGCGTGGCGCTGAATTTACAGCCCAATCAGGAAGGGTTACTGGAGTGCCGAGGCCGAGTACAAGGAGAGTACCCAATTTATTTGCCATACAACAGCATTCTTAGTCTCCGACTTACAGAGGAAGCACACCGGCAAACGCTGCATGGAGGAGTGGGGCTAACTATGGCCAAGGTGCGCAGTCGTACTGGATCCCAAAGTTGAGGCAACTGGTGAGGAAAGTACGAGGGTCCGGCCACGGATGCAAACGATTCCAAGCATTGGCCATTGGCGTACGCAGCTCCTCCCCCCGGAAATTTGCCAACCACCCGAACTCGTGGAACCAACCCATATCAAGTGATCGGGGTGGACTACGCCGGACCCATACGCTATCGGGTATCTAAGCAACAAGAAGGGAAAGCATACGTCCTTTTATATGCCTGCAGTCTCACCCGAGGAGTGCATTTAGATCTCCTTCCGAACCTGGAAATGGCAGAGTGCCTGAGAAGCCTGAAGAAGTTCATCGCGCGTCGGGGGAGACCAGAGCGGATCTACTCAGACAATGGCCGAACCTTCGTTGGTGCTGCAGAGTGGATAAAAGCTGTCATGAAAGACGAACGACTGCAGACCTACCTTTCCACCAATCAGATCAAATGGCAATTCAACCTAAGCCGTGCCCCGTGGTGGGGAGGACAATTTGAGAGAATGATCGGCCTTGTCAAGACAGCCCTAAACAAAACAATTGGGAACGGACTGTTTCGCTGGGAACTACAGGAAGTTCTTTTGGATGTCGAGATCAACCTTAACAACCGGCCATTGAGCTATGTAGAAGATGACGTACAGTTGCCTCTCCTAACACCCAATTCTATGTTTTTCCTCAACAGTAACTTGCTCCCAGAGTTTCAGCCGCATCATGTCGAGACCGCTGACCTACGCAAGCGAGCCAAACACTTGCTAAAATGTAAGGAAGCAATGTGGAGCCGTTGGTCCCAGGAGTACTTGCGCAGCCTTCGCGAGAGACATCGCGCACAGGCAGGGACTGGGGAGACAAACCTTCAGTTGGTGACGTAGTAATCATCAAATCAGGGGAAAGGAACCGAGGGAAGTGGCCGCTGGGCATCGTCGAGAATTTAATCGTGGGAAACGACGGAGTTGTTAGAGGCGCAAGACTGCGCGCGGGCAAGTCTCGTGTTGAGCGAGCTGTTCAACATTTGTATCCCCTGGAACTTTCGTGTGACAGGCAGTTACCTGCACCTGTAAGGATGAACCCAGAGATTGCCCCATTCCGCGCCCAAGTCGGGACGCCGCCGTCGCAGCGCGTCTGCGTTTACAGGAGATTGTCCGCGATGAAGAATGAACAGTCCAAATAGACATGGTCATAAGCTTACATTGACCCTAAGGATTAGAACTATAAACTGAGACATTTGTTTTGTTTACTTCGAAGATGATTACCATTGTGATTACATTTTGACATAGATCAAACTCATTTGAAAAACATATGCCTCCTTCGGAGACATATGGGGGGAGTGTGTCGGAAATTGATGTTATGCAATAGGTGTGGCGTTAATTAGTGTTTATTTCGGGAGTTTGTGACGCTAAGATATCATATGACTTTTGGGGATTTTTGTGAAGCAAGAGTTTTGAAGCGTGAGAGAATACTGTATACGTGGAGCCTTTAGATAAGTTTAGAATATCATTAAAGCAATTCACAACAGTCCGCCGTTTTGGTAAGTTGCCGTCAAATCGTTACTGTATCGGTGAGCTTGGATGAAATATTGGACCTTATTTGCATACATTTATGGAAATCCCATTTTGAGTTTTATGCGAAATAGTCGCCGTTTTGGTCATTTCCCGTCAAATCGGTTACTGTATGGGTGAGCTTGGATGAAATATTGGACCTTATCCGCATACATTTATTGAAATCCCATTTTGAGTTTTATGCGAAATAGTCGCCGTTTTGGTCATTTCCCGTCAAATCGGTTACTGTATGGGTGAGCTTGGATGAAATATTGGACCTTATTCGCATACATTTATTGAAATCTCATTTTGTCCAAAACGGGGGACTATTACGCACAAAACTCAAAATGGGATTTCAATAAATGTATGGGAATAAGGTCAAATATTTCATCTAAGCGCACCCATAAATTAACGATCTGACGGCAAATGACTAAAACGGCGGACTATTTCGCAGAAAACTCAAAATGGGATTTTCATAAATGTATGCGAATAAGGTGCAATATTTATCCAAGCGCGCCCACTAAATAACGATTTCACGGCGAATGACCAAAACGGTGGACTGTTTCGCACAAAACTGAAAATGGTATTTCAATAAATGTATGCGAGTAAGGTCCAATATTTCATCCACGCTCACACGGGAAAATACCAAATAAAACGGGAGACTATTTCGCACAAAAATCAAACTGTGATTTCCATACTGAAATATATGCGAAGAAGGTCCAATATTTCATCTAAGCCCACCAGTCGGTCTTTTTTTATTCGGGCGCTCTTAGGAAATGCTTTTTAGGCCAAAGTTCGAGAAGCGGTACGGAGTTTGTCGGATCCGAAAACTGCTGGAAGATGCATGCCTTGTTAGTAAATCGGTATTTAAGAATCAAGTCCTAAATCCGCTCTCGCACTCTTCAAGTCACTGTAAAAATCGCATGTGAGCAAAAACAACACATAAGCATTTTGACTCAGTAATTATTGATGAATATTCCCTTCCGCGAATAATTGTTAATTATACCAAGAAATTTCAATTAAATATTCAGTATATAGCTGTTACCACACAAACAGAGCACGATAAGCCTGCGGTTTGACCCGATTTTCCGCTACATTTCTATTTCACCAGCTGCGTGATTCAGCTAAAATTTGGTTTGGCTAAAAGTACCTTACTGCTATGGGTTTAAAACAAAAAGGAAACAGAAACAATGTTTTTCATGTTAGTTCCCGTCAGTATTTGGTGCATGCAGCAATTTTCTACTTTTACCCTACTGGGGTTTTAAAACGTCAATAGCTCAACGCAACTCAACTTAGCCTGCATGACAGGTGCTTTATGAGGTAAGCGGGGCGAGCGAACTATTTCGCGCGAAGCAGGAGAGCTCGTCTTGCGCTTCGCGCGAAATGCTTCGCTCGCCCCGCTTGGCTCTTAAAATGCCTATCATGCCAGCTAACTCAACTCAACTCAACTCATTCTTCATTGATAATTATTTTACATTTTAATGAGTGGCCCACAGGTGGCTGTTGCTAATCTAGGCGGGCCAGTGATACTAAATGAAAGTAGCATACAGTAAGATAAATGAAGAAATAGTGAAGAAAGAAGGGGGAAAAAAATACCAAGATGAAACATAAGAATAACAAGTAAACGGAGCAGGACTGTTTTTCTATTTTTTATAATTATTCAACTACTCCTACTTTTTTAATTATTATTGGATTTCAATATATTCATCTTCTTTTTCCAAGATGTAAAAAAGCCATTTAAAAAGGACCTTTTTGAATGTTTTCTTAGGCGGATCTCTTATAGGGCATGGTATTTCTTTCCACAGTTTTACACGAAGTCCAGAAAAGGAACGCTTTTTTATCTCTAATCTGGCGCTTTTAATGTCAAACTTTCCGGAGGTGGATGACCGTGTATTGTATGAATGGATGTTGAAGGTTTTCTCAAATAAATATAACACATGTAATGGTCCATAATTCTTATTGATATCGTGCATTAAATTTGCTATAGACTTGTAGTAAAGAAAAGTTATAGGTAAAATATTAGCGTCGACGAATAAGGGAATTGCATGATCGCGTGTCTGTGTAATACATCATACGAAGTACTCTTTTCTGGAGAATTATATTTTTGTTAAGGTAAGTCTTGCATGCCTGACGCCAGGCAGCAAGACCATATGTTAAGTAATAATAATACTTTCGAAATTAGCTGGTAAAGTTTTTTTAACGAATCCATATTGCTAAGAGTATGCGCCACTTTAAATAAAGTATTGTATTGTATTGTATTGTAACTTGAAACAATAGACATGACTACGCAGTTTTGGGGAATAAACCATATAAACCTGCTTATCATTCCCCTAAGCCTCGTTATGATGTCTATTGTTTCATGTTGGATTTTCATATATCGAAATTGGACTATTGAAATAATTGGTGTATTGCGCTCCTTGATCATCAACTGCACAACTGATCCGGTCTCCCTGTTGTGGTTTCATTCTGGCACACCATTCATTCGTCACTATCACATTCGGAGTCCGAATCTGGATAATAATCTTCTATGCTTTCGATGCATTTACCCACTTCAGGCATGTTGGCTTCCAGAAACTCGTGGTAGGACAAAGCAATTTCGTGTTGTTCAAGAGTAACGGGAACGAGTTCTCCCCAGAGACATTTCCGGCAAGGAATATAGCTGCTTTCCATATTCAGCCCGTTTGGAAAGAAACAAATAATATTGCTTATTTGTTCTCCCCATAGACATTTTCGGCAAGGAGTGTAGCCGCTTTTCATATTCAGCCCGTTTGGAAAGAAATAAATTGTTTAGTCCAAGGGTGACTTTTGCTGCTTCTTCGGTTCCCTCTGAATTCAATGCTATCGTAAGAATGGTCATTTGTTTGCGAAGAAAAGATACAAGCCTATGCATTTCAACTGTTAAGAGGGAGATTTCTTCTCCACACCTCTCCTTCAAACAATGCAGTTCAATGGCCGTTCTCCTTGTAGAATTGGGTATAGCATGCGGAAATGTGGGCGAAGACTGAACATTGGCGTATAAATCAGAAGAAGGATCCTTTACAGAATCAAATGTCAAGATATCAGCACCCTGAATAGCATTGTGACAAGCCATCATTTTTCTTCATTTTCTTCCGGTGACCTTTGTTATTTGCTTCAATAACTTTATCGCAATGGCTTGACTATCTGATTTAAAAGCAACAGAGACATTAGTATAAAACAATAACAATGGAAACTGAGGCAAATACCATAAAAGCTCAATTAAGCTTCCCTTTGGAAATCACATTTTGTAATAAGCCCTTCTATCTGTTGAGCCCCCCACCCCTCCATTTACGCCAGGCTGATGTAAATGACTTTCAGCAATGTATTTGGCCTCACTTTGTAGTCTGTATGTTTATAAATGACGTTGCATTTGTAAGACGGTGATACGTGTACATTGTATATGTTGTGGTTCAAATTTTTCTTTGGTTTGAAAATTTTCAAACCAGTTGATTTTGGTTTTTCTTCTGTCTGAGATTATGTTAATTGTTCTGCGACAAAGAAAAATAAGAAATTAAAGTGCTTTGTAAAGTTTCATCCGAAAGAAAAAATTGAACCACAACATACATAACCGATTTCTTGTTGTGTTGTAGTTCAATTTATTTCCTCTAAGATTTGTTATTTGAAATAAGCCCCCCTTCTTGAGGCCTAACATCAAACAAGCCTCCCTGTGGTTCTGTGGTGGAAAGGATGTCGTGGAGAGGACTGTTTGACAAAAGCCCCAGGAAAGAATAACCCCAGTTTCAGGCATCACTCTGGTATGACCCCAAACTAATATGCAGTGTACACAGCCAGGTACATACATTGTATGCAGAGTA